>BLSH010337865.1:845122-859327 GCA_018402905.1 Glandirana rugosa | reverse complement strand
GGGGGGGGGGGGGGGGGGGGGGGGGGGGCTGCTGCACTAAAAAGGTTTTTCACCTTAATGATGCATTAAGGTGAAAAACCCGGAGACTTTACAACCCCTTTAAAGGGAAGTGTACTAGTAGACCAAGAAAGATGTCAAAGCGTCAAGATAAAGAACTTAAAGCAATATGCAGTAAAAACAGAAAATGCTCAACAAAACAAATGAGGAACAAATGGTCAGAAACTGGAAGCCAATGTCTGTGACCGAACTGTAAGACATCGGCTAAAGGAAATGGGATTTACATACAGGACAGACAAACAAAAACCGTCATTCACACCTAAACAGAAGAAAAAAAGGTTACAGTGGGCTAAAGAAAAGCAATCATGGACTGTGGATGGCTGGATGGAAGGGATTTGCAGTGATAAATCACCAATCTGCATTGGGCAGGGTGATGATGCTGGAACTTTTGTTTGGTGACGTTCCAATGAAATGTATGAAGACGAATGCCTAAAGAAAGCATGCAAATTTCCACAATCCTTGATGATATGGGGTTGCATGTCAGGTAAAAGTACGGGGGAGAGGACCGTCATTAAATCTGCAATAAATGCACAAGTTTATTTTGAGATTTCGGACACTTTTCTTATTCCATCAATTGAAAGAATGTTTGGTGATGACAACTGCATCTTTCAGGATGTAATCTGATGCAGATGTTTGTTTTTAGAACTGCAAAGTACCTGGTAATTCCATAATATTTTCCTCAGAATTGAGTGATTCCATATTTTTTCCCCTACTTGATGTACAAAAACAGTTGCAACTGACTACAGTTTTCTTTATTTTTTTTTAAGTGTTTCTTAAAGCCAAAAGGTTGGAATGCTAACTGAAAATAGTTTTGGGGCATGTCTAATTTTTTTTTTTACACAATTAAACAATTGAATGAACATTTTCCAAGAGTGGTGATTCCATATTATTTTTTTCCAGGGGTTGTAAAATAATCGGTTGATCCTGCCTGCTGCTGCCCTTGCCTCTGTAAACTGACCACGTTTATCATGGCTGCCCGGCCCTTAATACCGTGGTTAGTTTACATGCCTCCATCATCCCGCTGTCTCTCCTTGCTCCCTCCACCACCTCGCAACCTGTCAGCTGTGTCAGTGGCCGCCCCGCCCCTCCCCTCCTGCTGCTAAAATGACTGTTTTGTTACTACAGTCCCCTGTGTTATGTTACAGTATGTGGCCCAGAGTTTTATTTATAAAAAAAAAATATGCCGCTGTATACCCAATTACAGAGCGGCGGTCACGTGACTGCCTGCCGCTCTCCTCCCATTCTCCTGGCTCACATCAGCAGAGGATTCTTAGCCCCACCTGCTTTAGTTGTCAGACGGGGAGGACCGCGGTCACGTGAGCAGCGCTCTGAAATTAGGTATACAGTGGCATATTTTTTTTTTGTAATAAATAACATACCCTGGGGCCCATACTGTATCAACACACATGATTATAGAAAAAAAAAAAGTGGCTTTGCAACCACTTTAAGACCAACTCTCTTTTGACATACAGAGACAGAATTTGTGAAAGTGTCTTCCAAATCTGTCTGTGCCATTCTTTATGAATTTCAGAGTCGCTCACCTCCCACTCATCCAGCTGTCAGAATGAAAGCAGTGATTGGGTCCGTGGTGCCACTGCATCCCAATTGGCATGAATGGGCCTGTGGGCACAGGGATGCATGGAACACCTGTACATCCCCGTGTGGGCAAGTACAGTCCTCACGGTCATATTATAGAATACATCCATGTGAACAAAGCCTAATAGCCTGCTGTACAGGTTTACGAGAATAAAAAACCCACTTGAAGCGGGTCCGACGGAGATCAACTACGGCTCAGATGCATCTGCCAATAGTTGTGAATGATCTCAGACTGATGCCATTGACAAAAGCCCATTCACACGGGCACTAAAATAGCTTTCTTGGGCAAATTAAAATAAATAAACCTTGAATGTTTAGATATAGGAGCCATTTTCAGTGGCAGCTGGTGAAATTTTAGGATGGGGGGGTGGTGCCAGACCCTGTCCTTCCTTTTTGACCCTTCCCACTTCTCATAAGCCACACCCCTTATAGATTCCACCCATTGTGTCAGGAGTATAAAGCCCAGCATCACTAGATAGGGTATACAGCATCCCCAGAGGAATATATACAGCATGACCGAAGGAGTATATACAGCAATACCAGAGGAGTATATAGTATGACCAGAGGGGTACCCGCACTTAACCCATCTAGGAGCGGGCAGGCAGCGAGCGGTCAGGCAGCGAGCGGTGTCCAGGGAGCAGCTTGGCTGCGGCCGTGCATCCCCCTCCTCCTTCAAGAAAGGTGTCCAATAGGATCGCCTGTCTTCTCCGCCAATCGGGAAACCGGTAACACCAGCACTTAAAAAAGCGGTTCAGTATTAGAAAGGCAAATGCTCATTTGACTTTCTAAGGGCTCATGGCGGCACACTCTGCACCAAAAGCCACACTATTTTGAAGCCTATGGCTCCAATGAGATGCTTCAAAGAATCCCCCCACCGCGGTAACTCATGCGGCCGACACCTCAAAGGGGCTGGCCGCATGATTAGGGGGTGGTCGCAGGCGGTCATGGATAGAGAGGGTGGCGAGGACAGAGGGGGCAGCGCCTGTGCACCCTAATGGAGGGGCCACCCCTGGCCATTTTCATCCAGACACAAAGGAGCCATTTTTCAAGGCAGTGAAAATGCAGTAAAAAGGTCACTTGGCAATTAGTATTTGCTAGAAACATTCATTTTTATATAACTACAATTAAGAGTTTTAGGGACATATTTATAAAGCAGTGAAGGTGGAGTTAGGCTCCTTTTACATTAGTGCGATTTCCAGTGCAACTTTGATCTGACTTAACATTCCATTGACCAACGTAGTGCAGGAACCTTTTCTGAAGTCGCAGTGACATCAGTAGGAACATAAAATACACGGTAGGCTGCGCTAAATGAAGGTGACCGTTTGCACCGTTATTAAAATGAGCTAAAACAATTCCTGTAATTGTCTATGTGGTGTGTCTGCTGTAGATATGGACAAGGCACATTACTGTTGGGGCAGATCTTGCAGATCAGACCCTGCCCACCAAACTACAATAAACCCCTCTGTTAAAATAACAAATTAATAAACTGACGAATACATAAAAACTGACAAGGGTGCTACAATCCAAGGAGGAACAATGACAAAAATATCCCTGGTATTGTAGCACAACAACAGAAGCAAACTGACACACAGATTACAAATGCCTTGTAACAGTTTAACCCTTTGAGGACCAAGGGACGTATTTGTCCCATGTTTTTAATTGCCTGTATCATCTGATTAAGAATTTAAAATACTTTTTTTTTGGTTTGAGTCAAAATATTAGTTCTTATTAACAAATGGATCTAGCTTTTTGCCAGTTATTTCATGACATGGCTTAGTTACAGCAACTGAAGTGTACGAACTTAAAAAAAAAAAGTGTGGAAATTGTTTATTTATTGTTAAAATACATTCTTAAAGGGAAAAAAATATAATTATTTTTATATTGATGACCGTAATCTTATGGTCCTCAAAGGGTTAAAACTAGGCATAAATGAGTGAACTGCTTCACTAAATTGATAAAAGGCACAGTCCAAATACAGTTCAGAGAGTGAACGCTCTTAAGCCTCGTACACACGGGACGACGATCGTACTTATGATCGTCTCAAATCGTATGTTGCATAACGTAACTTGCATACTGACTGCACTACACAATCGTACGACCGAAGAAAGAACGTTCAGGTGCATGTAATTAGCATACGGCAGTTCCTGACTGTGTTTTGCACAATACAACTTGTTCTACCAACTGCTCTGTACACACGATACAACAGTCATATGACCGCTTGTTGGTACGACCAAGTTTTCTAGTTTGCTCATACAACTCCCCTTGTACGACCGTCGTATGTCGGCTGTTCTAATCGCACATACGAACGATCGATTTCGCATACAACGGTCGTTCATACGACCTGTTGTATAGGATCGTCACCCCGTGTGTACGAGGCTTAAGAGTATTTCAATGCAAATATAAAGTTTCACATGAGTCCAAATGGTCAGAATCACAATTGATATGAGCACCACATGAGACAAACTGCATGCCACTGTGAGACCTCCACCAGCATTAGATGGCAGCTTACCAGAAGTAAACGCAGATAGCGCATTGGCTTATCACCTAGCCCGGGTCCCCAGATGGGGTATGGTGAGTTCTCTAGGAGTCAACACTCCTCTCTGTGGATCTCCTCACGGCTGTAGGGATCAGACCTGTATCGCCAGGTTGTGGACAAGATTTCCCTGGACCAGGAACCCTACTCCAGGGTATGGGAGAAAACGTCCTGCAGTCTCCTACAGGGAGCGCCTTGGCTCCAGATTGCTTTTTATATATTTTTTTTTGGATTTGGATTTTAGCAAAAAGTAAGAAATATTGTTTTCTTTGCAAAATTGTCGCTCTTTGTTTGTTTATAGCGGTGATCAGAAAAGACGAGGAGGTGATCAAATACCACCAAAAGAAAGCTCTATTTGTGGGAAAAAAATGACGTAATTTCCTTTGGGTACAACAGTGCAATTGTCAACTAAAGCGACACAGTGTTGAATCGCTCTAATCGCTCTAATCGAAACAAAGTGCTCTGGTCCTACAGTAGGAAATCCTTCCAGGGCTGAAGTGGTTAAAAGGTTCAATAGACTTCAATGGAGAAGCTGCAGGAAAGCATATAGTGCGTTTTTGACGCAATATGCAATTTTTAACCACTTGCCGACCACGTACATTTACTGCTGCACTGGGGCAGCGCTGTGCAAATCGTCGTATATATACGGCGATTCGTGCAGTTGCTGGCAGCGCGAGTGTGGCCGCAGGTCGGGCGGACGTGATCTACAGCTTAACCCCTTCCCTGCCAGTGACATTTATACAGTAATCAGTGGCTATTTTTAGCTCTGATCACTGTATAAATGTCATTGGTCCCAAAAAAAAGTGTCAAAAATGTCCGATCTGTCTGCTGCAATATCGCAGTCCCGATAAAAATCGCAGATCACATTACTAGTAAAAAAAAAATAAAGAAATAAAAACGCCATAAATCCATTCTCCTAGATTGTAGACGCAATAACTTTTGCGCAAACCAATCAAACGCTTTTTGCAATTTTATTTACCAAAAATATAAGGAATACAGTTTGGCCTAAACTGATGAATACATTTATAAATAAATAGAACCACAGAGGTGAACAAATACCACCAAAAGAAAACTCTATTTGTGTTAAAAAAAAAAAAAAGACGTTAATTTTGTTTGGGCACAACATCACACGACCTCGCAATTGTCAGTTAAAGCGATGCAGTGCCGAATCTCAAAAAGTGCTCTGGTCAGGAAGGGGGTAAATACTTCCGGGGCTGAAGTGGTTAATCAACCCTACAACAAGCTGGCCAAAATATAAAAATTGGCAAAAAATGCACTGCAAAAAGCACTGCATAAACAGATCAAAAGCAAACTGCTTAGGTGTGAACGGAGCTTTTAAAATCTGAATCTGTGGAGTTGATTTACTAAATGTGGTGCAGCTGTGCATAGTAGCCATTCAGCTTCTAACTTCAGCTTTTTCAATTTAGCTTTGACATTGAGCCCCCATTCACATCAGCATGATTTGACATGTTAAATCGCAGCCTTTTGCCGGCAATGGCACGGTCCCAATTGACACGACACCGACTTTGCAGCACCGCACCGATTTCCAAAAGTAGTTCCTGCTCTACTTTTGGCGACTTCGGGAGCGATTTCAATAGACCTCTCTGCATGAAATCATACAGCTGTCTTTCAAATCGCTTCCCGAACTCGCACTGAAATGCGGGTTTGAAATCCTGGGAGTTCGTTTTTCTCTCCAGGACAGCGCCATCTTTGTTCAGGCATCACCCAGGGTCACTCGCTACTTCATGGACTGAGATGCAAGCTCTGAGGTGACACAACCATGTAAAAACTTGGTGCCTGTGCAGTTCTTGACTGTGTTCACTAATGCCTGACACAGATAGGGTTGCCACTCATCCCTTTAAACCTGAACACCTATGAACTACACAGGTTGTTCTGAGGCTAATTAAATGCAGGAAAGGTACTGAGTGAGTTTAATTACCGCCTTAATCAGCCACAGAACCTGTGCAATTTATTGTGTGTTCGGTTTTAAAGGAATGAGGTGGCAATGCAGACATAGGTGTGTGCAGCCTAGTGCATTAGGATGTGCACCCCAAAGCTCAAATACATATGTGTGCATATATACTGATGGTGTCTGTAGAGCAGTAGACGGTGTCAGTATAGCAGTGGACGGTGTCAGTAGAGCAGTGGATGGTGTCAGTAGAGCAGTGGATGATGTCTGTAGAGCAGTGGATGGGGTCTGTAGAGCAGTGCATGGTGTCTGTAGAGCAGTGGATGGGGTCTGTAAAGCAGTGGATGGGGTCTGTAAAGCAGGGGACGGTGTCTGTAGAGCAGTGGACGGTATCAGTAGAGCAGTGGATGGTGTCAGTAGAGCAGTGGATGGGGTCTGTAGAGCAGTGGATGGTGTCTGTAGAGCAGTGGATGGTGTCAGTACAGCAGTGGATGGTGTCTGTAGAGCAGTAGACGGTGTCAGTAGGGCAGTGGATGGGGTCTGTAGAGCAGTGGATGGTGTCAGTAGAGCAGTGGATGGTGTCTGTAGAGTAGTGGATGGTGTCAGTATAGCAGTGGACGGTGTCAGTAGAGCAGAGGATGGTGTCAGTAGAGCAGTGGATGATGTCTGTAGAGCAGTGGATGGGGTCTGTAGAGCAGTAGATGGGGTCTGTAGAGCAGTGGATGGTGTCTGTAGAGCAGTGGATGGGGTCTGTAAAGCAGTGGATGCGGTCTGTAGAGCAGTGGATTGTGTCTGTTAAGCAGTGGATAGTGTCTGTAGAGCAATGGACGGGGTCTGTAGAGCAGTGGATGGTGTCAGTAGGGCAGTGGATGGTGTCTGTAGAGCAGTGGATGGTGTCTGTAGAGCAGTGGATGGGGTCTGTAAAGCAGTGGATGGGGTCTGTACAGCAGAGGACGGTGTCTGTAGAGCAGTGGATGGTGTCTGTAGAGCAGTGGATGGGGTCTGTAAAGCAGTGGATGGGGTCTGTAGAGCAGTGGATTGTGTCTGTTAAGCAGTGGATAGTGTCTGTAGAGCAGTGGATGGGGTCTGTAGAGCAGTGGACGGGGTCTGTAGAGCAGTGGATGGTGTCAGTAGGGCAGTGGATGGTGTCTGTAGAGCAGTGGATGGTGTCAGTAGGGCAGTGGACGGGGTCTGTAGAGCAGTGGATGGTGTCTGTAGAGCAGTGGATGGTGTCAGTAGGGCAGTGGATAGTGTCTGTAGAGCAGTGGATGGTGTCAGTAGGGCAGAGGACGGTGTCTGCAGAGCAGTGTATGGTGTCAGTAGAGCAGTGGATGGTGTCTGTAGAGCAGTGGATGGGGTCTGTAGAGCAGTGGATGGTGTCTGTAGAGCAGTGGATGGGGTCTGTAAAGCAGTGGATGGGGTCTGTAGAGCAGTAGATGGGGGCTGTAGAGCAGTGGATGGTGTCTGTAGAGCAGTGGATGGTGTCTGTAGAGCAGTGGATGGTGTCTGTAGAGCAGTGGATGGTGTCTGTAAAGCAGTGGATGGGGTCTGTAGAGCAGTGGATGGTGTCTGTAGAGCAGTGGATGGTGGCTGTATAGCAGTGGATGGGGTCTGTAGAGCAGTGGATGGTGTCTGTAGAGCAGTGGATGGGGTCTGTAAAGCAGTGGATGGGGGCTGTAGAGCAGTGGATGGGGTCTGTAGAGCAGTGGATGGGGTCTGTAGAGCAGTGGATGGTGTCTGTAGAGCAGTGGATGGTGTCTGTAGAGCAGTGGATGGTGTCAGTAGGGCAGTGGATGGTGTCTATAGAGCAGTGGATGGTGTCTGTAGGGCAGTGGATGGTGTCAGTAGGGCAGTGGATGGTGTCTATAGAGCAGTGGATGGTGGCTGTAGGGCAGTGGATGGTGTTAATAGTTTTTATTTTTTACAATTTTATTTACAATTTTATCTTGGAGCCCTGTTAGGGGGCTTTGGTGAATTATCAGGATTCTAAACAGGGAATCTGCACCACACAGAGTGATTATGGTGTGCCCAGGCACACCTGGCATACCCTGTGCGCACGCCTATGGTCTTCCCTGAAGAAGAACACTCTATCAGAAAACATCTATTCACCTCATTTTGTACTTCAGCATGCCTTTCTCTCTTGGATTGACATCACACCAATAGCAGTCTAAAACTAGTCACATAACCACAAACTGACCATTTTTGATGAGGTTGAACCTTATATTTCAAAAAAGGCAAAAAGTTGTACCCAATGTGCCAACAGAAATGAGTGAGTTCAGATCACAGCTAATCTGTCAATATGCCTGGAGACGTTATATGATATATTGCAAGCACCTGTTAGGATCCCTTACTGCCAGAGACCACCGAAATCACCAACAGAGGACCTAACCATCCATCAGAGGATATATATACCCCTTAAAGGGGGTATAAGGGCGCATGGTGACCTGCATTAGGTCCAGAGTGAAGGTGAGGGCATATGAGTGAAGGTGGAGGAACACTGAAGGTGGTTGCGTGCTGGCACAGTACCTACATATTTGCTCTGACCCTTTGGACTATTTTTTGTCATGCCACATATATTTTTATGATACCAGCTTAACGTAAGATATTTTTCACTTCCGGACACGGATATCACAGTTATAGGCTTATTGCATTTGTTTATCACCGTTACGTTTATTTGTTAAAAGTGACAATGTTGGATTGTTCTCACTGGTTATTTATAATAGAGGATTGACAACATTTATTTTTCAAGTTTATGATTAATTAGGAGGAGCGCTGTGCCATCACTAGTAATATTTTTTCACTTTCAGAAACATTTTGGGCATTCAGCAGCATCCCCTCACACATATTATTTATCCGCTTTATAATGATTACTATTTTACCATTTATTATAGTACACATAGTAGCGCAGGGGATCAGGCGCTTTTTTACAATATATTAAATGTTTGATTTATACTATTTTATATTACTAAATGTTGTCTATTTTATGGTCTTCAGGTAACCAAGACTATTTTGGCAACATTTAGGCCCCAAATCACTCTTTCCCCACCTCTGGGTCTTGTAATGAATTGGTTGCAGGTCCATGTCTTTATGGACCTTGCTTTGTGCACTGGGGTGCAGTCATGTTGGAATAGAAAGGGGCCATCCCCAAACTGTTCCCACAAAGTTGGGAGCATGAAATTGTCCAAAATGTCTGGATATGCTGACGCCGCGAGGCTCCTTTCACACTGAGGCACTTTACAGACGTTATGGTGTCTGTGGATGGTGTCTGCAGAGCAGTGGATGGTGTCTGTAAAGCAGTGGATGGGGTCTGTAGAGCAGTGGACGGTGTCAGTAGAGCAGTGGATGGGGTCTGTAGAGCAGTGGATGGTGTCTGTAGAGCAGTGGATGGTGTCTGTAGAGCAGTGGATGGGGTCTGTAGAGCAGTGGATGGTGTCTGTAAAGCAGTGGATGGTGTCTGTAGAGCAGTGGATGGTGTCTGTAAAGCAGTGGATGGGGTCTGTAGAGCAGTGGATGGTGTCTGTAGAGCAGTGGATGGTGGCTGTAGAGCAGTGGATGGGGTCTGTAGAGCAGTGGATGGTGTCAGTAGGGCAGAGGACGGTGTCTGTAGAGCAGTGGATGGTGTCTGTAAAGCAGTGGATGGGGTCTGTAGAGCAGTGGATGGTGTCTGTAAAGCAGTGGATGGTGTCTGTAGAGCAGTGGATGGGGTCTGTAAAGCAGTGGATGGGGTCTGTAGAGCAGTGGATGGTGTCTGTAGAGCAGTGGATGGTGTCTGTAAAGCAGTGGATGGGGTCTGTAGAGCAGTAGATGGGGGCTGTAGAGCAGTGGATGGTGTCTGTAGAGCAGTGGATGGGGTCTGTAGAGCAGTAGATGGGGGCTGTAGAGCAGTGGATGGTGTCTGTAGAGCAGTGGATGGGGTCTGTAGAGCAGTGGATGGTGTCTGTAGAGCAGTGGATGGGGTCTGTAGAGCAGTGGATGGTGTCAGTAGGGCAGTGGATGGTGTCTATAGAGCAGTGGATGGTGTCTGTAGGGCAGTGGATGGTGTTAATAGTTTTTATTTTTATTATTTTTTACAATTTTATTTACAATTTTATCTTGGAGCCCTGTTAGGGGGCTTTGGTGAATTATCAGGATTCTAAACAGGGAATCTGCACCACACAGAGTGATTATGGTGTGCCCAGGCACACCTGGCATACCCTGTGCGCACGCCTTTGGTCTTCCCTGAAGAAGAACACTCTATCAGAAAACATCTATTCACCTCATTTTGTACTTCAGCATGCCTTTCTCTCTTGGATTGACATCACACCAATAGCAGTCTAAAACTAGTCACATAACCACAAACTGACCATTTTTGATGAGGTTGAACCTTATATTTCAAAAAAGGCAAAAAGTTGTACCCAATGTGCCAACAGAAATGAGTGACTTCAGATCACAGCTAATCTGTCAATATGCCTGGAGACGTTATATGATATATTGCAAGCACCTGTTAGGATCCCTTACTGCCAGAGACCACCGAAATCACCAACAGAGGACCTAACCATCCATCAGAGGATATATATACCCCTTAAAGGGGGTATAAGGGCGCATGGTGACCTGCATTAGGTCCAGAGTGGAGGTGAGGGCATATGAGTGAAGGTGGAGGAACACTGAAGGTGGTTGCGTGCTGGCACAGTACCTACATATTTGCTCTGACCCTTTGGACTATTTTTTGTCATGCCACATATATTTTTATGATACCAGCTTAACGTAAGATATTTTTCACTTCCGGACACGGATATCACAGTTATAGGCTTATTGCATTTGTTTATCACCGTTACGTTTATTTGTTAAAAGTGACAATGTTGGATTGTTCTCACTGGTTATTTATAATAGAGGATTGACAACATTTATTTTTCAAGTTTATGATTAATTAGGAGGAGCGCTGTGCCATCACTAGTAATATTTTTTCACTTTCAGAAACATTTTGGGCATTCAGCAGCATCCCCTCACACATATTATTTATCCGCTTTATAATGATTACTATTTTACCATTTATTATAGTACACATAGTAGCGCAGGGGATCAGGCGCTTTTTTACAATATATTAAATGTTTGATTTATACTATTTTATATTACTAAATGGTGACTATTTTATGGTCTTCAGGTAACCAAGACTATTTTGGCAACATTTAGGCCCCAAATCACTCTTTCCCCACCTCTGGGTCTTGTAATGAATTGGTTGCAGGTCCATGTCTTTATGGACCTTGCTTTGTGCACTGGGGTGCAGTCATGTTGGAATAGAAAGGGGCCATCCCCAAACTGTTCCCACAAAGTTGGGAGCATGAAATTGTCCAAAATGTCTGGATATGCTGACGCCGCGAGGCTCCTTTCACACTGAGGCACTTTACAGACGTTATTTAGCTAAAAATTGCGTCTGTAAAGTGGCTCAAAAATCCCCACCAATCCACCCCAATGTGAAAGCCCTGACTGCTTTAATAATGGGGAGGTGCATCTTTGGGGCGGTGAGGGGAGCGGTGTATAGGGTTGCCACATCATCCCTTTAAACCAGGACACATATGAATTACACAGGTTCTTAGGCCAATTTAATGCAGATAAGGCACCAAGTGAGTTTAATTACCACCTTAATCGTCCACAGAACCTGTGTAATTCATATGTGTCCTGGATTAAAGGGATGATGTGGCAACCCTAGCGGTGTATATACCGCTCCTCTACCGCCCCTGCCATTGAAATGAATGGCAAGTTCTTCTGAAGCGGCTGCACACTGCCGCGGTAGCCTGGAGCTCCGGCACTTTTAACCCTGTTTTAACCCCTTGTGGGGGGTTAAAAGCGATGCGCTCCCGCCTGCATAGCCGAGCCATATCGCTGGTAAAAATCCACTAAAACTAGCAGGGTTTTACCACGACCGCGGCTACCACTGCAGTGTGAAAGTAACTTTAGAGTTCTCTTCACTGGAACTAAGAGGCCAAGCCTAAGCCCTGAAAAACAATCCCACACCATCATCCTCCCTCCACCAAATGATTTGGAACAGTGCACAAAGCAAGGTCCATAAAGACATGGCTGAACGAGTTTGGGGTAGAGGAACTTGACTGGCCTGCACAGAGTCCTGACCTCAACCCAATAAAACACCGTTGGGATGAATTAGAGCAGAGACTGCTAGCCAGGCCTTCTCATCCAACATCAGTGCCTGGCCTCATAAATGCGCTTCTGGAAGAATGGTCAAACATTCCCATAGACACTCCTAAACCTTGTGCACAGCCTTCCCAGAAGAGTTGAAGCTGTTATAGCTGCAAAGGGTGGGCCAACTCAATATTGGTGTACAGCCGATTTGGAAGCGCTGCCCATTTATTTCAATGGGCAGAGGCGGTGAAGGAGCGGTGTATACATCCCTCCTGCACCGCCCCAAAAATTCTGCTTGCAGGAGTTTCTTTCCTCTCCTGCAAGCGCGCCACCCCAGTGTGAAAAGATACACTGACTTTAATGGAGAGGCACTTTACAGGCGCTATTATTAGCTCAATAACGCCTGTAAAGCGCCTCAGTGTGAAGGGGCTCTAAGGCTTTTAATTCAGCCTGTGTGACTGTTATTTTTAAATCTTATTAGACGCAGCTGAAAATACCTATTATTTTTTAACAAAATAGGTCTGCATATTCTGTAGAATATAAGCTTAGTGAATAAGGTTTTGCTGGGAAAAAAAGGAGTCACGTACTGTATATCATTTTTTATTATTGCTCATACCTTGCTCTAGTAATTTACTAGATTTCTAGTGTCTTGTGGATTACTGGATATTGCTTAGAGGAAAAAAAGATCTTGCGTAAATTTAACTGCCCTGGTCTTTCTAGCATTTCTGGGGCAAAATGGGAAAAGCAGACAAGGTTTTTGATCTGCGCAGCAAACTATCACGTCCCAACCCTCTGTGTGATGATCGTTGGCAGCCAGAGGGAAGCGGAGAGCACCCTAAATCTCATTTATTTAGGAAGTAAGTGGGATTTGGAATCCTCCCCCCAAAAAAAGAAATATATATATATATATATATATATATATGCACACAATAACTAACCATTAAGTCAGGCACTGACAGAGCATTAGGGTCCATTGTGATCAATATAAATATATATACACACAGACACCAAATATATTTTTATATATATACATATATAAACTCTATATTTATATATAGACAGTATCTACCTACCTAATCTAAGGGCTCTCCGGGCCAGCTATGCAATCTCCCATCCCTGGCTTCAGTGTAGAGGAGGGACAGCTGACCACAGATGCCCCGCCCCATAGAAAGTCTATGGGTGATGTCACTTCCAGGCATTGCAGCTGTGGTCGCTACTCTCTCCTCTCCCCTGAAGCCGCTGGGGAGATCACATGACCAAACTAAAGCACCCTTAGATTATGTAAGTATAGACATCTTTCCTTTACACGTAGGGGTAGGCAACCTGCGGTCCTCCAGCTGTTGCAAAACTACAAGTCCCATCATGCCTCTGGGAGTAATTGTAACTGCCAGCCTTGCAATGCCTCATGGGAAATGTAGTTCCACAACAGCTGGAGGGCCGCAGGTTGCCTACCCCTGCTTTACAGGGTGGTTAGTATAAGGATTAGAGTGGGGGTGGGAGCAGGTTTAAGCTTAGATAGTATTAGCCTGGACTTCCACGTTAAGGTATACCTAAAGGAAAATATTTTTTTCGTTTTGGATCAAGCGGAGAGGGATTAGAAGACCTGTCAGTTAGATATAGGGGAGTATCTCCACAAACTAGGGTGTCTATTGCCATCATCCCTTATATAGATCACTGTAAATACCCCTTATTGGTTGGGATTTTTAAGGCAATTCAGACTCATAATCATTTAGAAAGTTACAAGATTTATTTATAAAAATTGATTGTTGTTGCAATAAATTTGTACATAAACAGTAAAATTTCCCTATTACAGAGACAGAGACCAATTGATTTCTTAATTACAAAAATCAGTCATATACATGTATATATAGGAGGTGATATCACCCGGTCAAGATGGCCCCCTCTATAGGGCAGGGAAACATACCAGTAGCTTTACAAAGTCCCGGTAGAACTGGCCCACTATAGTGGAGGATATATATGTACATATACTGACTAA
>BLSH010337865.1:821876-838517 GCA_018402905.1 Glandirana rugosa | reverse complement strand
ACAACTAACAAGCTGTAGTGTCTTACCTTTAGAGCAGTGCTGATATGTATTTACAGCATCCGACCGTCCATGCAATCCAGCGGAATAAAGAGACAGGAGAACAGATGGTAGCAGCCACGAGCCTTTACCTACAAGAATACTTACTTAACCATCTAAGCAGACAAAATTGACATAATGGACATGACACCCCTCTTCCCTCCGCCTGCCTTCCCTTAACCAACCAAGGACATGACCCTGCTGCTGCCGAGCTATAGGCACAGACCCACGCCCCTACTGTGAATTCCGTGGTCCCTTCTGCCCGAGCGATGGAGAAAGATGAGCCACGCATGTGCTACTTGAGCCTAGTAACAGCCAACCCCACCTGTAATACATGGAGTAGCGGGGACGACCTTTGAGCGTACCCCCGAATTAAACACCCCCCCGCCGGCCGCACGCTTACCCTGCCCGTCCCGAATGACAGGGCGATCCGTGCGGTTCCTGCAGCGCGGCGATCCGGCAGCCCGTGACCGGAAATTGACGTCAGATGGCACGGAGGGATGACCCGGAAGTCGACAGAACGTTTCCCAGAAGCCGAAGGAGACGTTCCCATACGCCGCACCTTGAGTAGGAGGAGGCTGGGTTAAATACCCCCCAAACTCCTCCTACAAATACAGGCGGCCTGCGGCCAGCCTTAACATTTGTCCTGTTTACTGAAAGTGAAAGATGTTCCCAAATTTTGGGTTGTCACCAGATCAGTAATAGAGGGGAGCTCTTACCAATGGGGACACTAGTTCTGGTGACCTGGGTGGGCACAATGCATTCCTTTAATTTGCAAGGATTTCCTCTCACTTCCTGTTTCGGCTATGGAGTAGGAAGTGAACGGAAAGCTCCCCAATGACAAAAAACATGACATGGGTTACTCTATCCAAAATGAAAACAAAAAGGTTTGCCTAAAGTTCTACTTTCAAACTCCCATGACCTTACTGGTATTAGCATGTTGGATCTGTGGATGTGGTGTTGTAAATATTTATTACAGACTCTACTTTTTGGGTATATTCTTATTAGCACTGCTAATGAAACTAAACATAATCATTTATTTCCATGTCTACTCCTTCAGCAAACCCTACAGTTGTGATGGAAGCCGACGTCCAAATGATATATTTCCCATTGGACTGGACAGAAAACATCACAACTTTAACATCAAACAGAAGGTAAGTAGATAATTTTGAATCTTCTGGGTGTCATAAAAATAGGATTT
Organism: Glandirana rugosa; assembly: GCA_018402905.1. Classification (NCBI taxonomy): domain Eukaryota; kingdom Metazoa; phylum Chordata; class Amphibia; order Anura; family Ranidae; genus Glandirana; species Glandirana rugosa. Next base: position 837,280 of record BLSH010337865.1, on the reverse strand, counting down.
TTTTGACTTACTGTAAAATCCTTTTCTCTGAATTCATTGACGGACACAGCCTCTTAATCTTGACATGTGGGGTATGCACCTTTTACTAGGAGTAGACTAGGCAGAACGTAGTTCAGACAAAAGCAAAGCTAGCCCCTCCCAGGGGGCAGTCCTCACCCAGTATAACCCCTCCAGCCTGCTAAGCACTTCAGTTTGTAACAAGCAGTACAAACTCAGAAACCACAGAGGGGTGGGTGCTGCGTCCATCAATGAACTCAGAGAAAAGGATTTTATGGTAAGTCAAAAAATCCTATTTTCTCTTTCGTTCATTGACGGACGCAGCCTCTTAATCTTGACATGTGGGGACATCCCAAAGCAGTGTCAAACAAAAGAAGGGTGGGTAACACAATAACAACTGTACCCAACGGAAAATTCTCCGGGAGGCGCCAGACGCGCCTACACTGCCGCCTGCAAAACTTTGCGGCCAAAAGCAGCATCCACAGATGCTGAAACATCAACTTTGAAAAGGTGTGTACAGAGGTCCAAGTGGCAGCCTTGCACACCTGAGACACCGATGTCTGATGTCGGAAAGCCCAGGAAGTACTAATCGCCCTGGTGGAATGAGCCGTGACCGGAAAAGGGGGTTCCTGACCCCGAACCTCATACGCACGGGTCACAGCCTGTCTGATCCAACGCGGAATAGTGGCAGACGAGGTCGCCAAACCTTTACACGGTCCATCCGCCACCACAAATAGCGCGTCCGACCTCCGAAAGGAGGCCGTGGCCGTCAAATACACCTGCAGAGCCCTAACCACGTCCAAGGAATGCAAAGCTATCTCCCTAGGATGTGACGGGCGCGGGCACAAAGAAGGAAGGACAATGTTCTCATTAATGTGAAGGGATGAAACCACCTTAGGTAGAAACGAAGGAGATGGGCGCAGCACTGCCTTATCCTTATGCAGGACCAAGTAGGGAGACCTACAAGACAAAGCCGCCAACTCAGACACCCGCCTAGCGGATGTGATGGCCACCAAGAAGGCCACCTTTTGCGAGAGCAACAGCAAAGAAATGTCTCTAATCCTTTCGTAAGGCGGCTTCTGCAGTACTGAGAGTACCAAGTTCAGATCCCACGGCGCCAAGGGCGGCCGCACCTGAGGGGCCGCATGACATACCCCCAGTACAAATGTATGAATCAAAGAGTGCATCGCTAACGGACGCTGAAAAAGAATCGCCAGGGCAAAAATCTGCCCCTTGTACTCAATGCCAGCTTGTGATCCAGGCCTTGTTGAAGAAAGGCCAGCACCCGAGCCACCCCCCTGCCTCACACCAAGCAATATAAGCTTTCCAGGTGCGGTGATATATCTTGCGTGAAGTGGACTTCCGCGCCTTAAGCATGGTGGGGATCACTGACTCAGAGACACCCCTATCCCTCAATACCTGGGACTCAATAGCCAGGCTGTCAAAGCCAGCGAGGGTAAAGCAGGGTGCAGGATGGGTCCCTGTGACAGCAGATCTTCGCGTAGCAGGAGCCGCCAGGGGACATCCTTTACCTTCCGCACCACATCAGCGTACCAAGGGTGCCACAAGGATAGCCGGAATTCCCTCCTCTTCTATCATGCGCAACAGGCGCGGAAGGAGCTTGAGAGGAGGGAAGGCATAAAGAAGCCGGTACCGAGACCATGGAGCCACAAGGGCATTCACAGCGTCTGCGAACGGATACCTTGTTCTGCACACAAAGGTCTGCACCTTGCGATTGAACCAGGACGCTAGTAGGTCCACGTCTGGCATGCCCCACCTTTGGCAAATCTGGTGGAACACTTCTGGGTGCAGTGAACACTCTCCCTGATCCAGAGTCTGGCGACTGAGGAAGTCCGCCTGCCAATTTTCGACGCCCGGATTGTAAACGGCGGAGATTGCTGGCCAGTGATGTTCTGCCCACCTCAGAATGTGGGCCGCTTCCGAAGCTGCTGCCAAGCTCTTCGTTCCGCCCTGATGGTTCACATATGCCACTGCCGTGGCGTTGTCCGACTGAATCCGAACATGTTGACCACGCAACCTCCCCGACCCGTGGGAGAGGCAGAGCCTGATCACCTGCAATTCCAGCACATTGATCAGAAGGCGGGACTTCTGGTGTCTGTTGTGACAATCGACCACTCCAGGTGAAGGAACGACTTCCCTAGACTCAACGCCGGGGCCCGTAGCCACCAAGCAAGTGACCACCTGGTCTGATGATCCAACCTGATCACCCGATCCAGAGACAACGGAGACTTGTCCCACTGCAGCAGAATCACCTGCTGCAGGAGCTGGGTGTGACTCTGGGCGTACAGTCCCGCCTCGAAGGCCGACACCATGAGCCCCAACACCCGCATGCAAAAACGTAAGGAAGACCACCGCTGTGACAGCAGAGCTCGCAGCGTCAGCAACTTGGCCGGAGGCAAGAACACCTTCACCTGCTCTGTGTCCAGTATCAGGCCCAGATATTCTAGGCGGCGCAATGGGACCAGCGTCGACTTCTGAAGGTTGATCAACCAGCCGAAATCCCGCAGGGAGTCTAGGGTGATAGCGACGTCGTCCTCCAGGGCAGGACCCGACTCCGCCCTCAGGAGCAAATCGTCTAGGTATGCCACCACCGCAATGCCCCTCTGCCTCAGCAGAGCCAGCACCGGAGCCAAAAGCTTGGTGAAGACTCGCAGAGCGGAGGCTAGACCGAAGGGGAGAGCCACAAATTGGTAGTGGACCCACCGCGAAACGCAGAAAACGCTGATGCCGAACACAAATGGGAACATGAAGATACACGTCCCTGATGTCCAGAGAGGCCAGGAAATCCCCCTGGCGCAGCGCAGCCACGACAGAACGGACTGACTCCATTCTGAACTTCCGTGCCTTCACAAAGTGATTGAGCACCTTCAAGTCCAGAACAGGTGTGACCCCATCCTTCTTTGGCACCACAAAAAGGTTTGAGTAAAACCCACGGAACCGTTCCGCAGGAGGGACCGGAACAATCAACCCCTGCTCGGACAGAGCCTGGACAGCCCCAAACAGGGCTTGCCAACGCCCCGGAGTGAGTCTCAGATGTGAGGGGAAGAACCTGTCCGGGGGCAGGGAACGGATGACACCACCTCTCGCACCCAAAGGTCCGAGATGCGGGCGGTCCACCGGGCCGCGAACCCCAGAAGCTGACCCCCCACCCGAGCGTCGGGCGGGGGCAACCCATCATGCGGAGGAGGGCTTCTCGTCCGTCTATTCGGACTTGCGCTGCCAGGAACGCTTTTGATTCCCTGCGACATCCTTGCCGGACCGAAGGCCCGCACCCGCTGCAGCGGGCGCGCGAAAAAAAACGCTTCTGCGAAAGGAAAGAGGGACCCTGCTTTCGGCGGTGCTCCCGCCACTTGGGTTCCGGAAGAAAAGTACTCTTCCCCCCTGTGAAATCCTTAATGATCTCATCCAGGGGAGCCCCAAAGAGCCGGCCGCCCTGAAACGGCAGGTCCATAAGGCCTTTCTTTGACGCATGGTCATCCGACCAGCAGCGCAGCCACAGCAGCCGCCTAATAATGACCGCAAAAACTGACAGTTTCTACAGCATTGGAGCAATGTCCAGGGCCGCATTACAGAGGTACCGTAGACCCTGCGCAAGCTGGTCAGCCAGCTGCACTGACTTGGGGGGAACTTCGAGGTGCCCCAAATTCTTGTGCAACACTGTCGCCCACTCCATGAGCGACTGCGCCACCATCGCCGACGCCAATACTGGTCGCATGGCCGCCCCGGCACCAAGAACATAGCCTAGGACATGGCTCCGTCCGCCTGTCAGCCGAATTTTTAAATGATGGAGATCCCTCCATCGGGATAGTGGTAGCCTTGTTCAGGCGGGCCACCGATGGGTCTACCGCAGGGGACACAATTTCCGTATCAAGCTTTCCTCAAAGGGTTAGCGCACAGAAAAACGTTTAGGCAAGGCGAAGGAATTCTGAGGACGCTGCCATTCTTTGTAAACAAACTGGTCAAAATACTGCACATAAGGGAAAACCTTAGGAGCCCGAGCCGGCCTGTGGGACCCAAAGGCATAAACCACCTCCTGTGACGCCCCAGCCTGGCCCAGTCGCAGCGTCTAACAGACGGACACAATCAGGGAGCCCACCAAAGCCCTTTCACGTGCTATTGTGGACCCCTGTTCCTCCTCACCGCAAATGCAGGAAGAATGATAGAAGGGGTGAAGTACCTACCTAGCCTAAAGAATCCACAGATGTTGATTTCCATGGAGGCCAGTAACATGACCTAGTATCAACATCTGGTCACATAACCTTAACAGAATGTCCATGTGAAGTTATTTTACTTTGTATCCTAGCCATCACACACCAATTATACAGTAGAAATGAGATCTGTTATGGGTTACATATATAGGGACTAGGCTATTGTTTTGTTTATGACTCCTCCGCATAACATATTTTTTATCTTGTCTTTTAGGCCAATTTCATGGATGCAAAACACCTGAGGGATGCAAAAAAATTGGAAAAGACAGCTGGTCATCTTTCTGGAGCTTCACAACCTAGCAGGCCCCAAATAAAATGCATCATTTGGGTGGTAGGCCACTCCTACGTATACTGGGCTGAACAACGATCCAGACTGCATGCTCTCGGATTGGATGACAGTCAGGTGGAGATCCATTGGATCGGAATTCGAGGTGCAACCTGGGAGAGGTTGCTCCCTGTAGTAGAGGGTAATATCCGCCAGTGGGGACCCCCGGATATTTTAGTTGTACACGCTGGAGGGAATGACCTTCACAATGTGCCTAAGGGAACCTTAATCCATCAGATCAAGAATGATTTCTCAAGATTTTCTGAACTGTTCCCATCCCTTGTCCTTGTATGGTCTGAGATTGTCCCAAGGGTGTCCTGGAAGGGGCCCAATTCCCCCGAGGCCGCTTCACATGCCAGAATCGTGGTGAACAGGACAGTCTCCAATTTTGTTCATGAGACAGGTGGAGTGGTGGTACGTCACCGTTTGTTGGAGGAAGACACATCATACACCGGTCGTGATGGGGTTCACCTTACGAATGCCGTATTGTGTACAGGGGGCCAGAGTTGTGTGGTGTGTAGTGTGTCTTGTGTGTGGTGTATTGTGTCTTGTGTGTTGTGTGCTGTGTTGTGTGTGGTGTGAGGAGAGGAGAATAGTGGTTAGCACTTCTGCCTAGCAGCACTTGGGTCGTCGTTTGAATCCCAACCACGGCACTACATGCTTGGAGTTTGCATGTTCACCTTGTTCCTGGGTGGGTTTCCTCCCAAAATCCAAAGACATGCTGATAGAGTAATCGGCCCTAATATGTATGAATGTGAGTTAGGGACCTTAGATTGTAAGCTCCTTGAGGGCAGGGACTGATGTGAATGTATAATATTTATGTAAAGTGTTGCGTAAATTGACAGTGCTATATAATTACCTGTACTATTAATAGTGAAGAGAATAAAGTAGAATAGAGTAGTGTAGGGACTGGCCAGAGAGGGATTACTTTGACGCAGTTGGCCAGCTTGAACATGTATTACAATGCATGTGAACCAAAAATCCCTGTTTTCATACAAAGTTTGTAAAAAATGTGTAAGAATTTATAGCAGTGTGCAGAGAGTTGATGCACAGGATGGGTTATGTATATGTGTAAAGCTATTTGGATTTGAACATAGACATATTGTATTTTCTATTTCTGTTCGAAAGAGAATTTAGTTTGATAAAAAAAACCCTCCAAGCTTATGTGCCCTGTTCTACAGAGAAAGTACAGTATATTATTCTAATAAATGGTCAAAAATAAATTCTAAAGTTTGTGCAAGACATTTTTTAACTTGGGGTTAATTATAGGGGGTGGTCAAGAGGTTAAGTGTGTTCTAACTGTAGGGGGGATGGGCTAGCAGGGACTTGGCAGAGATCACTGTTTCAATTACTGTCAGAATGGGGATATGTCTTGTTTACATAGGCAGATCCCCGTTCTGCCTCTGTAGAAGGCGAACACGGTTAGTGGCATGCAGGTGCCCCCTACCACTTGTGTACAAACCGCCATACAGATACGGAGAGCCAACCTGTCACCGTCGAACGACGGTGGAGGGTCAGCAAACGGTTAAAGAACACAACATACAGGGATACGGGAAATAACTATAGACACTGACACACGTGCACCTACACAGGTTGAACTGAATGGACTATTGTCTTTATTCAACCTTACCTACTATGATACTTTAAATTGACCTTTTAATGGTATATCTGTATTTTCTCATGATGTGCTCATAAAGTCCACTCGCTGAGGTGTTCCTCCCTGAGGATTCCCTTTTTTGTTACTATGATCCACTTTTTTTCCCCAATTTCCACCTGTTCATCTTGCCAGTAAGTCTGTTATTTTTTAACTGCCTTAAAGTGGAACTTCACTCAAAAATGGGAAGTTCTACTCTTCCTCCTGCTCCCCCCTCCTTTGCCCCATTTGAATTATTATTTTTTTGGAGGGGGGAGCAGTTACTTGGTTATGACAGGTACCCACTCCTTCTTTCCGATGGAAAGCCACGGGACGTGATGAAGAGCGGGGCCTAGTGATGTCAGCGTGCACATCGAGGAAGCTTTCATCCTGTGTGTCTATGCTACCACAACAACCAAGCAATCCTTAAGGGGGCTGCACACCCTAAATGTGCTATGTGTATGGTCTGAGTGCACCAACAACTGTGAGTTTTATACTTTTAAATCGTTTTTATTAAAGTTTTTCTTAAAAAGATTCAGCACTATGTTAGTCCTTTCCATCCCTCTTTGAGCATTTTGGTTCGGGGCCATTATACATAGGTGTGTGCAGCCTATTGCATTAGGGTGTGCACCCCAAAGCTCAAATACATATGTGTGGGCATATATACTGATGGTGTCTGTAGAGCAGTGGATGCTGTCAGTATAGCAGTGGGTGGTATCAATAGTTCTTATTTTTATAATTTTATTATTTTTTACAATTTTATTTACAATTTTTTTCTAGGAGTCCTGTTAGGGGACTTTGGTGAAATATCAGGATTCTAAACAGGGGAAATCTGCACCAATTCCAACCCCCCGCCTCACACCAGGCAATATAGGCCTTCCAGGTGTGATGATAAATTTTGCGCAAAGTACACTTGCGCGCCTTCAGCATGGTAGGGACCACTGAGTCGTCTACGCCCCTGTCCCTCAGCACCTGGGACTCAATAGCCAGGCCGTCAAAGCCAGCGAGTGTAACGCAGGGTGCAATATGGGTCCCTGAGACAGCAGATCATCTCGCAGCAGGAGATGCCAGGGAGTGTCTGCCACCATTCTTACTACGTCGGCATACCACGGATGCGGAGGCCAATCCGGAGCCACCATGATCATCGGAATTCCCTCCGCTTCCACCCTGCGCAGTAGGCACGGGAGAAGTTTGATGGGAGGATAGGCGTACAGAAGACGATACCGACCCCAAGGTGCCACGAGCGCCTGTGGCCACCGCCAACGGGTCTCTCGTCCTGCACACAAAAGTCTTTACTTTGTGGTTGAACCGAGACGCCACGAGGTCCACGTCTGGCGTGCCCCACTGTGAACAAGGCGCATTACTGCTGCCAAAACGCGTTAGCTGTTGATTGCCGTTGCCACGATGGAATAAAAACACTTTATTATCTGACTCCCAAGAGTGCCGGCTCATCTTTTGCTTTGATCGTGCCCCACTTGTGGCAAATCTGGCTGAACACTTCGGGATGGAGGGACCATTCCCCCTGATCCAGCGTCTGGCGACTGAGGAAGTACGCCTGCCAATTGTCTACGCCTGGAATGTAGATGGCGGAGATTGCCGGAACGTGAAGTTCTGCCCAACGCAGAATGAGAGCCGCTTCTGCAGTCGCTGTCGCACTTCTCGTTCTGCCCTGATGATTCACATATGCCACTGCTGTGGCATTGTCCGATTGAACCCGAATCAGGAGCCCTTGCAGTCTCACCGTTCAGCAGGATAGACAGAGCCTGATCGCTCTTAGCTCCAGCACATTGATCGGAACACGAGATTCCTGCGCCGACCAACGACCCTGGGTCGATAGAGAGCCCAAGACGCCCCCCGAGCCCGACAGGCTGGCGTCCGTCGTGATTATAGACCACGTTAGGGGAACAAACGATTTTCTCTGCGTCAAAGTTGGGGTCCGAAGCCACCAGGCCAAGGATGCCCTGGTGTGATGATCCAAGTTGACCAACTGGTCCAGAGACAGTGGGGATCTGTCCCAACGAGACAGAATCGCTCGCTGAAGTAGCCGAGTGTGGCTCTGAGCGTAAGGTACCACCTCGAAGGCCGACATCATGAGCCCCAACACTCGCATACAGAACCGTAATGATGACGACTGCCGGTGAGGCAGTAAGGATCGCACTGCTGATTGCAGGGACCGCAGCTTGGCTGGGGGTAAGAACACCTTCGCCTGCTCCATGTCCAGAATCAGACCCAGATATTCCAGGCGACAGGACGGTCACTTCTGCAGGTTGATCAGCCAATTGAAGTCCTTTAACGAGGCCATGGTGATAGCCATGCTCTCCTCCAAGGCTGAGGCAGACTCTGCTCTCAGGAGCAAGTCGTCGAGGTAAGCTACCACCGCAATGCCCCTCTGCCTCAGTAGCGCCAGCACAGGGGCCACCAACTTGGTGAAGACCCGAGGCCAGACCGAAGGGCAGTGCCACAAACTGGTAATGGAGATCTCCCACCGCAAAGCATAGAAAGCACTGGTGACGGAGACAAATGGGAACATGGAGATACGCGTCCCTGATGTCCAGGGATGCCAGGAAGTCCCCCTGATGAAGGGCGGCCACGACCAAGCAGACCGATTCCATCCGGAATTTTCGCGCTTTCACATAAAAGTTTAGCGCCTTCAGGTCCAAAACTGGCCTTACCCCCCCCCCCCTTTCTTGGGGACCACAAATAGGTTCGAGTAGAAGCCGTGGGCACAAAAAAAACCTCTGACCCGAAGAGACAGGTCCTTGCTTGCGCCGCCTGGGCTCCGGAGGAAAGGTACTCTTCCCGCCCATGCAATCCTTAATGATTTCGTCCAACTGATGCCCACTCTGAAAGGGGAGGTCCGCTAAACCTTTTTTTGGACGCGTAGTCACCCGACCACGAATGCAACCAAAAGGACCCGTCTGATAATGACTGCAAAAACAGACATTTTGGACAACATAGGGAGCAGGTCTAGAGCCGCATCACACAGGTATTTGATACAGTGAAAAACCATGTTCTGCTTTCTGCGATGCCTCAAGCGTTCTGCCGCAGTCCAGATAATTCTGCAGCTCCGCTGTGCATTCAGACAGATATTGCGCCGCCATGGCAGACGCCAGGGCCGGTCGCAAGGCCGATCCTGCCAAAATGAAAAGTGCCATAGACACTGCCTCCGTCCTCCTATCGGCAGGATCCTTAAACGACAGCGACACCTCTAGGGGAATAGTCATCGTCTTGCTCAGTCGCGCCACCAGTGGGGCCACCGAGGGGGACGCCCACTTCTTTAGGTCCCCGTGACCCCCGAAGCTACTTCCGGTTCGGAATCCTCCCCTGAGGAACAAGGGGGCGCTTTTTAGGGGCCCCCGGGGCCTCGCTCGGCCCAAGCCTGGAAAGAAATTCCCCAAACACCGCCCGCAGCTGTTCGAGGGACACCAGGGATCCCAACGCAGGTTGCGCTGCAGCTAAATCCTCTCCAGAGGTCCCTGCAGGGTCATCTGCCATCACTCCCACAGATTGAACACAGACAGTGAGAACAACCACTAGCGGCACCCCCACACTGTAACCACACCACCGCCTGTCAGAACGCCAGCGAGACCCAGGAGGACTGCACCCACCGCCACCAGCACCCCCAGGAAGCCAGCTATACTTGCTGTTTTTGCCACCAAACAACGTCCTGAGGACCGTAAGAGAGCTTGCACCGTCAGCAGCCAGCCACACAGTCCCAGCAAAGTGAAAGGAAAAACAGCAGCAGCACGTTTTCTCAGCATGCAGGGATTCCAATATGACCGCCAAGGACATCCACTAGATGCCAAAGGGCTGCTGAAGACCGAGGCTTCGGCAAAATGGCCGCCACAGCATGGTAGTGAAAATCCCATAGAAAACGGCCACGGCTACAGCAAAATGGCGGCGGATCCCCGCATGGTGGCCTAGGCGGTCTGCACGCAGTGCCAACAGGGTGCGGAGTGGGGGGGGAGGGACGAAAGGACCCAGGAGAGCCCCAGCGACCCGCCTCTACCGGCGGCTAACGCAGGCAGAGATGCCAAAATCGCCCGGCGGCCCCCCAGCGCCCCTAGGGGGGCAAATGGGGGCTCACTCTTGACGGGCGCAGCGGGTAACCAACCGGTTACAGACTTTTCTCCCCAGCTGGGGAGGGATGCTGCTGGCCACAAACCCCTGGACAGGATCAAATCCGGACACTGGGCATAAGTGGGGATCACCCACTGGCCGTCCGCACGGAACGGGCACGATGCGGCGGGACCCACTAATATCCTGGGACTGGCTCACATCGGTTGGCCGTGCTGGGGAAAGTACAGGGTTTTTCAGGAACCCTCTATGCCCCAGGACGGTTTCTTGATAGTAGTCTTCATTAGCTTGAGAAAAAATAAAAAAGCGGTAGCAAAAATCTAAACCGCAGGTCCCATAAGGGAGCCAGGTCAACTCCTTGCACTAGGCATGTTAAAACTGATGTACTGAGCAGAGTAGGGGGATTATATGGGAAGAGAGGACAGCCCCCTGGGAGGGGCCAGCTTGCTTTCTTTCTTTGCCTAGTTAACTCCTAAAAGGATCTGCATATAACCCACATGTCAATGGAGAGCTGCGTCTGTCAGTGAACGTAAGAGAAATATAATTTATTGCCATTTGGGGCAAGGTTGTAAAAAAAATTTAAAAATTATAGATTCCTTGAAAAAGGAGAAATGTATTGAATTCAAATTGATTTTTTTTTTACTATGTATACAGTTTATTTTGACAAATCAACATTTAAAATAGGACAAAAATCCTGGAGCACTATGGTTTATCTAAACAGCGACTATAGCAGTAATGTCTCCTTTCAGATACTCTCAGGTCAATTTGCTGTTCACCTTGCAAAGTGCATGTTCATTGTGCCAAGTTAATGTTAGTGAATAAGCTGAAAATGGGATCGTTCTGAATACCCAATTATGTGCGAAGAAAAAAAATTTAAATGTATTTATATACACACACACACACACACACACACACACACACACACACACGATTGCGTAAGGTAAACACAGCTTCACCTTATTCACCAACATTCTCCTTGCTAGGGAAATGTGGCCTCTGCGCCTTTAGTAAATCAACCCCCTTCTATGGTTGAAACGTCACAGATTCAAATTGTGAGAATGGGTGGAGCCACTCCTATGAGCTGCTCCTTTTTGTGTGCCAATTTCAGCTTAAGCCATTGAGGTCTGTAAACACATTTTTTTTCTAAACGCATTGAGGGGGAAATGCCTGTAAATGACAATACAGAAGATTCAATATTTCAGAATTAAACAACAAAAACCTTTTTACATTTTATTTTTTTAATTCCTGACCCTAATAAGGAAAGACCACTATACATTCTCTTTAAAGTACCAGTAAACTGTCATATACTACTCCACTATTGGTGGAGTGGATAAGTAGTGATGGAACGTTGGGGTTAATTTCTTGGTATTGTTATCCGATAGTGACGAAGTGGTATTTATAAAGGGTGTTCAAATTCAAGGCTAGTGGCTTCTACATACCAAGAGATTTATATAGGTACCTTTGTTTGTAATATAAATAAATGGATAGGCGATTGAAGCACTACACCACTAATTCACTCTCCAGATATAAATGTATTGCTAAGTAAAATCAGGTAGAAGACTATACAAGAAAGCCAACTTGTTTCAGGGGCCCAAATTCATCCTCTTTCATCGGTCTTAAATGATCAGAATTAATGTATACAGATTGGAGGTACAAAGTATATGGTGTTTTAACCAATTAAGTGATGAATCCCATGGCTAGTCAGCAGGTTACTTAAACCAGCTGTTAATGAGCACATCACTTACAAAGTATTATATATAATATTTTTTCCAAGTATCTCCAGTCCATATACAATATTTCCCATCCTTAGGCCCTGATAAAGAGAGCAAGTTTTGGCTCCTTCAACGCGTTGGCTTTCTTGTATTGTCTCCCACCTAATTTTACAAACTTGAACAAATTTGTATCTGGAATATGAACCCATGGTGTGGCGCTTCAATCACAGATCCAGTTACACTAAAATTACCAAAAAGTATTGGGCCGCCTGCCTTTACACGCACATGATCTTTAATGGCATCTCAGTCTTAGTCCGTAGGGTTCAATATTGAGTTGGCCCACCCTTTGCAGCTATAACAGCTTCAACTCTTCTGGGAAGGCTGTCCACAAGGTTTAGGAGTGTGTCTATGGGAATGTTTGACCATTCTTCCAGAAGCGCATTTGTGAGGTCAGGCACTGATGTTGGAGGAGAAGGCCTGGCTCACAGTCTCAGCTCTAATTCACCCCAAAGATGTTCTGTCGGGTTGAGGTCAGGACTCTATGCAGGCCAGTCAAGTTCCTCTACAGAGTCCTGTGGGATGAATTCGAGTGGAGACTGCGAGCCAGGCCTTCTCATCCAACATCAGTGCCTGACCTCACAAATGTGCTTCTGGAAGAATGGTCAAACATTCCCATAGACACTCCTAAACCTTGTGGACAGCCTTCCCAGAAGAGTTGAAGCTGTTATAGCTGCAAAGGGTGGACCAACTCAATATTTAACCCTACAGACTAAGACTGGGATGCCATTAAAGTTCATGAGTGTGTAAAGGCAGTCCCAATACTTTTGGGAATATAGTGTATATGTACCTACTAATCCATAGTCAGGCATTTCATGTCACCTTGCTCCTCTTTGCAGTGCTGGCAGAGCTCTGATTGTTCTTGCCTTGTTAACCAACAATAACAGACATTTATAAAAAGGAAACCGCATTCAAGGCTCAAATTTATACATTTCCAAAATGCTGGGGGCAGAAGATCTCAACTGAAAAATTAACCCCTTAACCATGAAAAACAAAAAAAAAAAAAAAAAACTGTAGGCATACAAAGGCCACTAGCAGCACTGGGGTCCAGGGTACAAATGTTAAACAGGACACTGTCTGCATGGAGTTTGTATGGTCTTCTTGTGCTTATGTGGGTTTTTACCCACACTCCAAAAGACATGGTAGGTTAATTGGCTCCTGTCTAAATGGTCCTGGTATGTGGATGTATGCAAGAAAGCTTAGAATGTGAGGTCAGGGCAGAAAGGGCAAGGACTAATGTGAACACGGTAATCAGAGCTGTGCAAATCGGCGTCCCTGTAATAAATATATGATGCAGTCTGTCACTGGCAGAACAACAGATATTAACACTGTGGTATGGGGGGATATTAACGTTGGATTTGGAAGGGGGGGGGGGGGGTATTGGATTAGCGTCAATGCTCAAAACAGACGGCATCATAAATGTCATTTTTTTTATTTTACACATAGTTCAAATTTAAGATAACACAGATTCACATTAATGCCTGGCCATCGCCAACTCCAAGCTGAAGCCTTAGTGTAGTGATTACGTGGGAAAACTTGTACAATGGCACCAACTTGTAATAGTGATGCCAGGTGGGCGGAGTTGGGAAGTCCCACATAGCGATTAGTGATGGACTTCCCACAATGCAAATCTACTGTGTGATCAGACTCTTACAGAGTCCCCTCCCTGGCCTTTGGAATGTATTCATATCCACATATACATATAAAACAAAATCCCTTCTTAGTGATGAAGTGCTGTGAAGAAGCAAATAAATACTACATATACATCAGTTTATATCATTCATGCATAGTGTCCCAAGTTGTGATCCGGCTTTCCTGAAGATGGGGGAAACGGCATCTTTGGGGCAAAGTCAGCAGATACAAGAGTTCATGAGTCCTGGGAGATCCAATGGCCTTGGTACTCCTGCAGATCCTTCTACAGCTGCTGCGAGATTATAGGACATCCACACTCTTCCGGAACCCGGCTTCTTTCCCTAAATTACTACTCTTTATTACAGGCAGCAGGGTGATGATGACAAAAGGAAAGGGCATCGGCAAACTTAATATGCCCTGAAATTCCAGTAACTGGAAAATATGGAAATCTGGAGAAAAAAAAAAAAAAAAAGATAAAATTATAATTGTATATACACACACACACACACACACACACACACACACACACACACGCGAAAGTATTCGGCCCCCTTGAACTTTGCGACCTTTTGCCACATTTCAGGCTTCAAACATAAAGATATAAAACTGTAATTTTTTGTGAAGAAACAAGTGGGACACAATCATGAAGTGGAACGAAATTTATTGGATATTTCAAACTTTTTTAACAATTAAAAAACTGAAAAATTGGGCGTGCAAAATTATTCAGTCCCCTTAAGTTAATACTTTGTAGCGCCACCTTTTGCTGCGATTACATCGTTTTATATCTATATGTTTGAAGCCTGAAATGTGGCAAAAGGTCGCAAAGTTCAAGGGGGCCGAATACTTTCGCAAGGCACCACACACACACACACTTTTTTAATGATTTTGTTGGGAGCCATTGGGATTTTAACAATTCAATACACTTTTAGGACAGGTTAGCTTCCCTCCTATATGCCAGGTAAATGAAGCAAGTTATAAGGCTGAATTCACACATTCATGCTTTCCATTAATAGAAATGGCATTGCATCTCCACGCACGCATTAAGATGTACAGAATACGCATTATAGTATGCAAATGCATGAATTGTCCTTGCTAACAGATATGCATTTCGGCACAGCAATGAAATACTATGCAGCGAGATCCTCTGCCAGGCATGCAGCATTTTTGGTACTCTGGCATCCCATTCACAAGACATATTAATGCATGGCATACCATGTTAATGCAGCTCAGTGGTGTAAATGAGCATAAAGTGGATTGCAAGGCACCTTGAAGATATGCATTGACATGCACTTTGCAGTTTCCATCGAGATCAATGGAAATTCATCAGAGGGGGAGGAAGCATATTTATGAATGCAGCTTAAAAAGTTGCTGTAAACCTTTTAAAAAACAAAAAGACAAAAACATGCCTATACTTAACTGCTCTCTGCAATGGTTTTGCGCAGAGCAGCCCTGATCGTTCTCATCTGGGGTCCCCCGCCAGAGCTCTAGGCCCTTCCTTTTCATCAGGAGCCCCCATGGAAAGCCACTTTTCCTGGGGGCACCCGTGCGGGCTCGCTCAAAAGTCCCGCTGCTGCATCCACTGACACAAGATTTGTGCCAATGGCTCCTGCTGCTATCAATCTATCCAATGAGGAGAGAGGCAGTGGCTAGAGCCGCTGCACTCATGCACATTGCTGGTTCCACGGAACGTTAGGTGAAATACGAGTAAATGTGGTGACTCGACGTAATTGTACCATACGGTA
>BLSH010337865.1:807840-820571 GCA_018402905.1 Glandirana rugosa | reverse complement strand
AAAAAACACCAAACAATATTTCTTACTTTTTGCTAAAATACAAATCCAAAAAAAAAAAAAAAAAAAAAAAAAAAAAATTAAAAAACTAAAATGTATTCATTGGTTTTGGCCAATTTACATTCTTCCTCATATTTTTGGTAAAAAAATAAATAAAATAATCGTAATCTGCGTTTATTGATTGGTTTGCGCAAAAGTTGCCGCGTTTACAAACCATGAAAATTCATTTCTGGTGTTTTTACATTTTTTTTTTTTTTTACTGGTAATGGCGGCGATCTGCGATTTTTATCGGGACTGATGTTGCAGCAGATATTTTTGATACTTTTTTGGGACCAATGACCTTTATAGAGCGATCAGAAATTTAAATATCCACTGATTACTGTGTAAATGTCATTTGCAGTTAAGGGGTTAACCTGCAGGTGGTGATCTAGGGGTTAACTGTGTTCCCTAGTTGTGTTCTAACTGTGAGAGGGCTGGGCTGTCAGGGGCACCAGAGATCTAACTGATCCCAGTGACAGGGATCAGTAGATCGCTTACATGCCGCCTGTCAGAACGGGGAACCACCGTGTTTACTTCGGCGGTTCCCTGTTCTTTCCCTCTGGCAGGTCATCGCGGCTCGCCGGTGGACATCTCCAGAGTGCGGCGGGCACGAGAGCAAGCCGCCGGCGGCACGCTCTCGCCCCCTAGCTGCGAGTCCACGAATCGCCGCTCATTTACGGCAATTCGCGGAATAGAGCCACAGTGCCGCAGTAAATATAGAGTACACGGTCGGGAAGTGGTTAAAAGGATTTCACTGACAGCAGTGGGGCTTCACAGCTTTCAGTGAAGCCTGTGAGAGCAGGGAGAGCGGAGAGAAGGGATGCAGACAGGCACAGTGCTGGATTGATGTAGGGCTAGTGGAAGGTTTTTTTGTTTGTTTTTTACCATAAAAAGTACAAATACTGTAGCTGCTGACTTAATATAAAAGGACACTTGCCTGTCCAGGGAGCCTGCGATGTCGGCACCCAAAGCCGATTCATACATCGGCTTCGGGTGCAAGCGTCGGCATTGCAAGTAAGGGGAACTGGCAGTGAAGCCAAACAGCCTGATATTGAGGTTTCAGTTGGTGTGCATATAGCCAGAAGCTTACCTTGTCCTTCAGTTGCTGGCAGAGCTGCAGTGACACGGTGAAGAAGACCAGCGCATCGTTCAGCCAGGGCACCACACACTCCACTTTATGGACGTGACTAATTTCAAATCGCTGGTTGTTCAGCTCGCTGTGGGATTGAAGAGCAGAAAAATGTACAGCTCTGTATAGGAAAATTCTAATTGTTCACAATACTGGTGTAGAAATAAAGGGTCTGATATGATGGCTATAGGAACCAGGGGCCAACTGCCATTTCCCTAAAGTGGAACTAAACCCTCCTATACTTTTCAGCCAAGGAAACAGCCATCTTAGCCTCTGTTTGATCTGTAACTGCCATGGTGCTGCGTGTGTGATCAGTTATGACACCAGCCATTTGATGGAAGAAAGGGGGTAGCACCTGGAAGTCGCACATCTAAGGTTTCCTAGAGAGGTGAATAAAGTGGCAACCTCAGCCTGAACTCCAACCAGGAATGTAAGGCCTCGTTCACACCATGGTGCATAGACAGCAGTTTTTCTGCATGCGTTCTGCAATGGCTCAAAGAAATATGGTTCTCCATGTGGCCTGTTCACACCACATCGTGCAGATTTTTTCTGCACAGAAATCTGCAATGTGTATGTAAGTTTCCTGCACAGGGGAAAAAAAAAAAATGACATGACATCAACATTGGTGTGAATAGGGCACATAACCAACACACATGAAAGCTGATGTCAACGTGCATAAACACGGATGTGAAACTGATGTCTCTGCAAGCGAAATCTGCGCAGTTTTCCCTTCAGTTTTCATGCATGTATGGTGTGATGGAGTCCTAACTGGTTTTTGAAATTGATTTAGTTCCACTTTAAGGCTGGGTTCACACTGAGGGACGGAGCTGCTCCCAGCAGGGGTCCGGTGTATCTCCATTCACTGTTTCAGGCCTGATTCCAGCCCGATTTTTTGGCTGAATTCGGACCTGAAAAACGGACCAGAAGATGCACAGGACCCCTTTGAAAATCGCACCGCAGCCGCAACGGAGATGTGTGAACCGGATCCAGAGAGAGCCAATCACAATCTCCTGACATGCAAATTGGATGCAGGGAAGAGTTGGTTTAACACTGAAAATAACCCAATTGGGCACTAGTGGAGACAACAGCTTTTCCTTGCCTATATTCTAAAAAAAAAAAAAAAAAAAAAAAAAAAAAAAAAAACCCCAACAACAAAGAAAACCACCACAACCACACACACCAGGTCCGCTGTAGGACTCACAAGACATCTGTGTACTTACAACATTGCTCCTGGATTATGCAGGACAGAACTGCCAGCAGGCCGGAAATTCTGAAAGCAGATGACGGCTGAATCAAGATTGGTCAATGATTTATTTAACCACTTCAATACTGGGCACTTTTACCCCCTTACTGCCTGGGCTAATTTTTAGCTTTCAGCGCTGTCGCACCTTGAATGACAATTGATCGGTCATGCAACGCTGTACCTATAGGACATTTTTGTCATTTTTTTCCACACAAATAGAGCTTTTTGGTGGTATTTAAATCACTGCTTTTTTTAAAAAAAAATTTTGCCAAATGAAAAAAAATAAAAGTTTTTCAGTTGCAAAAAAGTTATTTTACTTCTGGCACTGATGGCCACTGATTGGGCTGCACTGATAATCAGGGCACTGTACAGGCTGTCAGTTTCAGAGCTGCCGGAAGAGTGAATGGACTACACGGGTGCTATTCAGATCACTCACAGTCCATTGAAAGCTAAAAAAAGTCATCTGCTGCAGCGGCAGGCGGGACTTGTAGTTCATTCAGTCACAGATTCCTGAGAATGAATGACATGGTTATGTAGGCGAAGCTTCACACAGCCAAACCAGTTTTAAAATCTGACAGCGGGTGCAGGGAGCGGATTCCCTACCCGCTGCAAAAGCCGGTTGCTAAAGGTAACCTTTAAACCATGGGTGCTCAACCTGTGGCCCTCCAACTGTTGCTGAACTACAAGTCCCATCATGCCTCTGACATTGGGAGTCGTGCTTTTAACGGTCAGCTTTGCAATGCCTCATGGGACTTGTAGTTTCGCCAGCAGCTGGAGGGCCACAGGTTGAGCACCCATGCTTTAAATTGGAACTGCCCTGTAGCCACATATTCAGCTTCACCTTAATAGGTTATTGTTAAATTTAAAGCGGTATTAAACCCAAAAGCAAACATGTATTATATTGCAGCTTACTAATTCATAAATGCAATGGCTGCATTTGTTTCCTTTTTTAGGCTTTGTATCTTCTATATTCACCTGGTGATCAAGCCTGCAAGTTTGTTTTTCAGCACAACAAGCTCTCTTGTAGTTAAAGGAATGAGACAAACCATTTACCTCTGACAGGGGTGACTACAACGATCATCTTTTTTTATATTTAAAACCTTTTTTCCTAAATGAAAAGTATTAGCTGGAGCTTGGCTTTAATGTGTTGGTGTACTTAAATCTGCTAGTGCATCTAACACCCCCCCCCCAGACTGACAATGCTGTGGTCCAAAAGTGCCCCCTATGCTCCTTCATCCAGAGTGGAGGCACTCTAATACAAGAGGCGTGTTACCTGGTCAGGGAAAAAAAAGAAAAGTAATGCAGCCACCACATCGAATGATTGGCAAGCTGCAATAGATTACATTTTTAGTTTTGGGTAGAATACCGCTTTATGACAAGACCCCCTCCCTCCCATCCTTTATCTGGCTTGCCAACAAGGCGTAGAGGTCACCACCAAAGCATTCTGGGACACACTTTCACCAATCGCTTACCTTGGTAGAGTTTGGTTGTAGGGCATGGAGCTGATAAACCAGCAGACACAACTTGTTGACATTGACATAGAAATTCAGGAGAATGTCGGGTGGAAGTGCTGGGGTAAACATTTTCTAAGGAGAAGTAAAAAACAGCTATGTTAGGGTTTGGTATAGAAGATCTAAACAGGAGCTAGGAAGAAGAAACAAAAGACCTCCATTCTGAAAAGTTAAGCTGGCCATAGACTGTTAAAACCCATAGATGGTTAAAACAGATTCCTTCATCCACACAAAACGAAGTGGATGGAGGAATCACCCCCCCCCCTTGGGACATTGGTAGGTGCCACTGTCAGAACACAAATTCCAAACATATCCCTTTGACAGAAATCAATAAACCAGTTGACTTCCGTCAACCACGGATGGACACACCCAGAAATACACGTGTTTTACTGTGCGTTGCCGCAATTCAAAAAAGTCAGACCTTAAAAGCAATTGTAAAGTTAATTTTTAACCACTTCCAGCCTAGAGCAAAATTCTCAATCCTACATGTAAAAAACATTTGTTTGCTAGAAAAATTTACTCAGAACCCCCAAACATTATATGTTTTTTTTTTTTTTTTAGCAGACACCCTAGGGAATAAAATTGCAATCTTGGCAATTTTTTATGTCACACAGTATCTGCGCAGCAATTTTTCAAACGCTATCTTTTGGGAAAAAATACACTTTCATGAATTGTAATGCAAGAAAACAAACAGATAACCCAATTACCGGTATGTGGTAAAATATAAAAGGTTACGCCGAGTAAAAAGAAACCAAATTTGTCACATTTTAAATTTGCGCACACTCATGGAAGGGCGCCAAACTACAGCACTTAAAAATCTCCATAGGCAGCGCTTTAAAAAATACACAATTAGACAGCGCCGCCCACCTACTCCACTCCACGCTAATGGATGTGATGATTGAAGATCAAATAGGCTGTTGCTATAAATAAATTACAATTGTAAAACAAAACAAATACAAAATTGAGTCCATAAATGCTGGTATCTGTAGCGGCACTTCCCATCAGTCTGAAACGTGACTGCTTTCTAGAAGTCCTCCATAGAAGTAGGAAATGTGCGGATAGATGGTGAAAACGGCTAAGAAGGTGGATTATTCTTGCTCAAAGGCGATATGTGTGCACCATACACCAGCAAACCGCCAACTTGGAAATATTGTCCGCCGCCCAGGAAGCCTACCCTAGAATGTGCTGAGGGCCCCCGGAGACATTATTATTACTGGCCATTCATTACTATAGTGTGCGAGAGAGGGAGAGAGGCCAGCCTAGGCCCACAGACTGTCCCCTTCCCATTCATTGGAGTACAGGGCGGACTGCATCAATAAACCCGCCACGCCATCACCACTACTACACACCGAGGGGGCCCACACCCGCCCACCGGGATTTCTATGTGACGCTCCTTGCTGGATTGCACTCATTGGATCGTTGTGAGGAAGAGGCAGCTCCGTTCTCGTGAACGGATTGCTGGGGAGTGTTAACAGTAAGAGGAGGATCCCCTCATATTAGTGATCTAAAGGCTTCTCATTTACCGTGTTACGGTAAGTGTACACCCTTAGGGGACTGACCCACGAGGTGCGGTTTGTTGGTCTATGGTGCACGCATATCACCTTTGAGTAAGAATAATCCACCTCCTAAATCATTTTCACCATCTATCCGCACATGTCCTACTTCTATGGGGGACTTATAGAAAGCTGTCACGTTTCAGACAGATACATCACTTGGAATGGGGCATGATAGGTCCTCTTTACCGAGAGCTGCTTCCTATGGTGGCACACATGCAGACTCGATCCCAAGCTGTGCTATGGGTGTCCACTGACACACACACAGTGCATATAGGTCCCGTCCACCCATTTCCTCCTCACTGGATTTGATTGACAGCAGCAGGAGCCAATGGCTCCTGTTGCTTTCACTGAGTCCAGTGAGGAGGGAGAGAGTGAGCGCAGTGCCACTGCTCACAAGCACAGGGCTGGATGAAGATTCAGCCTTTACAACAATTTTAATCTACTAAATTTAATTGGGTTTTGGATCTCTCCGAAAGAAATAAGAGGACTTATTAAGTTGATGATGGTTGGTCTTACCGTTAGCCCACTAGTAGTGACTTCTGGCAGTGTCATGGTGGCCGGGGTTGTGAGGCGATTCCGGGCTCGGGTTAACTGTAGCATCACAGCATCCATCAGCTGTAAAAAAAAATTCCACAAACCAATCAGATGTTAAGTTGCAGAGGGATTTTAAGCTACCAAGCAAGATGGCTGCCAGCATACAAAGAGTACATCAATTTCTTTTTATTCCCCTCTTCTGCAGTGGGAATCATTTCAGTGCACTGTATTGTCAGCTCATAGATTACGCAATTTGCTTTCCTTCCACCATGGGTGGGAAGAAAGAAAATGGATAGATTCCCTCATAAAAACGGTCAGTGTTGATGGGTGAATCCCTGATGCAGCGTTATTCTGTTCTGCCAGCAGGGAGCCTTCCCGGAGAGCAGAACACAATGATCACTGCTAGCTGCTATAGCCGCCAGCAGTGATTGCACGCAAAAAAATCCAACAACCAGCCTGCCTAAAGATGGAACAAATCTCAGCCTGTCCCTGCTGAACTGGCCAAGATTCAATCCATCTATTGTTGGCTTAACTCATCTAAAGCTGAAGTCTGGGAAATAAAAAGCAAATACCCTTGCATTGCTCTGTCACTGAGGTAGAGCCCTAGAACACAAGTCCAGTAATCGCCCTTTAAGCCCCCCAGATCATTCCCCAGCATTTTACCTTCAGTACCTCGGACCCGGTCTGGAAGGTGTAATTCTCACCCCGGTTGGTGAGCAGATAAATTGCCTGATTCACATGGTTCCTGGCGTCCTGGATCTGATACAGAGAACAGAGAGAACATCTCAAAGTGTGTGTCAGGGCAAAATAAAATAAAAACGTATGCAGAACATCTCTGCAACGCATGCATATCCCTTTAAGACCTGCTAGTACAGAAAAATACCTGTTGATCTGCCATAAATGCCCTCATCTCCTAAACTCTAAGATGACAACACAGACATCCTGTGGGCCAAGTATTTCGTTAAACAACTTAAATCCCCTCCCACTCTTCTATTCTCTACAACATAGAAACCCATCATTCTGTAGTCCCAGGTTATGAACTAGGAGGGCCAATTAGACTCCTTGCAATAAAAATAAAAAAAAGAAGATGTGTGCAGGACAGCCATGAAATTCTGGCATGATTAACTCCTATTTTTTGCCCTTATTGAACAGATACTGTATAACAAAACAATTATAATGGTATATGTAAGGGTCCTTTCACATTCAGGTCCACCTCTTAGTTTTTCAGGCAGACCTGAACAGACGCTCCATGCACCTCTATGAAGCGACGGATGTCAGCGGTGACATGTCTGCTGACATCCGCCGCTATCCGATCCGATAAATCCAGACGGATGGAAAACCCTATTTTCGTGGCTTGTGCAGCAATTGTATGTGTTATATTAAAATGTTATTATTTCCTATATTTTTTCCCCCTTACAAGCAGAGTGTAAAAGTGGAACTTTAGTCAGAAAAATTAAATCCTGCTAGATAGGACTTCAGGCTGGACCCTTTTGCAGGTTAAAAATAAGTGCCTATACTGTTTAAAATACAGCAATTCACTGTCTCACTCTGCTCATACTCAAATGCTCCCTATTTTTTGGCACTGTGCCGAAAATCAGAGCCAATAGAGGCCCGATCTGTTGACAGCCTAAAGCTTTACTCCTGCTCAGAGGTTCTGGGCTTCAGCAAAATGGCAGCCTCCAGCAAGAAGAGACAGGAACAATGCTGGAGGCAATTTACAGCACACGCTAATATTAGTAGCATAATTATTAATGTGGAATGTATGTTGCTTGCTAAAGAACATTATTTTTTTTTATCAAGTTATGTGTAAAGCGCCACTTTAAGCTGCAGATAAAGAATCAATGTGCTGTGAGTGCTCCTGAATCTTATGTTCTTTAGGCTGCACGTTCGTCACTGACTTGGAAAAGCATGCAGTCATACTTGTACCAGGTAAATGATTCACACAGCTAGTAAAGTAAGCGCCGGTTCACACAGGGGGGACTTGTGCTCCGACTTGTGTCGCCTCAAGTCGCTTGACATCTTAAATCCCATTGAAATAAATGGGAGCCGTCTTAAAGTCGCTCTGACTTCAAAAAAAAAAGTTTCCTGTACGACTTAAAGGCGACTTCTATACGACTTGTGCCCATAGAATTCAATGGAAGTCGCCTCCAAGTTCGATCCCCCATCTATATTGAAGCGACTTACAGGAAAAAAGAAAAAGAATTTACAGTTACTCCCCTCAAATTACCCAGGCAACCCCCTCCCTCCCTCCCTTGATTGGCCACAGGCAAAGTCGCCTGGCATGAAGTCACCTTGAAGTCGCATTGTAAGTCGCCTAGCAAAGTTGCGCCGAAGTCGGATCGGCCCTATGTGAATGCAGCCTTAGCATCAGGGTGATATCACAGTTTTTTCACCTTTAAAATAAATAAAATTTAAAAAAAAAAGGAAGGCGGCAGCAATTGCAGATGAAGAAAATGTGGCCCCCCCACAGCTCAGAAGGGCCCTACTGGTGTACCTGCTGCATCTTCCACTGCTTGTCTTCTCGGAAGGCAAAGTGGAGAAGCTGATTGGTCCTCGAGACTTTTAAATTGACTTCCTACAGAGAGACAAGGAGAAAAAAAAAAAATTGTATTTTTAAAAAGTTTAAAGTAAAACTGAATCCTCTTTTATAATAAACACATCGGCACAGGATATTTGAAACCCAGCCCAAAACTTTTTTTAGTCTTAACCACTTTGCATCTGCGCTGAAGCTGAATGACGGCTACAGCGCGGACCTACATTGCTGGGAGGATGGAGCTTCGGACCCGACAGCCAATGGCCTTGGAAGATATTCCTATCTTCTCCAGGAGAGTGAATCGGTGATAGATCCCCCCGGCCCCCCATCGTTGTTTCTGACTCACTACTTTCAAAAGCCATGAACTACAGGTCATGTTCTCAGCCATGGTCAGGACCCATCTTGTTGACATAGATGCTTGAAAACACGTTTTCCCTTTTGGCTGTCCTGGTCGCGATTCCCTACACACCAAGAACTCTCTGAACACTACATGCAGTCATTGAGTTTTCATCTGCACGCACGTCGTTTAGAAAAAAAAAACTTTTTATAAAACAAAAGAGATACCATTGTGCCTCCGTTGAGGATACCCCTGATGAAGGGCCTTGTTGGACCCAAAACATAAATGTTGGGCAACAAATTCCACCTTTGGACAACGGAAACTTATAAATCTGGTTGGACTGTATGGTTGTTTTTTGATATTTTTAGAATTCCAACTTTCTATATTAACATACACTGTTCTTTGTACCTGTCTCTCAGATGAGTGACAGCCAATGACAGTTGATCACGTGATGTAAACAGAAGATCAGTAATTTTTTTTTATCTCCTCATGCTAGCAGCGTGAGGAGAAAATGAAAAAACAAAAAGCAGATCGCCGGCTTCTGTGAAACGGGCATCGGTCCCGAAGAAGAAGAGACACAGCCACCTCATCTGTGCCCACCAGTGCTGCCTGCCAGTGCCCACCAGTGCATGTCAATGCTACCAATCAGTGCATATCCGTGCTACCCATCAATGCCCAGCAGTGTCATTTATTAATGCCCACCAGTGGTGCCAAGCAGTGCCTCAGCATCAGTGTCACCTACCAGTGCCCATCACTGCCACCCATCAGTGCCAGATATTAGTGCCATCTATCAATGCCGCTCATCAGTGCCACCCATCAGTGCCACCTCATCAGCGTACATCAATGAAGGAGAAAAAATTACCTGTTTGCAAAATTTTATAACAAAATATTTTCAAATTTTTCTGACTTTTTTAGTTTAACAAAAAATAAAAAACCCAGCTGAGATTAAATACCACCAAAAGAAAGCACTATTTGTGTGAAATTTTTTTTTTTAAGTTGGGTACAGCGTTGCATGACTGCGCAATTGTCTTTTAAAGTGCGACAGTGCTGAAAGCTGTGAAAATTGGTCTAGGCAGGAAGGGGGTTTAAGTGCCCAGTAAGCAAGTGGTTAACCACGAGGAAGTACCAAAATAAAATATGAATGTAAACTAATGCGCAAACCAGGCAAATGGACTAGGGAGCAGCTGCCACCATTAAAAAGTGTTCCCGCACAGTGCATTATAAATGAATGTAATAAAATGGGGCTCTCACTCAAAATCATCAAGGTTAATAAATAATGTGCACATATTCATGAATTCCTCAATAATATACCAATGAACCTCTCAGTGATAAAAGTGCATGTGCATAGATAATATCCAACAGTCAGAAATTCCAATCAATAAAAGTGCTTGTGCACCTCTGATCAGGTACAGCCAAACTACAATACTTGGAACCGGATTCCCCCCCAGCCACTTTTAATCTCCTCAACATCTTTGGTAGTGTAGTGTGGTTGCACAGTCACTTTTCCTTTTGTCTTTTTGTTCTTTCTTCTATCTGGAGATAAAGGTTTTTGTTTGCATTGAAATATATAGGGCCTTCTGGACAGGGATTTTGCAGTAGTAATTGAGGCTGTCGCAACAGTAGTACTTGGGAGGGTTATTGGGGGTGGGGTAGATGCCAGCTCTTCAACCATGAATATTTGCACATTTATTTATTAACCTTGATTATTTGAGTGAGCGCCCATTTCATTCATTTATGAGGAAGGACCAAACCACTATCAGTTTTTTTCAGCGGTGTATATCCTTAATGGGGAGATTTACCCTCCCGTCCCATCAGATTTCACCAATAAAAATGAAGATACTTACAGCCTGGCAGAGGGTGTCCCCTTGTAGTGTCAGAACTCCCTTCACTTGATCCGTGCTGTAAAAGGGCAAAATGAGGAGAAGAATCAGAGCAACCCTCACAGTAATAAAGAGGACCTGTCACTGGCACAAGAAACCTATTCTACTCCATTACCTGGAGCTTCCCAACACAAAGTTCTCTTGCTTGGTGGAGCCATCTGCCGTTCCACTGGGAAGTGTAAACCTGCGGGATGCCTCCTGTTTGAGAGACAACACATCTTAGAAACATAAGAGAGATTGGAAAATATCCCTGACCCATCCATCACCTCCTATTATCTTCTCTTTAGTCTCCAAATGTGCACCCATGGATAACATTGGTCAGGTCACAGCCTACAACTTTCTACAGCTCTGGTTACCACTTTTCAGTCTCCCCTTCAGGGCCTCTCTTGTGTTGCATCATTGTTCTGGAACTCCCTTCCACATGTCACTAGGAATCCATCAACCCCTTTAGAGCAGAAATGTCCAACAGTAGGCCGATCTAGGTGGCATTCACCTGCTAGGGGCCACACAAGACCCTGAACTGACCTCCAGCCTTCCCTTCAGTAGAAGCCTGTGATAGTGAGAATGTATATTTCACCTTAAAGCAGCTGGAACAAAAACCAAACCAATCCCCCTGGACAAATTTGAAAAACAGCTGTGCAAATATTGTGTGACATAAAATGCAACACCCACCAATTTTTTCTCCAGGGCCTTGGCAAAAAAAAAACAAAAAAACATAACACGTATTGTTTGGGGGTGCCAAGTAATTTTCTAGCAAAAAAAAATGCTGATTTTAAACATTTATGACAGAAATGTCAGAATTGACACTTGCTGAATGCACTATAGCCGAATGATGGCTACAGCGTGGGCGACTAGTTCTGATAGGCCGTCATGACAGCCTCCCGTGATTGCTCCTGCTGCTGGATGCAGACGGCATTCTCTGTGATCACGGTGTCCAGATGACACTGCTGGTCACAAACTGAGGTAAAGAGCCAATCAGTGGCTCTTTACTATGTGATCAGCTGTGTCCAATCACAGCTAAACATGGATGTAAATAGAAGACGGTTATCAGCACTCCTTTCTTCATGCTGAGAACATGAGGACAGCAGAAGATAGCCAATAAAAAGGGACATCCACACTGTCATCAGTGTTCCGATTATCAGTGCAATCCAAAAGAGAGCCCGCCAGTGCTGCCAATGTGTGCCCACCAGTGCTTCCTCATCAGTGTCACCTACCAGTGCCCATCATTGCCATCTACCAGTGCAACCTTATCAGTGCAGCCTCATCAATGCACATCAGTGAAGGAGAAAAAAAAAAAAAATGACCCGTTTTTAAAACAAATTATGAAATTTTTTTTCTTTCAAAATGTTTAGTATTTGTTTATTTAGCAAAAAATAAAAAATAAAAAATTGGAGATTAAATACCATCAAAAGGAAGCTCTATTTGAGTGATAAAAATTATAAAAACTTTGTTTGGGTCCAGTGCTGCATGGCCTTGCAATTGTCATTCGAAGTGCGGCAGCACTGAAAGCTGGCCTGGCCAAGAGATGGGTAAAAGTGTCCAGTAGGCAAGTGGTTAATGGGTGTGTTAAAAAAAAAAAAAAAAAAAAAAACACGAGAAATTAGAATGGTTTGTTATCGGTTATCAGCTCAAGCACAAAAAAAAAAAATTGTGTGGGTAATTGGTGAACGGATGACCTGTGAAAATGGGTGGAGAACCGGTTCGGTCGAAAGTCGCGACGGCGTGAAACTTACTGTTAACGCGCCGGTACGTCGTGACATGGGTTTGTTTCAAAAATATTAAAAATAGTGAGTTTATCTCGAAAGAAAATTACCATAAATTAGAGGTTAAAAAATAAATAAAAAAAAACGATTTATTTGTGACTTGTAAAACTTTCTCTTTTTTAAAGTATTAAACAATATTTTAAAACTTTTGCCCAGGTAAAAAAAAAAGAGGAAGTGACTACACGTAACTACTCCGACGTGACTATTCC
>BLSH010337865.1:789962-800111 GCA_018402905.1 Glandirana rugosa | reverse complement strand
TCTCATATGGTTTTTTTTATGGTCAGTAAAAACCAATACCGGATGAGCTGCTCCTTCCAGGAGGTACCGCCATTCCTCCAAAGCCGACTTTGATGGCCAGCAATTCCCTATCACGGACATCATAGTTCCAGCAAGATGGTGCACCACCACATTATGGGTGTCAGGTCCAAGCATTCCTAGATGAACAGTTTCCTGGAAAGTGGATTGGTTGTTGTGGGCCAGTTGAATGGCCCCCAAGGTCTCCCGATCTGACCCCCTTAGACTTATCTTTGGGGTCATCTGAAGGCAATTGTCTATGCTGTGAAGATAGGAGATGTGCAGCACCTGAAACTACGGATACTGGAAGCCTGTGCTAGCATCTCTCCTGCGGTGTTGCTATCAGTGTGTGAAGAGTGGGAGAAGAGGGTTGCATTGACAATCCAACACAATGGGCAGCACATTGAACACATTTTATAAGTGGTCAGAAACCTGTAAATAACTCATGAAAGAATAAAGTTACGTTAAAACCAAGCACGCCATTGTTTTTCTTGTGAAATTCCCAATAAGTTTAATGTGTCACATGACCCTCTTCCTATTGAAAAAACAAAAGTTGGATTCCAAATGGCCGACTTCAAAATGGCCGCCATGGTCACCACCCATCTTGAAAAGTTTCCCCCCTCACATATACTAATGTGCCACAAACAGGAAGTTAATATCACCAACCATTCCCATTTCATTAAGGTGTATCCATATAAATGGCCCACCCTGTATATCTTTACATAGAAGGGATTCCATTTTCTTGCTTTGCATCAAACGAAGCAAACCCGAATGAGATGCATTGCAGGTAAAACGCAGCCCTTTACGTAAATGAAGGTGTAAGAGCAGCAACCCTTGCATCTCAATACACGAATCCACACTTGTTACATCCCAACATTCTTCTTTAAAGCCAATGATACAGACCATACAGCCAGTCATTCTCTTTTTTTATTTTTAATACAGACATTTAGAGAGCTTGCAGCCCTGCAGAGCCGTGATCCACACAATAGAGGTTGCCTGTAAACAGCATGCATTCCTGTTGCAGTCAGTTCTAGGCAGCCAGAGAGCAGGGCTGCACCCATAACATTTACTATTATTATCCTCCTTTGTTGTTAGTAAATGGAATGAGAGGCGCCTCATCCCTGAGGACAGCCGGAGGATTACAGAGACATCAGAGGCAGGGAAGATGAACAGGCAGCAAAGATAATAAGGCTACCACCTGCTCCTTCTCTACGCCTCACATGTAGTTCTGTATTAAAAGGATGGACATCATGAAAAAAGTATAATTGTCATAACTGAGAAATGTAGATTTGTAACATTGTTCAGTGCCGGAATTACTTATGTTACATTTTATTGATCTGGTCCCCATATTTACATGCAGGTCAAGCCATTCACCAAAGTGAGAGCAATGAGTTCGAGGGGCCGGGGCCTGACCCCCAAGAGCGAGGGGGGCAGAACCTGATCCCAACTAGAGAGGAGGGGGGGCAGGGTCTGGACCTACGAGCGAGGGGGGGGGGGGGGCGCAGAACCTGATCCCACGAGAGAGAGGGGGGGCGCCAGGGCCTGACCATGCGAGCAAGGGGGCTCCACAAGCGAGGGGGGCTGGGGCCTGACCCTAAGATCAAAGGGGGCTGAGACCTGACCCCAAGAGCAAAGGGGGCTGAGACCTGACCCCAAGAGCAAAGGGGGCCGAGGCCTGACCCCAAGAGCAAAGGGGGCCGAGGCCTGACCCTAAAAAGCAAAGGGGGCCGAGGCCTGACCCTAAAAAGCAAAGGGGGCCGAGGCCCAAGAGCAAGAGGCTTAAAGTCAATCTCACCAACCACTTCATTAGGTACAGCTGTTCAATTGCTTAGTAACATAAATTACTAATCAGCCAATCACGTGGCAGCAACTCAATGCATTCAGGCATCTTGACGTGGTGAAGACAACTTGCTGAAGTTCAAACCGAGTACAGAATGGGGAAGAAAGGGGATTTATGTGACTTTCAACGTGGCATGGTTGTTGGTGCCAGACGGGCTGGTCTGAGTATTTCAAACACTGCTGATCTACTGGGATTTCCACACACAACCATCTCTAGTGTTTACAGAGAATGGTCTGAAAAAGAGAAAATATCCAGTGAGCGGCAGTTGTGTAGAGGAAAATGCCTTGTTGATGTCAGAGGAGAATGGGCAGACTGGTTCCAGATGATGGAAAGGCAACAGTAACTCAAATAACCACTTGTTACAAACAAGGTATGCAGAATACCATCTATGAACAAATAACACATCGAACCTTGAAGTAGACGGGCTACAGCAGCAGAAGACCACACCTGGTGCCACTCCTGTGTGCCAAGAACAGGAAACGGAGGCTACAATTCGTACAGGCGACAATTGGAAAAACGTTGTCTGGTCTGATGAGTCTCGATTTCAGCTGCGACATTCAGATGGTGGGGTTAGAATTTGGTGTAAACATGAAAGCCTGGATCCATCCTGCCTTGTATCAATGGTTCAGGCTGGTGGTGTAATGGGGTGGGGGGTATTTTCTTGGCACGCTTTGGGTCCCTTAGTACCAATTGAGCATGGTTTAAACGCCACGGCCTACCTGAGTATTGTTGCTGACCATGTCCATCCCTTTATGACTGCAGTGCCCCCATCTTCTGATGGCTCCTTCCAGCAGGATAATGCACCATGTCACAAAGCTCCAATCATCTCACCACTGGACAATGAGGTCACTGCACTCCAATGGCCTCCACACTCCCCACATCTCATCCAATAGAGCACCTTTGGGATGTGGGGGGAACGGGAGATTCCCATCATGGATGTGCAGCCGACAAATCTGCAGCAACTGTGTGATGCTATCATGTCACTATGGAGCAAAATCTCTGAGGAATGCTTCCAACACCTTGTAGAATCCATGCCACGAAGAATGAAGGAAGTTCTGGAGGCAAAAGGGGGTCCAACCCGGTACTAGCAAGGCGTACCTAATAAAAGTTGCCGGTGAGTGTAGAGGTCTATGGTGGTAGCCACAATGCTTCTTGCATGTGAAGGCACCGCTCCCAGTAAAATATTGAAAATGTACGTGGTCACCTCCACATGGCTCATGATGCTGTCTCTAATGACATCAAATTCCCACAATGCTCCTGGTAACCACAAATCATGTGATCTTTGACAGCTTTAGATCACATTATAAAGCAGAAGTGTTTTTCCAGGCAAAAAGGTCAAAAATTTAAAAAGCTCAAAACTATAGTGATTTTGGCAATAGCAACACAGGCCGTGCGGCTTCATGTGGGTCTGACTTCTAATGACAGGTCTAACACAAAAGACCCTCTGATTGGGACTTTTTAGGCCATGGATTCCACAAAAAAGATCAGACAATTAAAAAGATATCATATTTTTATTTTATAACAAATTAAAATTAGGGAGGTACAGAATCCCATAAATACATGTTACAATAACGTTCATAGGTGTGAACAGTACATAGCTCAACCAAACCACTTAAAGCAACACACATGTAAAAATGTACAGAGTGCTACCCGACGCGTTTCGAGGTCATGCGTTGTGCCTCTTCTTCAGGGGAAAGAAAGTGGTAGTACATTGGTTGCTATCATTTAGAAAAGTTAGAGGAGCACATGGTCTTCTCAATTTGATTACACAGTGTGAGTGTGGTATAGTTGCTGCTGCGGCAGGCCTTGGGTCATCCACCGGGATGGAGACGCATCCACACGCCCCAGGGTTCCACCCATAAAAAAGGGGGACAGGGGAGGAGAAGGGGAGAGGTCAGGGGGCCCTCTGCAGGACAACCATGTGGGTCTGACTTCTAATGACAGCTCCACTTTAGAAGAAGTTTTATACGGTGTGTCTGCCAAGTGATTAAGAGCAAACCGGGTAGTATAGAATAGAAAGAGGCTTGTGAACACCAAATTTACCATTTAATCGCATTTTTATTGAAAACTTAGTTGAACTTTACCTCTTCTTCAGCAAAGCTGGTTTAATCATTGGCCAAGAATCTAGCTTTGGTATTGAAGCGGAAAACTAGAGCTGATCTCATCTACTCAAACTACAAATGTGGTGGTAAAGTGCCACCAACGGCAATGCCATTAAAACGGTTGTCTACCGAAGTAAAAAAACAAAACAAAAAAAAAACCTGCAAGGCAAAGGCATAATGAGCTAGTATGCACCATATACTAGCTCATTATGAAATGCTCACCTTAGAACAAAGCTCCCGCAGGGCGGCTCAGTCCCTGCAGACGGAGCTGGCATCTTCCCTGTGCGGCTCCGGCGCTGTGAGTGGCCGGAGCAGTGAGACGTCACTCCCGCACATGCGCACTGGAGCCCGTCTTTCCGGCGGACTTTCTGTCTGGGTCCGGCTCTATGGGCTATCAATGCGCATGCGCCGTAAAGTCAGCAGCTGCATTGTAAGTGGAATATCTCCTAAACCATACAGGTTTAGGAGATATTCATTTTACCTACAGGTAAGCCTTATTATAGACTTACCTGTAGGTAAAAATTACTTTTTGGGTAGACAACCGCTTTAACCCAGGTCAGGTTTTTTTAAAAATCTGTATCCCTTTAGGGAGATTTCCCTTTGCTTCCTGTCCCATAGCCAAAACAGGAAGAGGAAATCCCCCCCCCCCAAAGTGAAGTAACCCCATCATTCCACCGGAACTAGTGTCCCCATTGGAAGATTTCCCCTCTATTCCTGTTCTGGGGACATCCCAACATTTGAGATTTTCTTTTACTTTTGAAGACAAAAAAATAGGGAACCACCTTAGATTAGATTCCCTTATTGAGTATGAAAAGGGGGGACAAAATGGCAGCCTCAGATTAGATTCCCGTTATGGATTTGGAGGAGAGGATGTTTCACAACACATTTGCACCTTATATTTCAAAATGGCTGCTTAATATTAAAGTGATTGTAAAGGCTCATACATTTTTTTTAAAATAACAAACATGTCATACTCCCCTCCTCTGCAGTGGTTTTGCACAGAGTGGCCCCTAACCCCGTCTTCTGGGGTCCTCCAGCGGTGCTCCGAGCTCCTCCTCTTTTCGAGTGACCACCACACTTCTCTGGGGTCACCCGTGCAGGCGCACTCCCGAGACCTGCTGTTGCGTGTATTCCCGGGTCACTGGACTTGATTGACAGCACCAGGAGGCAATGGCTCCCCAGCTATCAATCCAGCCAATGGGAACAGGAGCAGCTCAGGTGAGCTGCGAGGCTCGTCCCTGCCGCGTGTTCGTTTTGGGCTCAGGTAAGTAAAGGGGGGCGCTGCAGATGAAAAGGTTTTTCACCTTAAAGCGGAGTTCCACCCTAAAGTGGAACTTCCGCTGGTTGGATTCCTCCCCCCCTCAGGTGTCACATTTGGCACCTTTCGGGGGGGAGGGGGAAGAGGACACCTGTCTTTAGACAGGTGTCCTTTTCCACACTTCCGGGAGTTCTGGCCGGCGGACGCGGCCGCTGACGTCAGAAGCCGGCTCCCTCCTCCCTGCTCGCTCTGCTACTGGCCGCCTGGCCAGTAGCAGAGCGTGGCAGAGCTCGCGCATGCGCGGTAAGGTGCCCGGCGTGAAGCTGTACTGCTTACACGTCCGGGTTCCCTTACCCGCGATGGAGGCGGCTGCACCCGTCCCCCGATCCGAAGATCGGCGGCGGGTGCCGACATCGCTGGAGTCCAGGACAGGTAAGTGTCCTAATATTAAAAGTCAGCAGCTACTGTATGTGTAGCTGCTGACTTTTAATTTTTTTTTTTAGCCCGGACCTCCGCTTTAATGCATAGAATGAATGTGTGAAAAACCTGGAGGGTTTACAACCACTTTAAGCTTGCATAATAAATTCTCTACAGGTGGGACAAATGGCTTCTGCAGGCCTGGTTCACATTGTATATAACAAGAGGTATGCAATTAGCGGACCTCCAGCTGTTGCAGAACTACAAGTCCCATGAGGCATAGCAAGACTTGCAGCCACAAGCATGACACCCAGAGGCATTATGGGACATGTAGTTTTGCAACAGCTGGAGGTCCACTAATTGCATATCCCTGGTATATAAAGGAGCATACAAGACAATATGGCTGCCTCAGGATCACACTGCTTCTCCTGCTTTCTTTGTATAGAGATGTGGCCAAAAGTTTTGAGAAATGACACAAATATTAGGTTTTCACAAAGTCTGCTGCCTCTGTTGATGGCAATATACTCCAGAATGCTATGAAGAGTGATCAGATGAATTGCAATTAAATTACAAAGTTCCTCTGCCATGAAAATAAACTTAATCCCATAAAAAAAAAAAAAAAAAAACACATTCCACTGCATTTGTAAAGAAGGCTTCAGGGCGCTCAAGAAAGTCCAGCAAGCACCAGGAGCGTCTCCTACAGTTGATTCAGCTGCGGGATTTGGGGCACCACCAGCGCAGAGCTCAGGAATGGCAGCAGGCAGGTGTGAGGACATCGGCACGCTCAGTGAGAAGACTGGTCCTGAGACCATTCAAGTGTGGGGTTTCTTTTAGGCCAAGGGCATGAGCTCACTCACAATTCTGCCCAAGAACACAGCCATGAATAAAGAACGGTACAGAAACATCCTCCGAACTTCTCCCAACCATCCAAGAGCAGTTTGGTGACAAACAATGCCTTTTCCATTGAGAACTTGTGGTCAATCCTCAAGAGGGCTACCACCAGTCCTGTGTCATGCCAACATTAATGCATCCTGAGACTTTTCATGTGTGGAGTTGCTTCTCAGCCAAGGGAGTGGGGCTCACTCACAATATTGCCTAAGAACACAGCCATGAATAAAGAATGGAACAAAAACATCCTCCGAAAGCAACTTCGCCCAACCATCCAAGAACAGTTTGGTGATGAACAATGCCTTTTCCAGCATAATGGAGCACCTTGCGATAAAGCAAAAGTGATAACCAAGTGGCTTGGAGAACAAAACATGGAAAATTTGGGTCCATGGCCAAGAAACTCCCCAGACCTTAATCCCATTGAGAACTTGTGGTCAATCCTCAAGAGGCCGGTGAAAAAAAAAAAAACAAAAAAAAAACACAAATTCCAACAAACTCCAAGCATTGATTATGCAAGAATGGACTGCCATCTGTCAGGATGTGGCCCAGAAGTTTATTGACAACATGCCAGGGCGAATTGCAGAGGTCAACAATGCAAATATTGACTCTTTGCATACACTATACAATTTTCTGTAGATTTACCAAAACCACATTATATGGGAGGTCAAACCTTAAGAGTTTCAACTTGTATGCAATCAGGAAGGCCCTTGCACTACATGGTTTATCTAAAGGCAATCAAACAACAAAAGTTGTATAGTGTGTATGGGGTCTAAATGTAATTGTCAATAAAAAGCCTTTGACACTTAAGAAATGCCTGTAATTATACTCCTGTAGACCATAGTAACATCTGGCAAAAAGATCTAAAAACACTGAAGCAGCAGACTTTGTGCAAATTTATATTTGTATCAGTCTGAAAACTTTTGGCCACGGCTGTAGTATTAGGTGTTGGGAGTTTAGCATTGCAGTGTCAGGCCTGTGTGTTTGCATTAGCTATGGATTAGGCCCATGTTTGCCTGGCGTTGATGCACACGAATTGTTATTGTCTGCTCTGGTTCTTTCTAGACCATGGTAGGAAAAAAAGAAAAGAAGAAAAGTTGGAAAAAAAAAAAAAGTGTTAGTTCAAAGTTCACCACGCACAGACTTAAATATTGACAACCTCTCAGCCTGTGAACAGGCCAATAATCCCACCTCACGCCGTTATTTGCGTCTGCTTCAGGCACTCTTATTTAACTCCTCAATGGCTCATTTACATGTGCGGCAATGACTGACGTGCCTCTGAAAAGTAATCAGTGGTCAGATCACATTTCAGCGTTTTTTGATAGGGAGTGAAGAGGCGGTATATTGCCTCCTCATCACCTGTTTTTAACCCTGAAAATGCTGCACCACAACCGTACTCATTGCACATGGCTGTATGGGTTGTATTCAGCAAAGGTCTCTCTCTCTATATCTATACAGTGAGGGAAAAAAGTATTTGATCCCCTGCTGATTTTGGATGTTTGCCCACTGACAAAGAAATGATCAGTCTATAATTTTAACAGTGAGAGACAGAACAAAAAGATCCAGAAAAACGCATTTCAAAAACGTTATAAATTGATTTGCATTTTAATGAGTGAAATAAGTATTTGACCCCCTTTGCAAAACATGGCTTAGTACTCAGTGGCAAAACCCCGTTGCCAATCACAGAGGTCAGACGTTTCTTGTAGTTGGCCACCAGGTTTGCACATCTCAGGAGGGATTTTGGCCCACTCCTCTTTGCAGATCCTCTCCAAGTCATTAAGGTTACGATGCTGATATTTGTTGACTCAAGCCTTCAGCTCCCTCCACATTTTCTATGAGATTAAGGTCTGGAGATTGGCTAGGCCACTCCAGGACCTGAATGTGCTTCTTGTGCCACTCTTGGGTCCTGGATAGGTATTCCAGCATGACAATGACCCAAAACACACAGCCAAGGAAACATTTTCAATGCCCT
This sequence comes from Glandirana rugosa, assembly GCA_018402905.1. Classification (NCBI taxonomy): domain Eukaryota; kingdom Metazoa; phylum Chordata; class Amphibia; order Anura; family Ranidae; genus Glandirana; species Glandirana rugosa. The sequence continues at coordinate 791,601 of BLSH010337865.1, read as the reverse complement.
GGCTGAGGGAAGGAGGTTCTCACTTCTCACCCAAGATTTGGCGGGACATGGCCCCGTCCATCACCCCTTTGATGCGGTGAAGTTGTCCTGTCCTCTTACCAGATAAACACCCCCAAAGCATAATTTTCCACTTCCATGTTTGACGTTGGGGATGGTGTTCTTGGGGTCATAGGCAGCATTCCTCCTCCTCAAAACATGGCGAGTTGAATTAATGCCAAAGAGCTCCATTTTGGTCTCATCTGACCTCACTTTCACCCAGTTCTCCTCTAAATCATTCCAATGTTAATTAGTAAACGTCAGACAGGCCTGTACATGTGCTTTCTTGGGCAAGGGGGACCTTGCAGGTGCTGCAGGATTTCAGTCCTTCATGGTGTAGTGTTACCAATTGTTTTCTTGGCGACTTTGGTCCCAGCTGCCTTGAGATCATTGACAAGATAGTTCTGGGCTGATTCCTCATTGTTCTCATGATCATTGAGGTGAGATCTTGCATGGAGCCCCAGACCGAGGGAGATTGACCGTCAACTGTTGTCACCCTCTCACCAAGCTGCTTAGCCCAGTCCAGCCTTGTGTAGGTCTACAATCTTGTCCCCGACATCCTTGGACTGCTCTTTGGTCTTGGCCATGGTGGAGACATTGGAATCTGATCGATTGATTGCTTCTGTGGACAGGTGTCTGTTGTACAGGTAACAAGCTGAGATTAGGAGCACTTCCTATGAGAGTTTGCTCCTTATTTCAGCTTGTTACCTGTATAGAAGACACCTGGGAGCCAGAAATCTTGCTGGTTGATAGGGGATCAAATACTTATTTCACTCATTAAAATGCAAATCAATTTATAACTTTTTTGAAATGCCCTTTTCTGGATTTGTTAGGTTATCTTTCACTGTTAAAATAAACCTACCATTAAAATTATAGACTGATCATTTTCTTTGTCATTGGGCAAACTTACAAAATCAGCAGGGGGTCACATACTCCTCCCCCCGCCCCCTCCTCAAGTCTACTTCCCAGTAAAAGTCTACTCCCAGTGTTCTGATATCCACAAATGTTTTTTTAATCCACTTGCAATATGCTATTTGGATGGTGAGTTGTATTTGATTTCCACCAAACATATTGTTTGGGGTTGAGGCCAAATAATTCAATTGTAGTCTCATCTGAGCAGAACACCTTTTCCATGTGGCCACAGAATCTTCAAGGTGCGTTTAAGGTGGCCGGATGAGAATAAAATTTAATTTTTTGGCCTCAACACCAAACAGTATGCCTGACGGAAATCCAATACAGCTCACCATCCAAATAACACCATTCCTACAGTAGCATGGAGGTGGCAATATTCTGTTATGAGGGATGGTAATATGCTGTTATGGGGGGTGGCAATATCCTGGTATGGGGGTTTCACCGCAGCAGGGACTGGAGCACTTGTCAGGATAGAAGGAATAATGGATGGGGCAAAATACCGTCAAATTTATGTGGAAAATCTGCTGCCCTCTGCCAGAAAGTGAGTATTGTCTTATAACGGTGGAGGTACGATGACATCCTTACCACAATAAACCTACCACTCGACATAACCTAAAGGCAGTCCGTATGACAAACCACAACTCCGGTTTTTTAATTTAAAATAAGAGTAGGCCGGTGGAATTTGCGTGGA
>BLSH010337865.1:756011-766743 GCA_018402905.1 Glandirana rugosa | reverse complement strand
GCATAGAATGGGGGGTCCTCATCATCACAGGGCACAGAATGGGGGGGGTCCTCCCCATCATCACAGGGCATAGAATGGGGGGTGTTCTTCCCATCATCACAGGGCACAGAATGGGGGGTCCTCCCCATCATCACAGGGCACAGAATGGGGGGTCCTCCCCAACATCACAGGGCACAGAATGGGGGGTCCTCCCCAACATCACAGGGCATAGAATGGGGGGAGTCCTCCCCAACATCACAGGGCACAGAATGGGGGGTCCTCCCCATCATCACAGGGCACAGAATGGGGGTGGGGGGCCTCCATCTCATGACCCTTCCCCCCGGTCGGTCACTCACCAGCACTCCCCTCTCCGCACTGCTCGCCGCAGCAGCTGCTGTCGCCATCCTCAGCTAACCAGGTCACAGCAGCTAGACGATGCAGCCACTATGCAACAGAACCCCAGCTCCGCCCCGCTCCTCCCATTGGACAGATAAAGTCCCACCCCCCTGCACGATTGGTCCATGCCCCTTGTCATTACTCGCTGGTGTCTCCTAGACTGGGGAACTCCACAGGCGGACATTGGGCGCGTGTTGTGCAGAGCTCTCTGACCACACCCACCCAGCCATATCGGGCTGTGATTGGCCGGCTAGAATACCTTCACAATCCTCACGATACAATGTAACATTAGACGTTATCTGCGGCATTCCATGCCAGGTGGGGCAGAGCATGGCTGGGTCGGGAACTACAAGAGCCAGCATGACCCCCATGGGCAGAACAGAGCTGGGATTAAAGTGGAGAATGTCATATATTCCAGCTTAGATGTCATGGTGGCTGCACAATAGAACCTTTGTTTCTTTATTTAGAATTTCATTGTAATTTGCGTTGCAATGACAAAAGTATTATCGCATTGTATTTGCCCCTGGTGATCCTGCCAGTAACTGACTTCCTGCCATAGGGTGACAACACTCCCTGTAATGGATGTGTGGAGGAGCCGTGTTGTCACCCTATGGACAGCGCCACCCCATCCCCCACCGCGCCCGTTTCCCTTCACCCGACTCACAATGTGCGCAACCCACATCTGCGCCCGTGCAGAAAACTACAGAAAATACCAGCGGTGTTTGCCGTGTCATTGATTCCTAATGGCAGGGCTGGTGCAAGGATTTTTGACACCCGGCCTAGGCAAAACCTCATTTTGCCGCCCCCCTTGACTCCACCCCCTTTGCCCTGCCCAGCCTGATCAGTGCCAATCAAATGCAGCCTCACCAGCGCCAATCAATACAGCCTCACCTCTGCCCATCAAATACAGCCTCACCTCTGCCCATCAAATACAGCCTCACCTGTGCCCATCAAATACAGCCTCACCTGTGCCCATCAAATACAGCCTCGCCTGTGCCCATCAAATACAGCCTCACCTGTGCCCATCAAATACAGCCTCACCTCTGCCCATCAAATACAGCCTCGCCTCTGCCCACCAAATACAGCCTCGCCTGTGCCCATCAAATACAGCCTCGCCTGTGCCCATCAAATACAGCCTCGCCTGTGCCCATCAAATACAGCCTCACCTGTGCCCACCAAATACAGCCTCACCTGTGCCCACCAAATACAGCCTCACCTGTGCCCATCAAATACAGCCTCGCCTCTGCCCACCAAATACAGCCTCGCCTGTGGCCATCAAATACAGCCTCACCTGTGCCCATCAAATACAGCCTCACCTGTGCCCACCAAATACAGCCTCACCTGTGCCCACCAAATACAGCCTCACCTGTGCCCATCAAATACAGCCTCACCTGTGCCCATCAAATACAGCCTCACCTGTGCCCACCAAATACAGCCTCACCTGTGCCCACCAAATACAGCCTCACCTCTGCCCATCAAATACAGCCTCACCTGTGCCCACCAAATACAGCCTCACCTGTGCCCATCAAATACAGCCTCACCTGTGCCCATCAAATACAGCTTCACCGGCACCAATCAATACAGCCTCACCTGTGCCCATCAGCCGCGGCTCTCTTCTCCACTTCACGGGCACGATTGAGGCAGAGCGGTCTCCAGGGGGGGCTACTCCTCTCCAATTCTCGACTGCATTAATGACATGATGAGGTAGCTGCCAGCCGCCACTTTCCTCTTTGATGACATAAATCAATGCAGAGCAGCCAGTGACAGATCAACAGCGGCCAGGCGCCCTAGGTGGCCGTGCGCCCTAGACGGCCACCTACTCCGCCTAGTGGTAGAGCCGGCCCTGCTTAATAGCGTCCCAAATGTGTCTGGCGGACACCACAAACGTGCAGTAAGAAAAGCGCAAAGTGCTACACCTGAAAAGATTGCACAAGCTTCTCCAGAATGGGCTGCCCTATGCACAGCGTGCAAAACGCACAAAAAGTGCCCCAAAAAACACACCCATGTTAATGAGGAAAGGGCCTCCTCCCCACAACCCTGGCCCAGCGTCTGCGGGGTTTGTGCCAGGAGGTCATCTGAATCTAACAACAATAAGCCCCTCCCATGTGAATGAGTCAGGGGTACATTTACTCATTCACAAAAATGTAAAAAGACTTCAGTTTCTTACTTTTATTAAAATTCAAAAAAAGAAAGAAATGCCCAATGAGGTACCAGACGTGCAGGACGAAAAAATTTGTTTTGTTTCGTTCCGCTTTGTTATTTACATAAATTCATTTTCAGAATTTCTTTCTTTTATTCAAGTTCAAATTTTTCGAATTTGGTCAAATTAAGCTCAATTCGACTGAATTCAGAAAATTCAAATTTCATTCTAAATCAGATTTATTCTAGGGGCGTGTCCAAGATGGCGACCTGAGCGGCCGCATTTGTCAGAGCTCCGCCGGGTACTCGTCCTTTTATAAGGCTTTAGCGGGTCCTTCTGTCGAGTCCTGAGGGCCAAAGCGCGTGGATGAGGCGGGGATCAGCCGGGGTGCATCGAGGCAGGAGAAAGAGGCTCCGTTTCCCGCAACAAAAGGAGACCTCGCCACCACAGCAGGACGTTCGGGTGTAGACACGCACGGCGCGCAAGGCGCGGGGCCAGGACAGCACAAGGCCTCGGAGCCCAGCATGGAGGCGGAGGACACTCGCCCGCCGTGGATCGCGGAGGTAATGTTGGCCATTGCTAACTGCCAGTCCTAACTTCTAAAATAGAAGCAGTACAGCTGGAGGTCGGTCTGCTGCGGCAGGACATGGACAAACTCCGCTCCAGAGTATCTGAGGCAGAACACAGAGTCAGCCATGCGGAGGACGCCATTGCTGAGTGCACGGCGTCTCAGAGGATGCAGAGAACAGAAATCGGAGGAATAACCTCCGCATCATAGGTCTGGCGGAGGGCACAGAGGGGGCTCACCCGGCCACATTTGTGGAGGACTTCATGCGTAACCACCTCCCCGAGGCCCACCTGTCTCCTTACTTTGCGGTTGAGAGGGCTCATCGAGTTCCGCCTAAACCGGGTCCCCCCGGGAGCCCTCCGAGGACCCTCATTCTCCGCCTGCTCAACTTCAGAGACAGAGATGAAATCTTACGGGCATCCAGGGCCCTGGGTGACCTCAGATTCCAGAATGGCAAGATCATGATTTTTCCTGACTATTCAGTGGAAACCCAGAAGCTCAGGAAGTCGTTTGATCAGGTTAAAGCCGCCATGCGAGCAAGGCACATTAAGTACAGTGTATTATTCCCGGCAAGGCTGCGGGTCCAGGATGGGGAGACTTCTCGTTTTTTTAACACCCCGGGAGAGGCCTCAGCCTGGCTTGAATCCCTTCCGCGAGACCGTTGAGAGTGGGGGCTTGTAAGTCCGTTCAAGTGCTTACTGTCTCACACAGGTCAGACTGTCAACTGTGGGGCTCAGGGATGCCAATATAGTCTACAAGGATTAACTCCTATTTCCAACCGGGGATGACTTACCCTCAGCGATGTTGGTTGAGCGCTCACAGATGGCAATGACTGAGCCGTTATGTTTAGCACCTGTTGTGCACAAATGCTCTGTTAAGTTTGTAACCAAGGGAAGTACCCCCGGCTATGCCGGGAGATGAACTGGGTGTCCAATTAATAGCCCTATACTACTAATTTTTTACCTGCTATGGAGCGGCAGGAATGATCCGTATGTTTGATGACAGACTATATACATTGGTTGAAACATAACTGTACACAGGGCGAATGTATTAGGAGATATCATTATGCTGCTGACATGTCCTGGTTCGCCCACTTCATTGCAGGATACCCGGCGGGGACGAGACTTGTTGTAAGACGGCCGCAGGACTTGTCCGCCTCTCTGAGAGGGGGGGACCAGGATCGCCTGTTGCACAAGGCCCTCTTTTTCAGCCTGTGAGCTGATTTGGGACTGTTTGGGAATGGAAGCCCTCCTTAGTTCTGAGGGGACGGGCGGGGTGGGGGGCAGGAGGGTTGCCCATATTGGGCTGTTTGGGTTTTCTAGTTCGAAAGAGTTCTCAGCAATTTGTATGAATGTACTTGTTCAGCATTGCATCGCTTGTGTCCCGGTTCAACTGCCAGGCCCATGGAGGGCATACATTTACTATCCTTTATGCCAATATTTACACGCGGCTAATATCTTCCCTTAAGATAATGTCTTGGAACACCAGGGGGCTAAACTCCCCAACCAAACGGTCACTGGTGTTCCAGTTCATTAAATCATACAACCCACACATCTGCATACTGCAGGAAACCCATCTCGTGGGGAGTAGGGTTCTTGCCCTTAAAAAACTGTGGGTGGGATTCCACTACCACTCCACTTACTCAAATTATGCACGGGGAGTTAGTGTCTTGATTCTCAAGACGCTCCCCTTCAAACTCCTCGACCTGGTGTTGGACCCGGATGGCAGGTTTGTCATAGTTCATGCCTCTATATGTTCCTTGAACTGGGTAATAGTTGGGGTGTATTTGCCGCCTCCGGCTTCCCTGGTTCTCCTAAACAAAATTACAGCTAAGATAGCAGACTTTGCAACTGAGAATGTAGTCCTCTTGGGGGATTTCAACTTAGTCCCGGATGTGGAGAAGGACCGCCTGTCTTCAAAGGTCCCTTCGGACTCCGGAATTTCTGAGTGGGCAGAGACGTATGGGCTGACTGACGTGTGGAGGTGGAGAAACCCAGGGGAGCGGGCCTACACATGTCACTCGGCCTCGTACCGTACCTTCTGCCGAATAGACCTAATTTTTGCGAGTGGGGTGGTGCTGCCGAGGGTTAAGGAGGTTGCCATCCTACCTAGGGGAATTTCAGATCACGCCCCGCTGCTCCTCCACCTTGAGATCTCTGCAGCCCCGACTGGAGGCTTGTGGAGGCTCTCAAGGTTTTGGGTGACTGATGTGGAGGTTGAGGGGGGTGCTAGGGGGGCTATGGAGAACTACTGGGCTACGAACGTAGGTTCAGCAGACGTGCAAATGGTATGGGACTCCTTCAAGGCATACATGAGGGGCCAATACCAGACTGTCATTGCTGGGGTCCGCAGGGCCCGCGGGGCTACCCTCCGGAGGGCGGAACTAGAAGCGAGCGAGCAGGAGGCCCTATACATCAGGTCAGGAGACCCGCAACACTACTCGCGTTTACAGACCCTTATAGCTGAGGTGCTTAATATTCGCACATCCCGCACCCAGATAAAACTATTGGAACAGTCTCAGCGAATTTTCAAACAAGGGGAACGCACGGGTAGACTTTTGGCATGGCTCTCTAGAGAACAGACGGGGGGGGGGTTGGAATTTCCCAGATTAAAGGGGACGAGGGTAGAGTGCTGTGTACCCCGGAGGAGATTAGCCACTCCTTCGCTCAGTATTATAGAACACTGTATACCTCACGGGTAACGTATGGGGAGGAGGACCTTGCAAAATACCTACAGGACATAGACATACCCGAACTGACTCAAACCTACAGGGACAGGTTGGACAAACCCATCACGTCAGAGGAAATTTTGGGGGCACTCAAAACACTACAGACAGGGAAGACTCCCGGGCCGGACGGCATACCGGTAGAGTTCTATAAACAATACGCCGGGGAGCTGGCCACCAGGCTGCAGGAGGTATTCAGCAGGGCATTGGACGTGGGGACCCTCCCTCCCTCGATGGGGGAAGCGGTCATAGTAGTTATTCTGAAACCAGGGAAGGACCCCTCTCTGTGCTCCTCCTACAGGCCTATCTCCCTTCTTAACGTGGATGCCAAGGTCCTGGCAAAAATCCTAGAAACTAGACTGAATACGGTTATTACAGAGCTGGTCCACCCTGATCAGACGGGGTTCATGCCTGGGAGGGGCACAGACATCAATATTAGGAGGCTCTTCACACACATAGACAGGGCAGGTGTCGACAGCCCGGGGTTGGTGGCCTCTCTGGACGCGGAGAAGGCTTTCGACTCCGTGGAGTGGAGATACCTGTGGACAGTTCTGCACAGATTTGGGTTTGGCCCTAGATTTATGGCCTGGGTAAAGATGCTATAAAAACAACCTCAGGCGAGAGTACGCACCAATGGGACTCTCTCCGAGGCCTTCCCCCTCCAGCGGGGTACGAGACAGGGCTGCCCCTTGTCTCCCGGGCTATTCGCCTTGGCCCTGGAACCCCTGGCCATTCGGCTCAGGGCGCATAACGAAGTGAAGGGTCTGAGGGTACCCCCGCTGGAGGAGAAACTGTCTCTCTATGCGGACGACGCCCTCCTGTATCTGGCGGACGCGGAGGATTCCCTTAAAACAGCACTGGCTTTATTTAAACAGTTTGGCTTTTACTCTGGCGTCTGTATAAACTGGGACAAGTCGGTCCTGTTCCCCCTTCATCCTTCTCACCCCCAACTGGACACGGGTACCCCCCTTAAGTGGGTGTCTGAGTTTACATATTTGGGGGTTAGAATTACGTCCACCACAGCGGCCTATTTGGAGCGGAACATATACCCTCTTCTGTCCCAGCTTAGTGTTAAATGTGCGACTTGGCGATTGCTTCCGTTGTCTCCGGTAGGGAGGGTAAATTTGCTCAAAATTGTTTATTTGCCCAAGTTTCTATACTTTTTCCGCAATACTCCCACCCCGGTTCCGAAGGCCTTCTTTCGGAAGCTGGAGGGTGTCGTAATCTCCTTCGTGTGGGTGGGGGGGCCCCCTAGGGTTTCGAGGCGTATTCTGTATCTTCCTCTTTTGGGTGGTGGTTTGGCATTGCCGAACTTTCAGCTATATTACTGGGCGGCGGTCCTGGTGACGGTATGCTGGTGGTTCTCTCAGGCCCCCAAAAATACGGCGGTGACGCTGGAGGCGGCTGTGGTGGGGTCGTATGCTGCCCTGAGCAACCTGGTCTTTAGGGGTCTGCGGGCTCATTATCCCCTGACTACATTAATGAAAACTACCATAAGGATATGGCGGGAGGCAAGGGCCATCTATCGTAAACCCCTTCAGATATCGCCACACACGCCGCTGTGGGGCAGCCCAACGCTGCCTCAATTGCAGACTATCCCGGATCCCCCGGCGTGGGCCTCCAGGGGAATATTAACGCTACGGCAGGTCATGACAGATGGAAAGATTATCCCGTTTAAGGACCTTAGAATTAAATTTGCCCTTCCAAACTTTTTTATTTTCCGCTACTGGCAGCTGCGACATGCCCTGGGGGCTCAGTTTCCCCAGGGGGTGACGTTAGAATCTGACTCAATTGAGCGCCTCCTTATTTCAGAAGTGATGGGGAAACCCCTTTCTACTCTCTATATGTATCTCACGGTGGCGTATGACACTAAGACAGTGGACTCTTTGGCCAGATGGCGGGAGGATATTCCAGGTCTGGGGGAGGAGGAATGGTCAGACTGCGTATCGACTTATATCCCCACTATGATAGCAGCTAAAGATCGCTTCATACAACAAAAATTTCTCCACAGAGCATATTACACCCCCCAGAGACTATCCCGCATCTACCCTGACAGGGAGAGTGTCTGTCCCAGATGCGGGTCTGATCAGGGTTTGTTCTGGCATATGGTTTGGGCCTGCCCCAAACTGGGATCATTCTGGGAGGGGGTGGCGAAGGAACTAGGAGAGGTATGTGATACACAGATACCAGTGGATCCCATGGTTCTCCTACTCAGTTATTTGGAGGAGGTCGAGGGAGATAGATACTCTAAGTTATGTATTACCTTTTCCCTTTTTTATGCTAGAAGAGAGATATTACTGAAATGGAAATCGGAGCAGGCCCCCACTTGTGAAGCCTGGAGGAAGACAGTTATGTCGGTATTACCGCTATATAAACTCACGTATGAAAGCAGGCAGTGCCCCAAAAAATATGAAAAAATATGGTCTAGATGGTCTAGCAACTAAGAATACTGTTAGTTGTAGGATATGCAGGATTTGAATCTTCAGGCGGCCTGTCCTCGTGCCCTCCTCCCCCTGCCCCTTCCCTTATTTCTACACCCTCCCAGCTAGAGGCCTGGCCCTGACGCCTAAGCGATATGGGGGAAGACAGCAGGGATGCAGAATTACCCTATATGTTCAGTAGATGTATTACTGTGCTTTGACATTTCGTGCACTAATGTATAATTATTGGTGATCATTTAACCCAGATATGTACCAACTGTATACCTGGATTGAGATACTCTGTAATGCTGAATTGTTAAACTCTTCTGTTAAAAAAAAAATCAGATTTATTCTATTCATATTTTGGAAGATGGTTATATTCTTTCTATTCCATTCTATTCTATTGTTTTTCTATTCTATCCTTGTATTGTCTATTCTTTTCTATTCTATATTGGAATTCCGGAAAAGGGTTATATTCTTTTTTATTCTATTCTATTTGCTTTTTATTCTATTTTTTTTTCTATTCTATTTTAATTCAAATGTATTCTATTTGAAATTTGAATTTAAGAAGATGGTTAGAAACAAAGAGCAAACCACCACTCCAGGTGCTGAATTATGAATAGAAGTAAAACCCGGAGTGCCAACCACGGCTCGCTCCGCTGCTTCCAAGTGTTAAGAAGAAAATGGCAGCACATCCAGGATACTTCACAATGCTTTATTGAACACCACGGTGACACCACAGCTACCAGCAATACAACCACGTTGGTAGACGCGTTTCACACAAGGGATCTGTGCTTAATTATTACCTAATAACTAATGATTAAGCACAGATCCCTTGTGTGAAACGTGTCCTGGATGTGCTGCCGTTTTCTTCTTAACACTAAGAAGATGGTTATATTCTTTCTCTTTTATTCTATTACTTTATTTTTTATTCCATTTTGTTCTGTTTTTCTCTATCATTTTCTATTCTATTCTTTTATTTTCGATTCTATTATGTTCTATTGTATTTTTCCTATCCTTTTATTTTGTATTCTGTTCCGTTTTACTCTATTATATTCTATTCCTTTATTTTCTATTCTATTGTTTTATTTTCTGTTCTATTTTACGCTATTCTTTTTTATTTTATTCTTTTATTTTCTCTTCTATTATTTTCTATTCTATCCCTTTATTTTCTGTTCTATTTTTTTTTATTTTCTATTCTTTTCTGTTTTACTAGAATGGACTCCACAATGCACGTAACGTGCATAAAATATTTCCAGGAAAACTCTGTCTATTGCTAGGATTTTGGCAAATGTTACTGCAGTTCCTTACCTGTTGTTTGTGTAGATCTGTAGATCAATGCCTGGTGAAAAGGTCAAAGTGTGCCCATCCCTTACATTGTGAGCTACTTCAGCAGGATAATTTGCATCCAAACCAAAAATGTAATATATTGCAGCTTACCAATCATTAGATGGGGTGCCTTAGTAATCTTTTTGTAGGCTTGTTTCCCCTTTGTTTTCACCTGGTGATCTGACCAGTAACACACACCCTGTATTAGTGTGCCCCAGAGGCGGCTCTAGGCTTTGTGAGGCCTTAGGCAAAACTTACATATGAGGCCCCCACTCACACCCATCATTGGAAAAATAGTGATAAAAATGAACTGTATTAGGAGGGTATAGTATAGGGGGAGGGTAAGTGGACAGTGCAGGGGGAGGGTAAGTGGACAGAGTACAGGGAGCAGGAGGGCACAGTACAGGGGGGAGCAGGAGGGCACAGCACGAGGAGAGGGTAAGTGGGCACAGTACAGGGGGCAGGAGGATACAGTACGGGGGGGGGGAGAGAAAATGGGCACAGTACAGGGGGTGGGTAAGTGGACACCGTACAGGGGGTAGGAGGGTACAGTAAAGTGGCAGTATTGAATAATATAGATATGGTTTCCTCAAACAGAGCTGTGCAGGGAAGCTGCCCTCATAGATCCCAACTATTCTGGCATTGCTGTCCTGGGCTAAATCTATACTGGAATGACAGCTCCCCCTCTACCTTCCCCTCCAGAGTTTTTTGCTCTCTTCCAGAACTTTGCCGGGGTTATGGAAGGACCCTGAGGTGGAGCTTCTTATTACTGCTGCTGCTTTTGTGGGTGGGGTACTGTGCCAATCACATGGGGTGAATAAGAAAGGAAGGTCAGCAGGGATTGGCACAGTACACATCCTGCCCACACAAACAGCAGCAATAGTAAGATGCTCCACCTAGGGCTTCTTTCTTGGCCCCCGAAAAAATGGGAGTGGGGTTGGGAACCATGGGGTAGGGGAGGAGGAGGAGGATGGATAAAGGGGGGAGTGGGTAGGAGATGGGGAATAGGTAGAGGAGAACTGGAGTGGGAAAGAAAGAAGAGAGAGAGACAGGAGAGAAGGGGGAGAGGGAGAGAGAGAGAGAGAGGAGAGAGGACAGAGAGAGAAGGGCAGAGAGAGAGGGAGGAGAAGAGAGAGAGAGGGGAGAAGAGAGAGAGAGAGGAGAGAGAGGGAGGG
>BLSH010337865.1:722228-745057 GCA_018402905.1 Glandirana rugosa | reverse complement strand
AGTCGCGTCCCATGCAGTACAATTAAGCCATTCTAATATGAGTGACTCAAGTTGCTCCGACTTAAAAAGGTTCCTGTATTATTTTGGGAGCAACTTCAGGCAACTTGCAGTGACATTTATTACAGTCATTTACAAGTCGTACTGTGCGGGACGGCTCAGAGTTGCCCCTGTGTGAACCAGCCTTTATACAAGCTGTACACTCACTACTTTACATTGTAGCAAAGTGTCATTTCTTCAGTGTTGTCACATGAAAAGATAGAATAAAATATTTACAAAAATGTGAGTGGTGTACTCATTTTTGTGAGATACTGTACTTACCTGCTCTGTGCAAGGGTATTGCAGAGTGGTCCTTTACCTCCTCCTGTGGGGCCCCCAGTGCTCCTTGCTCTACCTCTTATACAAGTGCCCCCATAGGACACATTGGATACAATGCATTAAGGTACAAAATAAAAACCCTCTGCCTTGATGGCACTTCTCCAACATCTGAAGCATTATGGCTTTAGAAGGATTAGAGAACGGAAATTTAATAAAACAAAAACCCCTTTGCCTTTAGAAGCACCTTATGGGCTGGATAGATGGATGTCAATCTGGAGCAGTGGGTGTTTCTAGGTAGACAATATTTGCACATAGACTGCTCCAGGTAGCACCCACATGTAATGCTCAGCCTCCATGATTTAAAGAACTGAAATGCAATTATTAAAAGAAGGGGGGAGGGTGTCAGTCAGGCTGAGGAAGAAAGGGTTAGATGATGCTGGATGTCCTCCAGCCAGGAAATGAGATGGGCTCTGATTTGGAGAGGTCACAGTGGGCAGTGAAATCAGAGAAAGCCTGTACTATTTCAGAAGAATGAACATAAGGCTGGAGTTAAAGTGGTTGTAAAGCCACTATATCATATTCATACCATCCCATCTGTTATATACTCCCTGTGACCCCTCCCCTCTCTGACAGCTACAGCGGGAGGGGCAGAGAAATCCCACTGACATCAGCTAGGAGGAGGGGAGGAGAAAGGCGAGCAGTCACATGAGCAACGGGAGACGCTCTGCTATAAAAGGTAGAAATCGGCATCTTTTTTTATACAGCAGACACTGGGTCACATTGTTATAGAACAGATGGGATGGCATGAATATAAAATATTTATTATTGCAGCAGAAGGGGAGTGATCAGAACTGTCTCAAGCTGACAGGCAGAGGAAGAGGACGACAGAGAAGAGCTGCGGATGATGTCCACGGTGTCAGGGCTCAGCAGCCATGATAAACCGTGGTCAGTGGCAGAACCAGGCAGGATCAGCCAGGTATTTTATATGATACAAGTGGCAAAATTAAACCGCACAAGCACCGTGCTGTATAACATGCTTTAACTACTTGCCGACCAGCTGCAATCATTTTACTGTGGCAGGTCAGCTCTCCTGCATGCACTGCCGTAGCTGTACAGTGACTCACGCATGTGCAGCTGCAGCCAGCTTGCGCCCGCTGCACGCAGCAGGAGCGTGCCCATGGGTCGGGCAGACTCCTTGTCCGTCAGAACCCACGATCACCTTGTACAGAGGCAGAACGGGGATCTGCCCATGTAAACAAAGCGGATGCCCGTTCTGACAGGGAACACGTCAGATCTACTGTTCCCAGCGATCTGTCATTTCCCTGGCAGCCCCCCCAGTTAGAACACACCTAGGGAACAGTTAACCCCTTGATCGCTCCCTAGTGTTTAACCCCTTCCCTGCCAGTTTCATTTTTACATGGATCCCAGCATTTTTATAGCACTGATCAATGTAATAATGTCACTGGTCCCCAAAGTGTCATTTGGGGTCAGATTTGTCGACCGCAATGTCACAGTCCCGCGAATAAATCGCAGCTTGCCACCATTAACAGTAAAAAAAAATTTAAAAAAAGAGCCCGTAAAATCTATCCCATAGTTTGTAACATCCTCTTACAATATATATATATATATATATATAAAAAAAAAAAAAAATGTGCTAACTTTACTGTTGCTGCGCAAATACCGTGTGACAAAAAGTATTGCAACAATCGCCATTTTATTCTCTAGGGCAGCGATTCTCAACCAGGGTTCCTCCAAAGGTTGCTAGGGGTTCCTTGAGCAATGAGCAATTTCTGCGCCTCAGATAAATTCCCACTGAAACCTCTAATCTTTTTAGCTCTCTGTAAGAAGGCGATTCTTCGCAATGACCCTAAGTGTGAGGAACATTCTTCCCATTGATCATCACACTAATGTATCCTGAGTTGTAGATTTCTCATTTTTAGCAGGGCTTCCCTGAGATCAGAGAGCTATTTCAAGGGTTCCTCGGTGTTGAGAAAGGCTGCTCTAGGGTGAAAAAAAAAAAAAAAAATTTTAAACTTGTAAACAAAATGTAAAAAATGGCTGCGGTGGGTAAGTGGTTATATTTGTTTGGGTACAACCACGTAATTGTCAGTTAAAGAGTTCCAGTGCCGTATCGCAAAAAAATGGCCTGGTCAATAAGGGGGCAAATCCTTCCTGGGCTGAAGTGGTAAAGAGAACAGGATCTTTTTTTTTTTTTTGGGTAACAAACACTTTAAGGTTTAAAGCCTAACTCAAGGTTTGCTATAATTTGGTTTAAACAAACCATTTTCTTCACTAACAGCTATGCCTGCTGGGCACGCTGTATAAACTGTATGAAGCCTACAGACAGTAAACAGCACTGTGTTCAGGCTGCCAGATGGAATTTTCCATCCCATTTCAGGGAAGAAAAAAAAAATCGGGCTGAGCGATGCCTAGTCATTCACAGGACGCTTTGTATTCTATGGATGGATACAAGGATTCCCCTGATTGGCCGAGGCAGAGAGGCAGGTGAATGTTGTCAGGATCTCCAACTCAGCCAGAAGAAGCTTTGTATTTATTCATAAATTACAAAGCTTCCTGTGAATGATTAAGTAGCGCTCAGCCCGACTCGATTTTGTTTCAGGAACAGGACAGGAAGTTTCCATCCCACCCCCAGAACACAAAGGTAAAGTGGAAGTAAAGTTGTTTCTTAAACAAATGGCTGACAGGCAGGGTATTTAAGACACATGAGTCCCTATTGGTCTCTTCTGCCATAAATGCATCCTTCTGCCTGTCAGCCATCATGTTCATTGAGTTGGGCATGTGCAGCACAGCAAACATTTACAGCCCCGATCCATGCCATGGTGATGTGACTCCTGTGCTCATGCATGGGAGTGACATCATCTCAGCCTGGCCTATCAAATGGCCAAAAGGCACCGGACCCGGAAGGAAGACAGGAAAGAAGATGGAAGAGCCGGGGGGCCTGCCGGATCAGTCCCAGCGCTGTAGTGAAGGACATCATATGACCGGTAAGTCTACCATAAATGTACTAATATGCTGTGCATACCAGTAAATAGAAAAATGAATGTGTTCCATGCAAACGGATAGATATAAAAAAGAAAACTATTATTCTAAGAGCAGCTGCCTCCACCAAACTGCACAAAGTGTAGTTATATTAATATGATGTAATTCAGGTGGGGATGGCGCTGCTCTGCTCCTATATGGGAGGCTTAGCTGATTCCTCTTGTCATTCTACCATATAAGGGGTTAAGACAAAGAATGTAATGGGGCAATGTGCAACACCAAGTCTTGTAAAATGATGAAACCAGAAAGAAAAAGAAAAAAAAAAAAATGAGTGATAAAAAACAATTATGTCCGTCAGTCATTAGTTTCTGAAGGCTAAATCAATATAAGTGAAAGTGAAAAACAGCAAACTGATATACTGACAACTAGGGTTGTCCCGATACCACTTTTTTAAGACCGAGTACAAGTATCGATACTTTTTTCAAGTACTCACCGATACCGATTACCGATACTTTTTTTAATGTCATGTGACAGTGGCACGAATATTTTATTTTTTTACAATTTTATTTTTTTATTATTTTTTACAATTTATTTACCTATTTATTTTTACAATGCTTTCTTTTTTTTGAGGGGGGGGGGGGGAGTGGACTGTGTCAGTGTGTTTTTTTTATGTTATTTTTTATTATTTTTACAATTTAACCTTTTTATTCTATTATTTTTTTTTTTTTTTTATCAGCCCTGTTAGGGGGGGGGGGGGTTTGGTGAGATGTAAGGGGGTCTTAAGAGACCCCTGACATCTCTTTTGAGACAGGGAGAAGGGGGCTGAGGATAGAGATTCCCCAGTCCCTTTCTCAGAAGCCTTAGCTGCATTGAAGATGAATGGAGAGGAGACAGCGGCTCGTCCCCATTCATAAACTGAAGCATCGTAAGCACAGTTTACGATGCTCAGTGACATTTATGAATGGACAGTCCATGATCACTGACTGTCCATTCAGAAAAGGAAAGAGCCGATAAATTAGAGATTTACCGGCTCTTTCCTCCGCTCTCCATCCTGACAGATCGAGGACAAGGGGGACTAGAGGAGGATACAGGGACAGTCAAGGGGGGTGATCAGTGCAGCGCTGGAGGGGGATTTACAATCACTGATCTCCCAACTCCCTGTATATATTTCATTGTAGCAGCTGAAAGCAGCGGGAGGAGAAGCGGCTGTCAGTTGCTTTAATGAAATATATACAGGGAGTCGGGAGATCAGTGATTGTAAATCCCCCTCCAGCGCTGCACTGATCATCCCCTGGTTGCCCAAGTATCGGATGAGGCATCTGAGCGTTTTGCCCGAGTACAAGTACTTGGGCAAATGCTCAGTATCAGCACCGATACCGATACTAGTATCGGTATCGGGACAACCCTACTGACAACTGCTCTTAAAGTGCAAGTCAGCAATGGATATGTATGAACAACAACAAATGTGTTAAAAAATTGGTTACAAAATGTGTGTAAAACTAAAGCAAATGTATATCTGTTAGGTGTAAAACTGAAATTCTATAGGTCCTTCTGAAGTGCAAATCAACCAAAATAGTGATAAATAGTTATGAATATACAAGCAATTGCAAAGATAAAAAATATGCAATAAATTAATGACATATAGTGATACCAGTGATAAAGTGCAACGTGCTCAATCAAACCAGTGATCAATCAATTAAGATGGTGTAATCAATCCTTATAAAATACTCAACATAAAATATAGAGAAGGTAAATGCTCTTTAGAACAAAGGTGCAAGAGTGCAAATCCACACTAAGTCCTTTGTAATGCTCAGATGGTTCTGGCAATGTGTGCTGATGAGGTTGCACTGTTGGGACTGCACTGATGATCAAGACACTGATGATCAGTGCCAATATCCCTTTTAACACAAGCTGGTTATCCGCTCTTTTTCTTTCCTCACTTCAGCACGAGGAAAGAAAAGCTGATAACCGACTTGTGTTTACATCTGACGTAAAGGGCCGCTGTGATTGGCCCTTTACCCCAATCTGTGATCAACTAAGTCCGAAGGTAAGAAAGTAAGCCTTTGCTGTAGCCGTCTTTCGGCTATAGCATGGGCGGGAAGCGGTTAAAGCAAAGCATCTGCAGCCTGTGGATTTGGGAATTCATGTACTGCCCCCAGATAACTAAATATATCTGTTAAACTTCAGAAGCCGAACCAATGACATTCTAACACTTAAACTGACCTACAAAAAACCCAAGCCTTTCTGATCTATAATATTTTTAAACCCAATCACTAAAATCCAGTATTGGCTTTAACATGTTAATGTTATTTCTAAAGTAGTTTTTAATTTTGTTAAATCTGCTGCTTTCATTCAAATAAGTCATGGTGGTCCTACCATGAAGGTCCTAGTCCAGGCACTTCCTTTTAAGGTGACCATGCTTGATTCCAGTCTCCCAATTCTGCTCCTGTATTGTCGCTTACATGGACTTTCAATAGAGACTACAAGCGGTGGCTTCAGCACACATTATGAAGGCATGTTCCTCTGTTGTCACCAATCAGTGCACATTAGTGCCGCATCAGTACAATTTACCTGTTTGCTAAATTTTTATATCAAACTGAAAAATTATTTTTCTACCAACATTTTCAGTCTTCTTTTTTCATTTAACAAAAATAAAAAAACCCAGTGGTGATTAAATACTAAAAGGTCTATTTTATGTGAAAAAAATTAGACATTTCATTTGGGTACAGTGCTGCATGATCGCGCAATTGTCATTCAAAGTGTGACAGCGCTAAAGGCTGAAAATTGCCCTGGGCAGGAAGGGGGTAAAACTGCCTGGTAGGCAAGAGGTTAAATAATTCATTTGGGCCAAGCTGGCCAAAATTTAAAGAGAGGAAGTAAAGGCTGATATGTAAAAAAAAAAAAAAAAAAATATATTTTGTTTTAAGGCCCTCCAGGTGGGATGTACTGGTATGCACAGGTGGGGATGGCGCTGCTCTGCTCATATATGGGAGGCTTAGCTGATTCCTCTTGTCATTCTACCATATAAGGGGTTAAGACAAAGAATGTAATGGGGCAATGTGCAACACAAAGTCTTGTAAAATGATGAAACCAGAAAGGAAAAAAAAAAAGTGTGATAAACAATTATGTCCGTCAGTCAATGGTTTCTGAAGGCTATCAATATAAGTGAAAGTGAAAAACAGCAAACTGATATACTGACAACTCCTCTTAAAGTGCAAGTCAGCAATGGATATGTATGAACAACAAATGTGTTAAAAAATTGGTTACAAAATGTGTGTAAAACTAAAGCAAATGTATATCTGTTAGGTTTAAAAAAAAAAAAAAAAAAAAAAAGTTTGCAAAATTTTATACCAAACTGATTTTTTTTTCAAAATTTTCCAGTCTTATTTCATTTGTTTAGGAAAAAAACCCCAGTGGTGATTAAACACCACCAAAAGAAAGCTATGTGTGTGAAAAAATAAAATGTCATTTGGGTACAGCATTGCATGACCGCGCAATTGTCATTCAAAAGGTGACAGCGATGAAAGCTAAAAATTGGCCGAGGCAGGAAGGGGGTAAAAGTGCCCAGTAAGCAAGTAGTTGTAAACCTCTGACATGAAAAATGAACAAAGCATATCGTTCTGTAGTGCATTTGCCTCAATCCAAAGCACCTAGTGTGATTTCTGTCTTCTCACTGTGCATTAGTCACTTCAGACAGGTGAACACCACAAAATCCTGGGAGACACCCACCTCAGCCTCTCACCCTCTCCAGCACACACAGGTGGTGACTGACAGCCTCAGTTCTACAGGTTTCCTTATAAGACAATGGAGGGGGGTGTCCTTTAACTCCACTTAGGTCTCAGATTACACTCAGTTCCCTGGTTTATCATGTACAGAGAGTGCTGTCAGATGCACACCCCCCTTCCCTTCTGGAGCTGAGAAAAATACTTTGAGCTGTGTGTTTACGAAGGCTGTAGAGAAGATAAGACTGCAAAGAAACAGATACAACTTAAATAGGAGGGTGTTGGTTTCATCTGTGTATCACCTGAGGCCAGTCACTTCACTGGGTATATGGAAGGGTTTACAACCACTTTAAGGACCCATGAAGCAAATTAATTGTGAACGCCACTCCAAGCCGTCATCCTGTGATACTCTTGGTGACTCAGACGCTGGGTGCCACACACTTAAAATGGAAGTTCAGCCAAAACCTGCCGCTAAAGCTAATCTCAGCCACATTCTAAACCTAAACTATCTAACCCTGTAAAAAAAAAAAAAAAAATCACTATACGTACCTTTTTCTGAAGCTGGTCCAGCGGCTGTGTAGAGAGAAAGCAGACAACGGCTGTGAAATAGACTTACTATGGGGCTTCCGTTGTCAGCTGCCTCTCTTGCATATTCACACACCGAAGTCGCAGCTGAAAGCTCGGTGTGGGACCGGAGCAGCTGCAGAATAGGCAATAATAGAAAGCTCTTCTTTACAGGGTTAGATAGATTAGGTTTAGAATGTAGCTGGACTTCCACTTTAAGGAAAGAGAATAAAACGCTGCACTCCAAAAGAAACAGCCCAGGTGTAGAAAAGTAAAGAAGTAGCTTCAGCCCGACTCCTCCCATGCCCCACCCTCAATGCGTTTCACCCCACCCACAGGGTTTAGTCATCATAGGGGGCCCCTATGACTAAGCCATGTGGGTGGGGCAAAATCTTGAGTCGTCAGGCTAAAGCTGCTTCTAATCTACTCTGCGCCTGGGCTGTTTCTTTTGGAGTGCAGCATTTCATCCTCTTTTCATTTTAATGACCCATCCACCATTCTCATTGGTCACGCCTAACACCCCAGTCAAGTAAACGCCACAAAACTAATTACCAAGGCTTTTATTGTTTGCCAGTAGCATTGCTAATTGCACAAAACTCACTTATTACCCATGCCCTCCCACCCCCAATATAACACACTATTTTCCAATGACAAAACTTTCAATTATAAAACATAAAAGCCCCGCCCCTTTCACAATGCTCCCAACCCCCCCTTGAAAATAAACAAAAAAAAACCCAATAAAAATAAATCAAACATATGTTACTGGGGAGTCTGATGAGCTGGAAAGCAGAGAAATAAGAGGGCGTGTCCTCAGACACACTGAATAGGCAACAAGTAACCAATAAGGAAAATGGGGGAGGAGCTCCACAGTGCAGCATGTGACATGTATACCGCTATTCACAGGTAAAGCAGAAAACAAAGGGGGGTAATGGTTAGGCCAAAGCAAAATCTGATCACCCGCAATGCCTAAATGAGCCTGTTCTTAAATGAATGGTAATCCCAGCATGTTCTGCTACAAGACAATCCAGCAACACACCTGGCTTCATCTTTTTGGAAAGTGGAAAGCATATTACAGGTGTCCTGCCTTACCTGTCCACATAAGCCAACTGGATCTTCTAGTGCAGCGCCACCATAGCCCCAAAACTAAATGCAGGGCCGATGGCGCATAATAGAATTGTACACAAAGATCTGCAAAGCTGTAGGACACATCGGAGGGTGGTCACCTAAAGGGGCATC
The DNA here is from genome assembly GCA_018402905.1 of Glandirana rugosa. Lineage (NCBI taxonomy): Eukaryota > Metazoa > Chordata > Amphibia > Anura > Ranidae > Glandirana > Glandirana rugosa. Next base: position 736,220 of record BLSH010337865.1, on the reverse strand, counting down.
AACTATATAAACAAAAATAATATCTTGTATGCAGCACAATGCAATGGCATTGAATTTTATCTTACGGCTTTTTTACTTATTTTTACATAAAGATTGAGTTTGGCACCTCTTCTGTTTCCTTGCAGGCGGTTTGACTGCTGCCATATATATATGTCTAGATCACTCTAAGATATGCTGTACATATCTCCAAAGCAATAGGCCACATCCAATGCTACAATACGGTTTTATCACCCCTGACAGACCATTGAGGACATAAAAGACCAAAAAGAGCAAACGATGCACAATAGTGAGAAATAAATGTAGTGGGCCTGGTTTAATCGATGACCAACTAGCAGACCATGCTGAGACAGCAACCCTTTCATTCTTCCTACCCTTTCCCAGTCTGCACCAGAAAAGCACGAAGAGCGAGAGTGCTGCAGAACCTTTATTTTGTATGACAGGAAGCCACAACTAAAGAATCCAACACGTTTCAGGAGCTTAAAGCTCCTCCATCAGGGCATGGATGCCCTATAGTAAATAGAGAAAAATGAACAACAAATTGTGACATTGACCTAATTCAGGTCACCAGTTAGACATTCAGACCAGTAACCTGAATTAGCCAAATCCTACAATTTGCAGTCTGGCATTCTCCCTATTTACTGTGCACAACCAAGCCTATGAAGGAGGGTGCTGAGCTTCCAAAACACATCGGCATTCTACCAATTTGTTATCAGCATAAAAGAAGTGCTGAGCCCTGAAATGAGTTGGACTTTTTTTATTGTAACTTTCTGCTGTGCGAAATAAAGATTAAATGGACTTGCACTAAAACTTTGGCATTCTCTACCCAATTTTAGACGACTCCGGGGACTCCAAAGCTACCCCACCTTGAAACTAAGTCTTAAATACCTTGTTCTGGGTTTAGCGATCTACCAACATACCTACTGTACAATCTGCACCAGGGCAGAGAAGGAAATAGTGAGTTGGCAACCGTCCTTGCTTCAGCCCTTTTTTATTTTAACTATTTATATAATTTTATTACTTACATTAGACAAACAAAATGCAGAATTAACAAACCTTGGTGTTAGAACCTCTTTTAACAAGATTTACTTATAAAAATTCAGCAGAGGAAGGTGCTTCACAGCACTTCTCATAATTCAATAAACAAAACTACAAGGCTACAACCCAAAAAGTTTAAAGTAGGGATGTCAGCAACATAAAAAGCCTACAGCAATCCAAAACATATTACTTTACATAAATACTTGTGTGACGCAAGTGAAACTGGTTTATCGTATATCTGTCATGACAGGTCTGCAATGGCAAAGCCAGTATTATCTTAGCATGGGCTTCCTTTAAAGTGACTGGCTGCCTTATCTATGCTGGGAAAAAAAAAAAAAAACAGGGTCAGTGTGAAATTAGGATTTCATGCAAAAGTCATTTGCTACATTGAGGATGCAGACAAAGGCAGATTTTTAAGGGTTTTAGCCCCCCCTGCCCCTTCTTCTGATTTTAAACGGTGTCCTAATGAATGCATGTTTACATGTTTTGCCTCAAAAAAAAAAAAAAAAAAAAAAAACTGCCTCCTACATCAAATTACTTTTTTTGGTTTTTAAAAGTTAAATTTGGGCTTTAACCTTCACCCTCCCCCACATTACCTACTTATCTTCACTTTGCACCCCCCACCTCTTCTGTGAAGAAATACCTGGCCCTTCTGGTTATAAAGGAACATGTGATGCACTCCTCTGCACCCACATGACAGTGTTGCTGTCTGGCGATTGGCCCAGCACCTTCACATGGGGGCAGGGAAAGAATACTTAGCCCTGTGCAAAATCCAACAAGCTGACCTGATGCTTACATAGGCCTTTCTTCTGCATCAAACAAAACAGAAGAGGAGCATAGGAAAGGAGAGTGCACATTGCTGGCTGGATGGAATTTAAAGCGCATCTTCACCCATATTTACATCTTATGCTGATCAGAATGCCCCATGACACTACAATAATAAATGTATATTATCAACATTTTATATTATTTACAAGCAACTTTTCTTCTTTTAATTTTCCGGAACTTCTGGTCCCGGCCACCTAGGTGATTACGTCATTAGGCGATCCCCTGGACTCCTGGGATAAGGGCGCCCTTGGGTAGCCCAATTGTCTAATCTCGCTGTATTTCTAGACACAAAGTGCAGCCTGGTAAAGACACTAATGCGGAAGAACCAGAGGTGCATGCTGGGTAGCCAGCTGCACTAGATCCCGTAATGCACTGGCGCCAGCTTCAGGCGCCCACAACCAAGATGGCCGCTGCCAGCATTCCTACAGGGGCCAGGAAACAGAAGAGTTGGCAAGGACTACAATTAGAGTATTAAACATTTCCATAGTAAATAGAGCAATTTTTATGGGTCACGGGGTGCCTTTATTGAATTTTTGAGTAGCTCCTCTAAGTCACCAGGTAACTTTGCCTTGCATAAACACAGGGTCACTTCAACCAAGGCAGGAAGGTTAGACAAGGCCAGAAGACACAACCTCATATAAGCTAATAAAGGTAAAAATATAAGATTACAGATTTTTGCTGCATGTATGTTTAACATAAGCAAAGACTTATAATATGACAAATATCCGTTAATGTTGTGAGATGATATACTTGGCTAAATGGAGACACAGACACATCTTCCATCCAGCATCCCGAAAAAACGTAACCCCTCGCGAAGATCTAACGCATGGCCTAGTCGTCCTTAGCTTATCGCAAAATATGAAAGAATCCGCACACATCAGAATCCACATTCTTCCATTAAAAGAAATAAAAGCCCGAAAACTAAAAGCGCACAATAAAATTCTAATAAAAAAATTAAAATAAATAAAACATTGCTTTAAAAAGTTTAATTCAGCAAAGGTGAAAATAATCTCAAACTATTTTTTTTTCTCCTTTTCAGAAAAGATTGAGTTTAGCTGCCATTAACACTGAAAACGACTTTAGGCTCTCGGAAGGGCGGGTTAGAAAGGATCGAAAAAAAAAAAACATGCCAAGTGCAACACCTCAAAACGCCAAGCGAAGGTGGACATTTGAATAGAACATCCCGATATCTCGCAGAAAAAGATTTGATTAGATAGTGAGTTAATTATGGCTTATGGTGGATCTTCTGATAAAAATGTTTAATTCCCGTAAACAGGCAAGGGAAGTCTGCTACTTATCAATGGCCATGCCGCCATAATAATGCCCTGTCTTCCACATAACCCAAGACCCAACGAGCATCTCATATGCTGAAGTATGGTTCTGCTCATGCATTTTTAAACACACATGCTCAATCTGAAAAGTCAAAGCTTAAGATTGGTTAATCAATGGGTGGAGCAGCCAAGCGTGACAATGCAAATACGACAAAAGCATACGCCACGAGGCAATAAAAGGTCTTTCCATAAATGCCGGAGCCCCTGGCACTGCAATATGTGATGGGTGGAATCATAATCCATCTGCTAACCTTAGAAAGTCTGTATTTGCAAAACCAGTATGCTCTGGAGGGCCAACCAGTAAGATGCCAGCTCTTCCAATCACGGTTTCTTAATCTACATTTAAGGTAAGTGGAGGTCTAAAAAAACCATGTGTGTTCAATTTTCACTCGTCTTATTTCAATAAGGCTTCAAGTACACTATCCTCCCTGGATGCCAGCTACAGGTAAACACTGCAAAAATGCGTATAAACCAGTACCTGTGGTTTACATGAGTTTTTGCCGCTGTTTAACCTCCCCTAAACGCAGCAGCTCCTGAAATCTGCTAAAATCCTAGGTGTACATGGATACATAGGCTTTTATTGAGTTGCCTTTAGGGGCTTTGGCAAAAAAAAATGCCAAAAGCTCCTAAAAGTGAGTTTATGAGCAGCCAGTGTAAATGAAGCCTTAGTGCGCTGGCAGATATATTCAAACAGCTATCATTGCTGATTTGTGCGGGGAGCACGATCAATCTGATGCACCTGGACAGCGATGTCACAGACCGTTTTCAGTCACATAACATTGATTGGGAGCCAGTAGGATGTCCTCCAGATCACGTGATCACTGTGACAGCAAATTGCATTGATCACATGACTGGTAAGCTCAGGGTGTTTACAACTCTTAAAGGGCCAGTAGGAATTCAGTAGAAAAGGTTTAGCTAGAGAACTTGTTTGAACAGATGGCATTTCACTAAAATTCATAGTGCAAGCAAATGATTCTGTAACTGTTATGGAATGGCTGGCTCAAGTTTTAAGGTGAAGACAGGTGACCAGAGAAAAGGCCCAACCATTAAACCCCTTACAGCAATTGAGGGGAGGGAGATGCAAAGGGTAGTTAATTAGAAAAAAAAACCATGTGCACTGTACAACTACAAAGAATCTTCAGAGAAAGTAGTCATCTGCAGGACACGCCTTCTTGCTGGTGTCTACAAGTCAACGTCCGTATGTCCTTAAGCGGTAAAGTGGAGGAACGCCAAGGCTGGCAAGCAACTGAGGTTTAGGCCAACAAGGAAATTTGCACATCAGAAGGTCCTCGTCACGGACACGTCGCTATCCAAAGCTCTCTTATAACTGTCTCCTTTAGTGCAAGGCTGGAAAGGACCCGGCGCCCGCCTCTCCTCTGGCAGTGCAGCCTGGAAAGGAGCAGACGTGTTGACAATTCACAAGAACAGGACTGTGGTGCCGGTGGTTGGAAGGTGGAGAGAGAGCAAAGGACAATGTCTGGGGAAGGAGTCAGAGACAGAAATGGACTGATGGTGTGTTAAAACAAGGTATTGAAATAATAATTAAATCCTTGATGAAACGGTGAGACTAGTGGATGTAGGCCCTGTACACGGCGGACATGTCGTTGTCAGATTGGTCCAATGCTTTCGCTCGTTTGTAGACCTGAAAGACAGATAGAACGTGACAATGAGCGAGATATTATGATAACCATCTGTTGGTAGCAAACTATAGTGCAAAGCAGAAGAGCAGGAAAGACAAAAAAAAAAAAAAAAAAAATGTGAATAGTAAGAAATGCCTTGGCCATGGGGGTGTAAAACCTTACAGGAGGTCATGTGGTTCAGCAAAAAAAAAAAAAAAAAAAAAAGCACCGGGCAGTTTAAGTCATAATGTGCTAGTAAGAATTTCCTGAAAACAAAAGCCATCCAGCGGTGCCCTGCCCTCGCTGAAGGAGATTCCATCTTCACACGGTCTTCCTTGCGGGTTCGCAGGCTTCGGCAATACGAATAGCCAAGCCGGCGATGAAGTCACTCCCACACATGCACGCGGGAGTCACAGTTTATGGCATGGTTCTAAAGGAATGTCGTTCCTTCAGAGCGCATGCGCTGGTGACGTCACTGGCTGCATCTAAATTAAATATACCCTATACGCTGCAAGGAGATATTTTGTGTACCTATAGGTGAAATCATACAAAAAGGAGTTTACTCCCATTTTAAAGGCGTTATCAACTGCCAGATTTAACCCACCATCTTCGTCACCCCAGCAAGAGTAATAGGTATTAGCCCTGAGCTCAAGCAGGACCCAAGTAAGCATGCCTTGGGGCCTTACAGACTGGCATTGAGAGCTTAAATTTTGGCTTTGACAGGGAGAGAATATAGGACTAACCACACCAACACCTATCCCTAAATGGTAAGGCTGCATTATTTGTAGAAAAACACAGATTAGAATTCTTAAAATAAATAAATAAATATATATATATATATATATATATATATATATATATATATATATATATATTTTGTTTTCCCCCCCTGGATGGTTATCTTACGCCCTGCCAACCTAGAATAAATAAACACATTCACCCAATATCCTTTCATCAGCAAGGCAGCCTCATTGTAAAAATGAGGCCTTATAGCATTTGTAATGGAGTCAGAAAATGGGTAGTGCTTATACCCAAAGCCAAGAAAAGGCCTCCACATTACATAAGAGTACTGCCATCCTGGGAAATCTCTTTAGAAAAGAGTTAATGAAGGCCACTTTGTGGGGCCTTCTTGTAGTCGGAATAACAGAAATACAATACAGCAAACTGCAATAATGTAGAAATTTACCTCATTGGCTGCAGCGGCCATAGGAGTTGGGTGGTTCACAGAGTCTCCCAGGGCGATGGCTAGCCTCAGGTCTTTCTGGATGTATTTCAGATAAAAGTCTGGTTTGAAATTCCCCTGTAGGATATCTGGGTGGGCAAAGAAGAAAAGCAAAAGATCAGACCTACTGCAAGCAGCCATACGAAAGTCTTCAAAAATGCAGCCTAAAAAGCAAACCAACAGAGTAGGAAGATAGAGATCCTTACTTTGGCACTTTTGGTCCACGAAAATATTGGCGAGCTGTCCCTGATTCAGGATGTCCAGCAGAGTCTGTTGAGATTGACCGGTCACCTGAGCCAATGTCATTCCTTCCGCTATCGTGGCCATAAAGCTGCCCTGGATCATGTTTAGGATCAGCATCATTCTGGCTGCATTACCTACTTCCCCTGAGAGACACACAACAATAGTTCTTGCAGGGTCATTAAAGCAGAATGCTGCAGTTTTAAAGGTTTAAAGAAAATACTCGGCTCGGATATGACAGTCCAATGTAAATGTTCATAAAACAGAAAAAAAAAAAATCTGCATGATTCTGCAGCAAAACCAACCTGCAAACCATGCAGCTTTAAGCTTTGTTTCGCTTTAGAAAGTGTAAGGGAGGGTCAGAACACCTCACATTTTTATTTCTGTCTTTCCCTATTCTAGAACTAATATATTTGCCAGCACAACCGAATCTGGAGTCTATAAGTTTTGTTTATTAAAGAATGATCACAGCCAAGAGTGTAAGGTTTTGTGAAATCCCTGGTGTTCCTGCCAGTCCCTCTGCTTTCCTATTAAAAAATGACCACACTAAGCATGAAAGCACAGCGTGGCCAGTTCTCTAAATGTGCTGAGTACTCAGCCTGCTTTCCTCCAATAATCAGACTTGTGCAGACACAACTTGGATTGACTGCTGAACCTGAATTCAACGCCACATTTTTAGGATTGTGCTGCTCCCTGCATCCCCTTACTTCCTTGTCCAGGTGACAGTTGTCAGACAAAACAGAAAAGGGAAATATTTTACCTAGCAGGTACACAGGCAGCATTTAGAACCCCAGAGAGGTTTTAACCATTCCCTGTTCTATCAAAAATGAAGAGTTGGGCTTTAGCAGTGGTAAATCCAACTCTGGGCTCCCACCTCTGCCACCTGAAAATTTTTCTTTTATACTTTTTCCACAAGACATCAGGGCTGTCATAGGCAAGTACAAGGTTCTCCAACTCTGTCTTTTCTGGCTCTCAGCATCACTGTACTATTGGTGCAAAGTGTTGTGATGATGGGGGGCAACTTCTAAGGGGGCTGGTCCACGACACACTGTAGTTAACAGTATTTCCCCAAGTCATTCTGAGTCATTTAACCCAGAATACTGGGGACATCTTGTGGTGAAGACGGGAAATGCAGAGACAGGAAGAAATTATTGTAGTCAAAATCTGTTTGAGTAAACTAGTTTTAAATTTATTGCTGCTCCAGGATTTGGCTTTAAGAAGCAAACTAGTCCACAAGCTTCCGCAATGACTATATAATTTATCATTACCATATGTGGCTGTGTGATCAGAAAAACTGAGAAGTCTACTCAAACCGCTGTCACTGGAATGGGTGTAGGTGGATGGCGAGGTTTCTATACTGTCGTTCCCAGGTTTACACGTCTCCTGTAGCCATTGCAGGGGATTCCATTCTTCCTGCCATAGCCAACCACCCACCCTCCCCAAAGAAATATCGACCAGATACCCATAAAAAACTGTAATGTCACATTTAACTCACACTGAACGTGTAAAATTGTTATTTTAGTCTTTACCGAGAAAGAAGGAGGTTTTGCCCATGGCCTGGAAGCAGCTGCTGCAGTCTTCATATACACCTTGATCACCTGCTGCTAAGATCATTAACATCCCATCATTGGATAACTGCTGATTACCGGACACTGGGGCTTCTAGGAAACGACCGCCTCGAGACACAATAACCTGAATGTGGAAGGATGACAGAGGAAGTTATTGGTGTGTACTATCAACACTGCTGGTTGGAAATAGAAAACCTATTAAAAAGCCAACAAAACAAACAAATCAGACACCAGAAAATTATCTAATGCTGCCAGCATTAATTGCGCACACTTGTGGAATGGGGACAAACTCAGGTACTTAAAAATCTCTATAAGCGCCCGCTATATATAGATATAATTAAAATAAATATATACACACACACACACACACACACACACACACACAGTTATTCGCAGGAAGTGGTTTAAGAAGGAGTTCCACTTAAAAGTTGGGATTTAAAATACAACTATGTTCTAAAACAGAAATGTACTACACAGAACAGGATTTTTTTTATTAACGTAAAATCCCTTTCTCTGAGTTCATTGACGGGCACAGCAACTCATGGACAAGTGGGTTATGCCGCCCTCTTAAGGAGTGACTAGGCAGTTCTAACAGCAAAAGAACAGACAGACACAGCCCCTCACGGGGGGCAGTTCCCACTGGCAGCAACCCTCCACCCCGATACGGCTAGCTCAGTTCGTAACAAGCAGTGCAACGTGAAGAGGGGTGGGTGCTGTGCCTGTCAATGAACTCAGAGAAAGGGATTTTACGGTAAGTAAAAAAACCCCATTTTCTCTTTCATTCATTCATTGACGGGCACAGCGACTCATGGACAAGTGGGACGTCCAAAGGCAGTGCCAAAACAATGAGAGGTGTGTAACGAAACAGCAAAAGAACTTCACCCAACAGAACCCTCTGTGAGGAACCAGAAGGTGTCTCACACGGCCGCCTGCAAAAAACTTTGCGGCCAAACGCAGCATCTGAGGTTTCCAAAACATCAACTTTGTAAAACTTTGAGAAGGTGTGCACAGAGGACCAAGTAGCCGCCTTGCACACCTGAGACACAGACGCCTGATGTCGGCAAGCCCAGGAAGTGCTTGCTAATCGCCCTGGTAGAGTGAGCCGTGACCGGAAAAGGAGGCGCCAGACCCCGAACAGCATAGGTTCGAATCACCGTCTGTCTAATCCAACGTGAAATAGTGGCCAACCAACCACCACTACAAAAAGTGCATCCGACCTCCGAAAGGAGGCTGTGGTCCTCAGATACATCCGCAGGGCCCGAACAACATCCAGGGAGTGCAAAGCGACCTCCTTAGGGTGAGACGGGCGCGAGCAAAGCGAAGGAAGGACGATGTCCTCATTGATATGAAAAAATGACACCACCTTCGGCAAGAAGGAAGGCGAAGAGCGTATAACCGCCTTATCCTTGTGTAGTACCAGATATGGAGACCTACAGAACAGAGCCGCCAACTCCGACACCCACCGAGCGGATGTGATAGCCACCAGGAAAGCCACTTTATGCGAAAGCAATTGTAGTGATATCTCCCCGATATTCTCAAAGGACGGCTTCTGAAGTACCAAAAGGACCATGGAGAGGTCTGGTGGGGAAGCACCCGCATCGGCTGCCATTGCGCCACCCACCCTGGTAACCCGCCACTTGACTGAGGCCTGGGTACCAGGAGACCAGGCACCCCCCACCCCAAAACGCTGCACAGGGCTTACTACAGGAGGGTAAGCCCGGAGGGACTTACCACCTGCCCGCTCAACTGTCCAGGAGAGGAGCCGTGCCTGCTGCTGTCCACCGCTGCCGCTGCCTTGCCCATCCTCCACACTTGCTGCTGTCCCACAGGAAACAACCAAGCTCTCAGTGCTGTGCTGGGGGGTAAAACGGCGCCAGAGAGCCTCAGGGACCACCCCCCACACACGCACAGGTCGGAACACGTGCATAGGCCACAGGAAAATGGCCGCCGTGCACACTAGAGGCCAAAAAATAACCAAATAGCTCCACGACTACTACAAAATGGCCGCCGGGTGCCCTGGAGGCCGAATGATGCGGTCGGCCAGAGCATGGCAAAATGGCCGCTGATCGCGGTCACCGACAGCCCAGCAGCACGAGGCAAGGATGAGGGTAAGGGCCCTGAACGACACAGCGGCAGCGCAGCAATGGGCGGTGGGGGAATTGAAGGAGGGAGGACCAACCCGCCGGCCTAACACCCAGGGGGGAACCCACCTGCTCCCCCCCATATCCTAGTGGGAGAGGGGGGCGTACCCATCCAGTCGGGCGGGGATTGGGTATCCCACCCGAGAGAGATCTGCCTCACCCGTCAGGCCGGGGGGAGCTGTCGGACAATTTTGGCACTGTGACACGGACTCAGGAGCCCGGTCATAAGTGCACCGGCGGGACGTTTAACCTGCGGGTCCACCCCGTCCGGTTCGGGGCCTGTTGCGGCCGACCCAGCGCGGAGCTAAGGTCTGCGCACGCTCAATGGCCGGCTGGGGAGACTACCTGGATCTAAAACCCTGCCTTGCTACTTGATTGCAGCCTTCATCTGTTAGGCCCTCCCAAGGAAAGCCTAAGTGGACCAAGAGAGGTATCACAGATCCCAACAGGGAGCCAGGTCTACTCCTTGCACTTGGCAAAGAAAAACTGAGCTAGCAGTAGCAGGGTGGAGGGTTGCTGCCAGTGGGGACTGCCCCCTGGGAGGGGCTGTATTTGCCTGTTCTATTACTGTTAGAACTGCCTGTTCTGCCTAGTCCCTCCTGAAGAGGGCGGCATAACCCACTTGTCCATGAGTCGCTGTGCCAGTCAATGAACGAAGGAGAAAAAAGGTCTGTCAGTTGTTAAACAGGTCTGTCTGCTTTGCTAAACATAGCCAGCAGGGTCAGCAGTTGGGAGATGAGGGCCTATAGTTTCTTCCTCTAATAGGGTCCTTTCTTACAGGGATTTCCTATATTAAGGCTACAATGCAACTTCCCCTCTAAACAACTAGCTGTGTTGTCACCCTTTGCGTCGTGCCGCTCCTGGTCTACAGCAAGGATGGGCTTGGCGTGTTCAGCACCGAACGTGCCTGATCCCGCCAGGAAACTGACACTGCACAGCGTGAATCACAGGCAGCGAGACATTTGAAGATCCACAGCTGCAGCGATCGGGAAATGTCTCACTGCCTGTCATTAGCTGCCTAATGTGTCAGCTTCCTGGCGGGAATGGGCACGTTCGGCTCCGAACACGCCCAAGCCCATCCTTGATCTACAGCAGGGCGAGTCAGGGTGGGGAGCTGGAATTGTGGCATGTGTTCTCTAAGCAGCCCTGGCTTGTCATTCAACATGTAGGACATACCAATTCCCTATGCACAAAAGGGGCTGATGGTAATTTGCAGACGTTAACCACTTCCTTACTGGGCACTTAAACCCCCCTCCTGCCCAAACCAATTTTAGGCTTTCAGCGCCGTTGCATTTTGAATGATAATTGCGCAGTCATGTGACGTTGTACACCCAAACAAAATTTTTATCATTTTTTTCCCACAAATAGAGCTTTCCTTTGGTTGTATTTGATCCCCTCTGCGGTTATTTTTTGCGCTACAAACAAATCAAGAGCGATGATTTTGAAAAAAGAATACTATTTTTTACTTTTTTGCTATAATAAATATCCAAAAAAAAAAAAAATATATAAAAAAGAAAATTATTCATCAGTTTTGGCCGATATATATTCTTCTACATATCTTTGGGAACAAAAAAAAAAACAAAAACAAAAAAAAAAAACGCAATCGTCGTATTTTGATTGGTTTGCGCAAAAGCAATTGCGTCTACAAACTATGGGAATAGATTTATGGCGTTTTTTTGTTTTTTTTTTTACTAGTAATGGCAGCGATCTGCGATTTTTATCGGGACTGCGATATTGCAGCGGACATGTCGACCGTTTTTGACACCAATGACATATATACAGCGATCAGAAATTAAAATGTCCACTGAATACTGTAAAAATGTAATTGGCAGTGGAGGGGTTAACCTTCAGGGGGCAGTGAAGGTGTTAACAGTGTTCCCTGGGTGTGTTCTAACTGTGTGGGGATGGGCTGGTCGGGACATAACAGATCTAACTGATCCCAGTAACAGGGATCAGTAGATCTGTCATGTCCCATTCACAGAACGGAGAACCGCCGTGTTTACATTGGCGGTTCTCCGTTCTGAGGCTGCTACAAGTGATCGGCGGGTCTCGGGCGGACATAGAGTCCGCCCGACCCGCAGGCACGCCCACGCAGCGGCTGCGAGAGAGCGCCACCTCAGGCTGCGATTGCGCATGGACGTCCTCCCGGATTTTCAGAGCCGCGCTGTAGCCGTCTTTCGGCTATAGCGCGGTCCTGTACTGGTTAACCTAGGCTACTCCCACAACACACCCCTTTGTGCAGGGTTGGGTGGAATCATGGGAAATGTAGTTCCCTATGGGAGATGCACCAGCTAGAAAACTTTTTAGAATGATATGCTAGCTCTGCTAAACTCTTCCCAGTATTGGAATCATCTAGCAGAGGCTCAGAAGGGTTTACAATTTTGGGTTTTTACTGAAGCAAGATTAAATATTTAACAACGAAACAGTTATACATGCAACACTCGCGAGGGTTAATGTGGCTTAAAGTGGTTGTAAACCTCAGACCTGAAATAAGAACAAAGCATACAGTGCCTTGAAAAACTAGTCATACCCCTTGAAATTTTCCACATTTTGTTATGTTTCAACCAAAAACGAAAATATATTATATTGGGCTTTTATGTGGCAGACCAATACAAAGTGGCACATAATGGTGAAGTGGAGAGAAATGATAAATGGTTTTCAACATTTTTTTTACAAATATCTGAAAAGTGTGGTGTGCATTTGTATTCAGCCCCCTTTACGCTTCTGATACCCCTAACTAAATTTAGTGGAACCTATTGCCTTCAGAAGTCACCTAATTAGTACGGTGTGTAATTTAATCTCAGTATAAATACAGCTGTTCTGTGAAGTTCTCAGGTTTGTTAGAGAACCTTAGTGAACAAACAGCATCATGAAGGCCAAGGAACACACCAGACAGGTAAGGGATAAAGTTGTGGAGAAGTTTAAATCAGGGTTAGGTTATAAAAAAAAATTTCCCAAGCTTGGAACATCTCACAGAGCTCTGTTCAATCCATCATCCGAAAATGGAAAGAGTATGGCACAACTGCAAACCTACCAAGACATGGCTGTCCACCTAACTGACCGGCCGGGCAAGGAGAGCATTAATCAGAGAAGCAGCCAAGAGGCCCATGGTAACTCTGAAGGAGCTGTAGAGATCCAAAGCTCAGGTGGGAGAATCTGTCCATGGGACAACTATTGGTCATTCACTCCACAAATCTGGCCTTTATGGAAGAGTGGCAAGAAGAAAGGCGTTGCTGCAAGAAAGCCATAAGAAGTCCCATTTGTAGTTTGTGAGAAGCCATGTGGGGGACACAGCAACAATGTGGAAGAAGGTGCTCTGGTCAGATGAGACCAAAATTGAACTTTTTGGCCTAAAAACAAAATGCTATGTGTGGTGGAAAACGAACATTGCACATCACCCTGAACACACCATCCCCACTGTGAAACATGGTGGTGGCAGCATCATGTTGGGAGTATGCTTTTCTTCAGCAGAGATAGGGAAGCTGGTCAGAGTTGATGGGAAGATGGATGGAGCCAAATATAGGGCAATCTTAGAAGAAAACCGGTTGGAGTCTGCAAAAGACTTGAGACTGGGGCGGAGGTTCACCTTCCAGCAGGAAAACTACCCTAAACATACAGCCAAAGCTACAATGGAATGGATTAGACCAGGTCTTGACAAATTTGCTTTGAATCTAGGAGCCAGCTAAAAAAGTTAGGAGCCAGTTTTTTTTAGCGTAGTGTCAGGGTTATAGGCTGGCCAGAAAGTGACACTAAAAACCTGTTCTGGTGGAAAATCCTTATGATGCCAAATGCATGGTGACTGCGGCATGTAAAACGCCATCATTTGCTGCCTAAAGGAGCTTTGAAAGGGTGACAAAAAAAATGTCTCTACTGCACACATTTTTACCAACCAACTGCACATCTAAATGAAGCCTTAGTGACACATAAAAAAAAAAAAAAAGTGTATTCCAGTGCAGCTGATCATCTTGAAAAAATCGACCGAGGATCTAAGTTTCGTTTAAACAGTTC
>BLSH010337865.1:696227-708859 GCA_018402905.1 Glandirana rugosa | reverse complement strand
CATCCTGATGCATTGTTTTACTCATTATTGAAAGTAGGGGCACAACCTAAGGCAGGAGGGAACAAAGCCAATAACTGCAAAATCCCAAAAAGTCGATTGGCAAGATGACCATCTCCACATGTAACAAAAACATTTGAGGCTGACTCTTTAAAGTGGTTGAAAAGGCTGAAGGTTTGTTGTTACCTTCATGCACTCACAGTCAGGAGGGAGGGAGTGGGGGGGTGTATATCTGCTCTATGGCCTTATAAACACAGAGGCAGCTCGGGGGCGAACAGGACCAGCTTGCTCTGCTGGTACTGAGCAGGGGGGTTATGGAATAGCCGACAAGAGAACCGAGGAGGATTGGGACTGCTCTGTGCAAAACCATTGCACAGAGAAGGCAAGTATGCCACGTTTATTTTTTTAAACCACTGAACCTTTAGTACCACTTAAAAAAAAAAAAAAAAAAAAAAAAAATATGGAAATAAGGAAATAATTCTATAACTCTGCAAAACTATATGAAACTTACATCTTTTGCTGCTTTAGGATCTGCCACACATGCAAATGTAATGTCACAAGTAGAGACTACTTCTGCCGGAGTTCTGCCTAAATGTGCCCCCTCTTGGATGAACAAATCACACTGCAAGAGAAAAAAAAAACAAAAGCAAGCAAGCAATGAGACAAAGCAAGGCAAGCTTCAACATTCGCATCTATGGCAATCGGTAGGATATATATGCTGGGGTACATTCCTGACACTCAGAATGAAAGATGTGGCTTGGATAAGCTACAAAATGACTTTAAGGCCCCTTCCACAGTGGTGGACTTATGCTGTGCTAAAACACACCTTTCCAGCACAACAAAAGCACATGAAAATTATTCCCCTTTAAAACGAATTGTTCACATTGCTGAGCTGTGTTTTTTCAAAGTTCTGCATGCTGCATCTTTGGGGAGCTTTTCAAAAGCATGGCAAAAAAACGCACCTTCCATCTTACGTCAATGGGAATGCACCAACAGTGCACCGCAGTTGCGTTATTGGTGCATTTTTTTAGTCACGTGCCTGCTTTATACAGGTGCATGGCAGGAGTCGGGAAACATTTTTTTTAAAAAAAAAGCTTACCACTTTTTTTTTTTTATGCGCACCAGTGTGAAAGGGCCCCAACATTACAGAACAAGTCCAGTTGAAGACTACAAGCTGCTACATTAACATTTATTTATCATTGCTCTGGTCAATATGCATACATTTCCGCTGTTATATTTAAGCAAATCTGTGCTTTACCAATGAAGCGCTGTTCAGCCATAAGAAAAAAAAATAAAATAAAAATAAAAAGGATCGGGGGTCTTCCAGAAATGAAGGGGGCATATGACTGGGCGTGATGGCGAAATCACATAGAATGAGTAACAGGGCAGCATGCAGCCCATTAAAACACCAGTTTGATCTGTCTGGCTTAGATGATGATGTCCAGAGGCCAGTCTTAAAATTTCAGAATCCCATCACCACATACCACCTGACCTATTAGGGGCCTGCGCTGCAACTGCACATAGCAATGAACAGGCTGCAAACCTTACTAAACGCAAAAACATCATAAGTGATTGTTAAACATTTACTTTGCCTGTTAATATGTAACTTATAAAGGTAAGACCATAATGGCTACCCTGTCACCTAGATCCAATGCCAGACCTCAACATGTGCAGATAAATGCGTTTTCAGTTCCAGAATAGCAATAACACACACTACAGACTTGTCAAGTTGACTTGAAATACAGAAATAAGAAGCAAGTCCCACCTGTTCCGGGGTCATTACCTTCTCTGCAGTCCTATTCCAAACGGTCACCGTGTGCCCCATCTTCAGAAGGTTTGACACAATGCCACTTCCCATTAACCCTAAGCCCAAAAAGCCGATCCTGGAGAAACAAGTGAACGCATAATGTTGATATAATGTTGGCCTGTAAGAAACCTAGAACTTATAAAACTGAAAAGTTAACAGGAATCTGATACTTCAGGGATGGTAGGATCCCACACTTCCTAAAAGTGTCAGATTCCTGTCAACTTTGTGGGCTTGTAACCTAAAAGGAAAAGAAGTACATGAAAGAACCAGTGAAGGGTCTATTCTTTTTACTTAAATGAAAGATGCTTTCAAACTAACCACTTCAATACCGGGCACTTTCAACACCTTTCTGCCCAGGACAATTTTCAGCTTTCAGCACTGTCCCACTATCAATGACAAATGCACGGTCAAGCAACACTGTACCCAAACTAAAACTTTTTTTTAGTTTTAGATCGAGCCTTCTTTTGGTGGTATTTTACCATCACTGGGTTTTTGTATTTTTTGCTAAAATGAAAAAAAAAACAAAAAAAAAAAACAAACATTTTGTAAATAAGTAATTTTTCTCATTCACTGACGTGTGCTGATGAGCACTGACAGGCATTACTGATGGGGAGGTGCTCCCCAGTGAGGAAAGCTGCTTATCGGCTCTCCTCTTACACTGTCTGTGTGGAGAGGAAAGCTGATAAACGGCATTTTCTATTTACACCATGATCAACTGTGATTGGACACAACTGATCACATGGTAAAGAGCCTACGTCATAGGCCCTTTACCGAGATCGGTGATGTGTCCGAGGGAGACACCGCAGCATGAATCACCGTGCTGCGCGCCCATGGGGGTGCGCACAAGTGGCCCGTTCTGAAGGACGTCATATGATGTCTAGTTAGAACAATGAAGCCGGAAAGGTGTTAAGATGTGAAAACTGGTGACAGGCTCTCCTTAAGCAAGCTAGAAGATAAAAAAGTTCTACTCCTGTAATTAAAGTGAATGTAAACCCTCCATACACCCAGCAAAGTGAACAGCCTCAGTTAATACACAGATGACACAATCCTCCCTATATAAAAGTCTTACATGTATATCTTCGGTATTCACTTTGATATACTATTTAGAAAGTGCACATTGTTTGATTTTCCACTTCCTCGTTCCCATGTAGGAGGATTATTCCTGGACGATGTCAGACTGCAAAAGCTGATTGGAGGAAAGCACACACCCCCTTCCTACACATGCAGAGGTTGCCTGTGTTGCCCCTTTTTCTAATCTGAGCTTGATCGTTCGAGTGACAAGCACAACAGTTCCAGTTGCTGTCTCGAGTCCTCATTGGATAGATTGATAGCAGCAGGAGCCATTGGCTCCCGCTGCTGCCAATCAAATCCAGTGACAGGGGAGCCGGGGGCAGAGTCCTGCTGTCTATGTCAATGGACGCAGCAGCAGGACTCGGGAGCGTGCCCGCACGAGTGCTCCCATGGAAAGTGGCTCTCCGTAGGAGCATTCGAGAAGAGGAAGAGCCAGAATCGCCGCAGGGGGACCCCAGAAAAAGCAGATCGGGGCCACGCTATACAAAACCCTTGCACATAAGAGGGAATAACAGGTTTGTTATTTTAAAAAAACAAAGTTTTACAATCACTTTAAATTTTAGCTGAATGCAACAGGATAAGTGCATGTGTGAAAGATAGCATGAACCTCCAAGTGAGACGAATCCAGCCTCTTAAATCGGGTTTTCAAGGTCTTACTAAAAGTGTATACTTTAAAGAAAAAAAAAACAAAAAAAACAAAAACAAAAACAAAAAAAAAAACACTGCAGTAAAGTGCGCAGTACCACAATACACACACTCATTTTAGCACATTGCATGAGTTAAAGTGGTTTTAAAACTCTGTTACACCACTTATACCTACAGGTAAGCCTATAATACTTGCACCGTTTAGGAGATATTCACTGTATCCGCTCGTGCCAACATCATTGGCACATGCGCACTGAAAAAACGTCCCGCTGGTGCGCATGCGCGGGAGTGACGTCACCACGACTCTGGCCAATCACAGCACCGTAGCCCAAGAACCTGGAAGAAGTTCCGGGAGACATGTCGGCCCTCATAGCGGTGTGCAGGGACCGCTGCAACAGCTTTGATCTAAAGTAAGTATTTCATAATGAGCTAGTATGCGATGCATGCTAGCTCATTATGCCCTTGTCTTGCAGGCTTTTTTTTTTTGAGGTTTACACTCTCTTTAATGCATTCTAATACCATTTATTTTGAATGCCATCTCAATGCACTAAAGCAACCCATGGTAACATACTACTGTGCATTGTCGTGTGCTATGACAGAAAAAAATGCTGCATGTGCATTTTTAGGTCTGTTCCTGTGCGTTGGCAGCCTGTTCAACATGAATGTGTTGCCTGAATGCAACAAAAGTTAACATGTAACATAATGCAACACAGGAAAGGACAAGTGTGAATGGGCCCCTAGGCAGATCTACATGAAGACAAATGGATTAATCACTAATCAAATAAAACTTCCCTATGCGCTTTGAAGAAATCAACCTGATTGTCTGTTTGGGGAGTCAAAAGACATCCTCTGCCCTAGCTGACATAGCACAGACACAAAGGCTATATACATGCCTGTTTAAATGCTAGACCAGACACATAGCTCTAAGTGTATACCATCACTTTGATATTTTAGGACACGATCCAAGGGAGCCACATGAGTAATCTTACACAAATCTACAATGTATAGACAGTAATTAAGCAATCCTAATGCACATACTGAGCAGCCTACAGACTTTTGAAGTGCCAGGGCTGTGTTGGCAGGAGACATACTTTTTATCTGTGGGTGTGATACTGCCATTAATGGCTGTGCTGTCTGCTGCTTGGATCGACGTTGAACCGGTGTCCTGTACAGAGAGAACAAACATTATTAACCGTATGAAACTGAACCAAATTGGCAAAAGAAGCTGTAGCAGTTAAAGGAATGTTTCTTACCTCTTCTGATACTTTAAGTCGTTTGCTGATTGCCTGGTATGTGACGCTGGGCTGCCATGTGACCAAAACAGAAATGCAACAAAATTAGATCAAAAACTCAATTAGATCCTTTTATAAAAAAAAAAAAAAAAAAAAAAAACACAACCTTAAAGCAGACCTAGACTGGAACTTAAAAATGAAAGTCTATATGAACCCAAACAATGAACTTCTGCTTTTTATAGTACATTACAGACACGGGGTATCTTCATCCCCAATACGATAGGGATATGTTGCCAGCTTTAGAGGATCGGACACTTCGATTTGGAAACACACAGAAGTCTCCTACTGGGGCCCGTTAAGCGTAAGCTTCAGTTTTTTTTTTTTTTTTTTTTTTTTTAGCAAACTATAAACCACAAGGTAGAAGGGTGGGATCCCTGTGTCCTGTGATGCACTTCAAGAAAAGGATTTTGCAGGTAAACCAAAAATCCAATTTCTTTATTGTACATCACGGGACAAAGGGGTTCTACGTCACTATTAGAATAGGGATGTCCCAAAGCAGTGATTAGGGGAGGGCAGCACAGTAACAAGGACAAAACTACTTGAACTACCAAAACCCAATGACAAATAGCGCAGGCGGTACCGACACTCCTGGTAGAATTAACAGTTACTGAAAAAGGTGTAACTTTTCCTTTTAAGATCATAAACTTGAAAGAAAAAAAAAAGGTTGACGGATCCATCTAGAGAAGCCTCTCTCAACCTTTGCCTACACAGAGAAACCCTTGAAATAACTTTGTGGTCTCAGGGAACTCCAGTTAAAAATAGCTACCAGTATATCTACAACTCATGATACATTCGTGTGATGGTCAGCGGCAAGAAGGCTCCTTACACTTGTGGTCATTGGGAAGAATTACCCACTTATATATGGTGTCACTGGGAACTTATCAGAGAGGCAGAAATTGCTCATTGCGCAAGGAACACCCAGCAACCTCTGGAGGAACCCTGGTTGAGAAGCCCTGATCTAGAGATAGAGTTGGGAGCTGAGTGACCTTTCCTTGGGCCTTCAGAAGCACAGATCGGAAATCCAGCTGACGAATTGCAGCAGTCGACGGCATGAACCACATCAAAATGTGCCTGAGGCTTAAAACAGAAGAAAGGCAACACAATGTCCTGGTAGGCATCATAAGACAATGAGATGTTGATTGAAGAAATTTAAGAATATAAACTAGTGAAGCGGATTTCTCCAGGAAAGAAAAGTCATCCATCAATTTCAGACACCAGCACAAAACTGAGGACTCATGGAGTGGGGTAGGACGGGAGGCGCCCAAGGAGGGCATGTCCTCAAAAAGCTTGCCAGTATCCAATCACCTGAAGGTACGTGCCTATAACCCATGGTGGTTGAATATGTTGCCTGGGTCCTGCACTGTACAATTAAGAACATTTCAAGGCTATAATAAAAGTTCTACAAAAGTACCTACAGAGCTACCACCGGTCACTCCCCATTCCTGCTGCCCCTCTGGGGTGGTCCAATCTTCACCTATCACTACAGGCAATGCCACAATGGCCTTCAGGGACTAAAATTCATAGGGGATCACTGTCTTGGGCCTGTAGAGCACCCTACCGGGTTTCAAGGCAGTGTATTATTGTTCACAGTCCTGTTCTGAAAGGCCCAGTGCAGCCTGCCAACCTTACAGGCCATACCTGCATGTACAGTGTGCAGTCCAGGTAACAATCCTATGAAAAGCTGTAGGTGTTTTATCCGAAAAAAAAAAAGCCAGGTCTCTTAATCCCAGATGGAAGGTAGCTATTCTTTTGTGAAGAGACCGCACAGACATGACCATCACCTAAGACACTAGCAAACAACTGAAGCCTTGCTAACAGGGAGGGGTTATTTCTAGGAGGGGACTTTGTGTTTTTGGCAGTGTCCTCATCACCTGTCGGTGGATGCATAACCCAATTGTAATGGAGATGAAGATACCGAATGTACGGTGAAGAAAAATAGCTGCAAAACCTGCCAGAAATCCAGTTATCACAAAGTCTAATCATCCCTCCCGGATTTTAACTATGAACTACAGAACTATGCCAGCCATGTATGGCTCGAATTTTGGCTGTGAATCTGATTAAATGCTCTGCTGGCACCATCCAGCTCAAAATACTTTAATCTGAAAAGGAGCTGGGCAGAACTCTCTCAGCTGCACAGTGCCTGACGCCAGACACAGTTATTGAGTAGGTAAATAACAACCACAAGAGAAGTAGTGGTCAGAAAATGGCCAGTAGGAAAAAATGTTCCCATCCTCGCTGCTTGGATAGGGAAACTTATATGGATTACCTTAGGGTTTGTTCACATCATGTATGTTGAGCTACACTGATAATTGTTTAGCAACAGAGGCTCAAATTGAAAAAAAAAAAAAAAAAAAATGTAGAAAATAAATGAAACATACTCTGACAGGAATTTCCAAAAGAGCATGAGGTTTTATGCATAACAGCTGCAGCTGGGAGCAAGTCAAGACTTGCTTGAAGAAAGAGCTTGTGCCTTCTGAAACTTCTCGATTTTTTCCAAATCTATCATTTCTTATGCACCTAGCCTATAGACCTTGCAGTGGTATATAAGGTCACCACTTAAGAGAAATGGTGTACACAGGAGACTGATCAGAGGAGGGCAATTTCCACTATACGTGGCCTTTTATTTGCTACATCTGCCAAGCTTCCATATATGAGGGATTGGAACGCGGATTTAGATACAGACAGGGCATTGAATTCATTGCACTCCCATTTCCAGGAGGTCCAACAAGGCCATCTTGAATTGATCTCTGATTGAGGAGAATGTTTAAGTCTTATGGTCCCCCTAATTATACCCAAGCTGATTATCCTTATGCTTTAGGGCAGTGTTTCTCAACCTTTTTTCAGTCAAGGCACCCTTAATACTTATGGACAGTCTCAAGGCACCCCATTCTAAAATGTAAAAAACTATTCTGATGCAGCAACATCCACAAGTCCAATTAGGACACCCAATATTAGAGGTGATTTGTTCTATTAAAGCAAATACACTTTTTCAAACTGGTACTGACTAGTAATCCAAAGTTTCCTCATCACTCAGCTAATGTGACCCCACAGCTGATGGAGAGAGGCAAGGGAGGGTCAAACAAAGATGCAGGCAACGGGCATGCTCCTTTTCAACTCATGACGGCATTGTTCGTTATAGCACCGGCAGCTAGAAGGTTGTAATGGTGCACAATGAAAACTTGTGACTTTGTGTAACTAAAAGGCAGCCTTCATCCATAATAGCCGGCTTGTATACAATTTTTGGGCATTTTGCCAATGCACCCCAGAAGAAACCTCAAGGCATCCTGGTCGAAAAGGGCTGCTTTAGAGGATGCCAAAATACCAGGCTCAATGTATCATGTTTGGAGGGAACGTCCCCAATTAAAGGTTTTTTTTCGAATAAGGTGTTGTGACTAAAGCCTCCATTTTATAAGCACCAGATATAGCATTGCTAAGTGAACCCATCAAGCATGCTTCTCGAGCCACCCAGAGATTGGCATTCTTTATTCTCCTAGCGACCAAGCTCATCATTGCTAAGCACTAGAAGGCAGCTTTAGACCTGCTGTCCCAAGTTCGGCAAAAGGCATAATCCAAGATTCGCAAATGAGATTTGAAAAAGTTTAGAGTCCCTGGGCACACTATATGCATGTTGAGTTCTTAAGGCTATTGAACTAAGAGGCATTGAGCCAGCGTCCTTCATTGCCCTTGGGATCCTTCCTCTTTCTAATCTACCCTTTTCTTTTTCGGTCCTTTCACTTTTCTTCCTTTTATTTGGTCCTGCCAACTCTGGCAATATGGATACATTAGCATAGTCTTTTCAAGTTTACAATTGTTGATAATTTAGAGATAAATCTCTCTCTCTATCATCTATCTCAATATTCTTGGAGTATTGAAATGTAGTTTGAGATTCGGCTACAAGCATTTCACCTCTTTTTTTAAAGGCTAGAACATTGATTTATGGTCAGTAATTCAGTAGTGTACATTAAAACCCTGATGGGGTTTACTTCCTCAATATTCCCCTTCAAAGTAGAAGCATAATGGGCTACTATGCATTGCATAGTAGCCCATTATGTGTCACTTACCTGTAAAGGAAGCCTGCGATGTCCAGCACTGTCCCCTATGCTGGCAGCGTCCATCTTCAGCCCCTCTTCCTTCCAGGGCCGTGACTCCAGCTATGTGACTGGCCGGAGTCGTGTGATGTCACTCAGGCGCATGCGTGCGGGAGCCGCCAGTCGTGGCACGGTCACAGTGAAGGAACGGCATGGAGGCTGTATCTTCACTGTGCATGTGCCCAATGATGTGAGCACATCTAGTACACTGCATGTCTCCTGAACCGTGCAGGTTTAGGGGATATGCAGGGCACCTACAGGTAGGCCTTATTATAGGCTTACCTGTAGGTTAAAGTGGTTGTCACAAGTTGACAACCACTTTAAGACAGCTTCCATTAATTTCAATGGGACTTCTGATGTCAAGCGGCTTGAGGTGACACAAGACGGAGCGCAAGTAGCGGCAGTGTGAACCGGCCCTAAGTGGTAGTAAACCGCTGAAAAAAAAAAAAAAAAACCTGCAAGACAATAGCATAAATGTTCATCACAAACTAGGAAATTATGACATACCATAGAACGAAGCCCCCCCAGAATCTGTTGTGGTGCGTGTTAGCCCCTGAAGTGGTGTTGTGGAGGACCGGAGTAATCTATCCGAACAGGAATCCCCTCCTCCCCCCCTGGCAGCGGGCACCCACGGAGTGACCACCTAAGTTGGATTTGTTTCTGCGCATGACCTACCAGAATCTGGTAAGCACACATCTATCACTTGATATGTGGATTTCTGCCGAATAATATGCACATACAGGTTCCAGGAATACCGATACGGATTATAGATTTGGAGCACTTAGGGGTTTGGTCCAGTGAATAGAGCTCCCATCCCTAAGAGTGTGTCACCTGGACTTTTGTAATTTCTTCCATAAATAGAACTATATATTTCATAATTCCATTTTTTTGGCGCTGCATATGTGTTGAAACGATTTTCTTGACAATTTGGTCTGTTTTTGCGAGCTGCCGAAATTTATTTACACATTTAATATCTATGTTTATACTTTTCAATTAAGGAGTGAGCGCGGGATTTTGCACTTTGTTATGTACTGGAATTTAGGATCCCCACTAAGTGGTTCTATGGGTATTTACAGTTGAGGCACGCAGTAGCGGCACAATATGGCCTGTCCCAGGTAATACTCACTCCCTCCGAACTAGAAAAGTTAATGTTTGAGGAAGATCATGCTAAGCTGGTCTCTAGATATTACCTCCCTTTGGTGGCCCCCTCCTCAGCTGGTATGGAGAGGGTTATCAATCACTAGAGGACAGATATCCCATCCCTGGAGGACTCCTGGACGGAGATAAATGGACACATTCCTGTCGTCGGTCATTTCCACCAGGGACAAATTGACACAATTACTTACATAGAATTTATTATACCCGCTCATGCCTACACCAAATGGGTAGAAGAGACACACCTGCTTGTCAGAGATGCTTGTCATGAAAAGGGTGATTGCTTTCACATGGTATGGCAGTGCCCTGTGGTAGGAAAATTCTGGAAAGAGGTCCTGCGCTTTATTGAAAATAAATTAGCCCTGCCCAAAATACATTCACCAGCTAGATGTCTTCTGGGGGAGTATTTGGGGGAAGAAGAAATCACTAACTAAAAAAAAGCCCTACTGAGAATCCTATTTTTGCACGCGAAAAAGGCTATAGTGCTTAAATGGAAGGAACTGACAGCTCCCACTGTTGGATTCTGGGTGGAACTGGTCAATAAAGAGCTTCCTAAATATAAACTTACATATCTCTCCAGAGGGTGCCCTAAAAAATTCCGGAAAATATGGGTGGGATGGGTTGCTTCGGTGCCCGGGGATGTGGAGGATTAAAACATGGAATGTCATAAGGAGTGGGAGCGGCCTGAGGGACTAGAAGGCAAGTCAATAGCTAGATTGTTTTTTATTGGAATTGGGTCATCAAGCAGCATAAACAGTGAACGAGCAGAATTCTGACTTTGTCAGTGTGTGATTGCTGCATTTACCGAATGAACGTTGAATTTTAAGCTGTAAATGTATAAAGGTCTATCTGCATATGTCATAGATCTTGTTTAAGACTGTATTGTATCTGAGGAGACTTGAAATGTCATATTTGTCTGCAAACCCAAATAAAGTTTACCTTTAAAAAAATAAATAAAAAATATGCACTGTAGTTTTGCTATAACCATACCCAGGATGGCTCCAGGTAGTAAAAAAAAAGTTCTCGGGGCCTAAAATGACAAATGGGGAACTGGCATAACTACCTTTTTTAACACCATCTCTGTGCCAAGGGTTCTGTGTCCGTGAAGCAGCCAATTGTCACCCGCAGAGTCCTCCTGCAATGGAAGCAGACAACATTGCTTATAAAGTGACTAACACACCTTTGTGTACTCTGCAATTCTCTACCGGTGATCAAACATGGCACATCAGCTGCAGCCAAATTTTTTTTTTTTTCTTCTAGTTTTGGAGAGAGTGGGAAATCTGGAAACCTCAACTCTATTGAGGTTTGTCCTCGCTGGAGAGATTCATCATGGTTTCATTTGTGACCACCATCAAGTGAGAATAATCCTTCCCTTACCATGGATAGGATCGTAAATTGGGAGAATACTGGACAACAAATTATGAAATAAAGGATAGATTTGTGCTGATTCAGTTCTCCGGTCAGGAGTAGAATGGTTAGTAAAGTGAGGAAACGCTTGTCAGGGATTCATCATCATAGTGCCAGGTTAGGAAGATTTCCCCTCACTTCCTGTTCTAGAGGACACAAGAAGAGAGGAGAACCTTTTCAAAAAAGGTAACACTAGCAGCAGCATAACCCACAGGTTTTACCTCTTCCTAAAACTACAAAAGAAAAGATTTGGCTGTAGCTGAACTTTAAAACCCATGTCCACCCCAAAGTTATTAATACTGTTATGAACGGATAACAGTAGATCCAACCAACTCCCAGATTCCTTTATCTCACATAGGCTTGTATATCTGTTCTGAAACCGTTCAGAACTGACTCCTTCATTCGGCTACATTTCCCCAAATGATAAATAAAACTTTAACTCTATATCTGTGCAATCCCATGCAGCCACATCACTGGGGAAGGTACTTCCCAAAGTCTACAAATTTAGAACTTTCTGCATCCTGTGTCACCAATCAAATCTAGGCTTCCATAGCAGGTCTGAATCTGATTGGTGGCTGTGAGAAAACTGAGCACTGACTTTTGGAATGGTAGGAACAGCAAGGCAGCTGCAGTGGGTATACTCAAGAACAGCTCTCCTATAATCACAAGAAGGGGTTCTCAAATCACCATATAAGATCAAGGGTTTACATTTCAATATTCTGCTGTGTACCCTTAAAGATCAAAATGTAGCAACATATTAGTCGCACAGGCTGCAGGAGATTTCTGATAAAGGACTGGAATAACTCATCAATATACAAATCAGGCCATGAACACCACACTGCTTCTAAAATTTTAACTGTACTGTAAACATGGGCCCTGTTTTCAGATCTTCTGTTCAAGAGAACCAGTCACAGCTAGGCTTATGCAAGATTAGGAATACAGAATCCTAATTTAACTGTAAAAAATACTATAAAAAGGCCTGCATGTAAAATAATTTCTATGTGCCCGCTTGGTTTTATTCGAAGAATAAAAAGAAAAAAAGCTTGCTGTTTATATGCCGACAAGAATTCAGGCAACAGCGACATAGCCTTCCCAAGGGGGGGGGGTGGGGATAGCTGGAAGGCCACGGTGACATAGCCTTCCAACTCTTGGGGAAGAACACTAATATCC
>BLSH010337865.1:664257-675758 GCA_018402905.1 Glandirana rugosa | reverse complement strand
GCGCGCGCGCGCCGCCGGCGGCGCGCGCGCGCCCCCTGGTGGGCAAAATGCGAATCGCCGCCTATTTACGTCGATTCGCGCCCAGCTCCCCGACTGCCGCCGTGAAAAGACGGCGCGCGGTGGGGAAGCGGTTAAGCAGAGAACTCTCGGCTCTCGCTTCGCTGAATCTGACAGCTATTTTAACATGGGAAGAGAAGGAACGGCAGTCACTCGCCAGGACGCGATTTCTGGTCGCCATGGCGACCTGGCGCCTGGGGTTTGTCGAGGCCTGGCTTAACCCCCTGGTAGAGTGAGCCGTGACCGGAAAAGGAGGCTCCAGACCCCGAACAGCATAGACTCGGGTCACCGTCTGTCTAATCCAACGTGAGATAGTGACCGAAGAGGCCGCCAAACCTGTGCGTGGACCATCCACCACGATCAAGAGCATCCGACCTCTGGAAGGAGGCCGTGATAGCCAGATACACCCGCAGGACCCGAACAACGCCCAGGGAGTGCAAAGCAACCTCCCTAAGGCGAGATGGGCGCGGGCAATGAAGGAAGGACAATGCCCTTATAGATATGGAAGGAAAACACCAACTTCGGTAAAAAAGGGAAAGTGAAGGGCGCAAGGCGGCCCTATCCCCTTGTAGGACCAGATATGGAGACCTATGAGATAGAGCCGCCAACTCGGACACCCGCCAAGGGGATGTGATAGCCACCAGGAAATCCACCTCCTGTGAAAGCGGTGACAGGAATATCCCAGATATTCTCAAAAGGCTATCTCTGAAGGACCGAGAGGACCAAATTAAGGTCCCATGATGCCAGAGGCGACCGTACCTGGGGAACGACGTGCCGAGCCCCCTGCATAAGGTACGGATCAACGGATGCATCGCCAAAGGACGCTGAGAAAAGATCGCCAGAGCAGAAACCTGACCCTTGAAAGAACTTAACGCCAGTTGCTGGTCGAGACCCTTCTGTAGGAAGGCCAGTACGCGAGACACCGAGAAGGAACGAGGGTTCCTCCCCCCAGCCTCGCACCAGGCGACGTGATAAACTTTACGTGAGGTGGCCACACGCACCTTCAAAATGGTAGGAATCACCGAGTCCGAGACACCTCGATCCCTCAACACACGGGATACAATATAGACAGGCCTTTAAAGCCAGAGAGGGTAAAGCAGGGTGCAAGATGGGCACCAGGGACAGAAATCCTCGCGAAGCGGGAGTCGCCAGGGGACATCCACCACCATTCGCACTACGTTGGCGTACCAAAAGACGCCTTGGCCAATCTGGAGCTACCAGAATGGTAGGAAAGCCCTCCGCTTCCAATATGCGCAGAAGCAACTTGAGCGGGGAAAAGGCATAGATGAGTCGATACCAAGCCCACGGAGCTACTAGAGCACCCGCCGCGACCGCCAAGGGGTCCCTTGTCCCACCCGCGAAGGTCTGCACCTTCCGATTGAGACGGGACGCTAGCAAGTCCATGTGCTGAGCACACCACCTCAGACAAATCTGATGAAACTCCTCCGGGTGCAGGGACCACTCTGCTTGGTCCAGGTGCTGACTGAGATAGTCCGTCTGCCAGTTTCCCACGCCCGGTATGTGAACGGCAGAGATTGCTGGAACTTGGCTTTTTGCCCACCGCAGAATGGGGGCTACCTCCAAGGCCGCAGCCAAGCTTCCCGTCCCGCCTTGGTGATTCACGTATACCACAGCCGTGGCATTGTCTGACTGAATCCGGGCAGGGCGCCCGTTCAGCCTCGATGTCCAATGGCAGAGGCAGCACCAGGTCACCAGCAATTCCAGGGCATTGATCGGGAGAAGAAACTCCTCCGGAGACCACTGACCCCGGGCTGAGAACAGCCCTAGGACTCCGCTCCAGCCGGTAAGGCTGGCGTCCGTTGTGATCACAGTCCAGCGAAGGGGAAGGAAAAACCTCCCAGAGTGAAGAGCCGGGGCCCGCAGCCACCAGAGCAGCGATGCCCTCACCCTGTGATCCATTCTGATCACCCGACCCAGTGAAAACGGGGACCTGTCCCCTCTCAGGAGAATCTCCCATTGCAAAAACACGGGTATGACCTAGAGCATAAGTAACCGCCCCGAAGGAGGCCACCATGAGGCCCAAAACCTGCATGCAAAACCGGATTGAGGCCCATTTCTGGGACAGTAGGGACCGAACCCCGACTGAAGTATATGCTTCTCGATAGGCGGAAGGAAAATCTTTGCCCAGGCTGCATCCAGGATCAGCCCCAGATACTCCAGGCGGTGAGAGGGAATCAAGACTGACTTCGGGAGGTTGATCACGCTTCTGTATTCCTGCAGAGTGTGCAGGGTAATCGTCACATTGTCCCTGAGCGCTGGAGCAGACTCCGCTCGCAGCAGAAGGTCGTCCAGATACGCCACCACCGCGATACCCCTCTGTCTCAGCAAAGCCAGAACCGGGGCCAGCAGTTTAGTGAAGACCCGAGGCCAGGCCAAACGGGAAAGCTACGAACTGGTAGTGATCCTCTCCAACAGCAAGGCGCAGGAAGCACTGGTGCTGGGCGCAGATGGGAACGTGCAGGTATCCATCTTGATATCGGGGGAGGCTAGGAAAAAAACGCCCAGGTGCAGGGCCGCTACCCCCGTGCGGACAGACTCCATCCGAAAACCTGCGGCTCCACACAAACCTGTTGAGGTCCCTCAGATCCATGATGGGAAGAACCCCATGCTTCTCCGGAACCCCGAAAAAGTTGGAGCAAAAAAAACCTTGGGAACGCACCGCATGCGGAACGGGAACGACCGCCCCTGATCAAACAGGCCCTGAACGGCCCTGGAATAGGGCCCGCAGGCAGCTGCAAGTTGGGGGCGAATAGCCTATCTGAGAGGTGGGAACGAAGTTCTATTCAGTATCCCGACGAGACCATCTCGTCCCAGTGGTCCGAAATGCAGGTGGACCCCTTGTCTGCACACCCCAGGAGACGTCTCCCCTCCTAACCCGATAGCCAGGCGGAGGCACCCCGACATGCGGAGGAAGACTCGTCCCCTGACTTGGCACGGTTACGCTGCCAGGGACGCTTCTGTCCCTCCGTGGGGGCCTTAGCGGGCTGTGAACCCTGCCTGAGGAGCAGGGGTGGGGGTGGGGACGGACGCAATACTCCTTGTCTCCGGGAGAAAGGTGCTCTTCCCACCTGTGAGGATGTTGATAATCCCAACCAAGGAGGCCCAAAGAGCCACCCACCCTGGAAAAGGCAAGTCCGCCAGGGCCCTCTTTAGAAGTCTGGGCCGCCGACCAGCACTACAGCCAAGGCCACCGCCTGGCCACACAGAGACCACGGACGCCTTGGACATCAGGGGGGGGGGCACGTCCAGGGCCGCATCCCACAGATACGGTAGCCCATGGACAAGCTCATCAGCGAGACCCACGCAATCAGGAGGAACCTGAGTGTTGCTCAACTTGCTATATAACGGCTTCGCCCACAAAGTGAGTGGTGTGCGACGCCAGCGCAGAAGCCACAATGGGCCGTCTGCCTGATCCCACCATAACAAACAGGGATCGGACACAAGCATCGGTCTTCCCGTCAACCAAGTCCCTAAAAAGGCCGGCGTGCCCTCCACCAAGATCGTGGTCGCCCTATTCAGGCAGTACACGGGGGGGCTGTGTCTGTTGCTGTTCTTTTTTTTGTTAGAACTGCCTATTCTGCCTGGTAACTGCTAATAAGAGGCAGCATAACCCACTTAGTCCTAAGAATCACTGTGCCTGTCGACGAACGAAAGAGAAAAAAAAAATTATAATGAAGGTGAACTCATCCTTTAAAATTATACAGAGATTGAAAATCATCTGGTTCAGCAGGGATCAACCAAATTTCGATCTGTGTGCAGCCTTACAGGTTTGGAACAGTCTTGATGGAAAACCTCTTTGATCAGTGGACTTGCAGCCAAATTGGCTACAGTGCTGTTCAGTTAACTCTGACAGCAGGAAGGAGTACTCCATTCACTTCTAGTGTGAATGCAGCCATCTGTTCACACTAGAGGTGAATGGAGGAATCCTCCCCGCTGTCAGAGTGCACTGAACAGCACTGTATTTAGACTAAGCTCCAAGAAGACTTCAAACATTACAAATATGCCCTCCTAAAATACTATTCCTGCCTCCAAAATGCCAAACTGGCCTACTTTATCACACTCATTTACACATTATCATCCAGTCCCTGTCAACTCTTCGACCTATAACACCCTACTCTGTCCTCCACCCTCTAATTCACTCACTGCCCAGGAGATTGATAACATTCTTGAGGAAATCTCCAATACGCAAAAACCATCCCCACTGAACACCCCATGTCCACCGATACAATCACTACTTTCCACATTCAGCCCTGCTAGTATTAGCGAGGTTGCTAAACTTTTATTGAACATCCATCTAACCACCTTCCCCCTGAATCCTGCTCCCTCGCAAATGCTATGCTCACCCTCCGACTCGATTCTACATTCTCTAACTCACATTTTCAACCTTTCCCTCTCTTCTGGCATTTTCCCAAACTCTCTAAAACATGCCCTAGTCCTTAAAAAGCCCTCACTGGACCCCAATATTAACAACCTACGCCCCATCTCCTTACTCCCCTTCTCCTCCATACTCCTCGAAAGACTGGTCTACAACTGACTGAGTGACCATCTTGACCATGAACATACTTCCTGATCCCCTTCAGTCCGGATTTCGCCCTCAACATTCCATGGAAACTGCTCTCCTTAAACTCACTAATAACTTCTAAAGCCAACGGACACTATTCTGTATTATCACTCCTGGACCTCTCTGCTGCCTTTGACACAGTGGACCACCCCCTCCTTCTCAAAAAACTCCACTCCTTTAGTCTCCATGACTGTACTCTCCTCCTACCTATCCCAATGCTCCTTCAGCATCACTTACAACTCTACTTCCTCCTCTTCTCTATTTCTCACTCTACACCGCCTCCCTGGGTCAGTTGATTGCCTCCCATGGCTTTCAGGATCATCTCTATACTGATGACACACAAATCTATCTCTCAACCCCCCAGATCTCTCCATCTGTCTCCTCACGCATCACCAACTTACTAACAGACATATCAGCCTGGATGTCACATCACTTCCTCAAACTCAACCTATCCAAAACAAAGATCATGAGATTTCCTCCCCCTCAGGCCACTTCCCCAGATTTCTCTGTCAAAATCAAGGGCGCAACTATCAACCCGTCCCCCCCACTCCAAGGTCCTAGGTGTAATCCTGAACTCCAAATTAACCTTTCGGCCCCACATCCAATCACCATCCAAAATTTGCCACCTCAACCCCCGCAATATCTCCAAGATAAGCCTTTCCATAACCAATGACACCACAAAGCTTCTAATCCACTCCCTGGTCATCTCTCGCCTCGACTACTGCAACTCCCTCCTCACTGGCTTATCTCTAAATAGGCTATCCCCACTTCAGTCCATCATGAACGCTGCCGCCAGGCTCATCCACCTTAAAAACCGATCACCGTCTGCTACACCCCTATGTCTATCTCTCCATTGGCTGCCACTCAACCAACGTATTCAATTCAAGATACTAACAATAACATAAAGCCATCCACAACCTGGCCCCCAGCTACATCACTAACCTGGTCTCAAAATAACAACCAAATCGATCGCTTCGCTCCTCCCAAGACCTCCTGCTCTCTAGCTCCCTTGTCACCTCATCCCATGCTCACCTCCAGGACTTCTCCAGAGCCTCTACCATCCTCTGGAATGCTCTACCCCAGTCTGTCCGACTTTCTTCTACTTTGTCCTCCTTCAGACGATCCCTGAAAACTCATCTCTTCAGAGAAGCCTATCTGGCTCCCACCTAACAACTGTACATTTATTTTCTCCATCAGCACATCCCCCACAGTTACTACCTCTTGTATCTCTTGGCCTTCCCTATTAGATTGTAAGCTCTAACAAGCAGGGCCCTCTTATTCCTTCTGTATTTGTACTGTCTATCCTCAGGTTGTAAAGCGATGCGTAAACTGTTGGAGCTATATAAATCCTGAATAATAATAATGTTATTTTGATTATTTTACTATAAGGCTGAATGAAAAAACTATCTATTGTGTGTATCCAGCTTAAAGCATTCCCTTAAGCTTTTAAATCTCATCTTGTGAAGGAGTTATGTAGAGAGAGGTGCAAGGAAAGGTAGAGGAGCTAGGCCAGGACAGACAGAAATCAGACAATTTCAGTAGAAGACTATTACCTGCAAGGAGGTTGACTGTGCTAGAAAATGGACTATCCTGGATTTCTACCAAGTTCAAAAGGTACATTGCATCTCTCATCCATTAAAGTGGTTGTAAACCCATGCATATAACCTGTGAAGTGACTTGCCTCAGGTGATACACAGATTAAACAAATCCTCCTACATAAGTTTTACCTGTCTTTTTGCAGACTTCTCTACATCTGTTTAAAGTGCTGAATTTATGCACCTTGCCTGAGAGTTCAGAAAAAAGGGGGCGGAGAAATGAAGCTAAACACTGCAGAGCTCAGTTAGGAGAATTCTGAGAGCTGACTGGAGGGAAGAGACCCCCCACCCCCACCCCTCACACAGAAACAGAGCTAAGGCTGTCACTCTGCTTGAGCTCCCTCCCGTCACCATTTTTCTCTTGGTGTCAGGAAAACGTGTCAGAAGTGATTCATGCAGATAGAGGAACAAAGTGGCAGATAGAAAAATGAAACTTTGTGCTCTTAATTGGGACAAGTACACACTATAGCGGGATATACTTTGTTCATATTTCATGTCTGAGTTTTATAACCACTTGTAGGGACACATGATTTAACATCTGGGTTTATACTGCCACCTACAAGAAGATTAGACAATGGCAAACAAACAACTAAAACCTAAGAAAACTGAAGTGCTTTTGTCCGAGTACATTGCAGTCACTTACTGATCCTCAGTTCCAAAAAACTTGACAAACAAGCATTTTTTGCCACGCGGTTTCTTTAAATCTTTAGGTGGGTTGACAATCTGAAACAAAGAAAACCATCATTTATGGAGGTTCTCCCAGGAAGAGCTTGATACCTGAGCCCCCATCCCAAGGATCACAGTGAAGGCTTGTACTATGTAGTCATTTTTCTCTCCGATGGTTTGTAGAAATTTACAATGCATGTGTCATTTCCAAAGGAATCATTCAGTAAAACAGTAATCTGCTGGAGAAATGCTCAAATTGAGGGATTGAGCTTGAGACCTTAGTAATCAAAATAGAATATATACATTTGAAAAGGGAAGCAGCCTATAACGTGGTTACCCGAGACAGTTAAGACTCTCGTTGCGAGACTCCTAAAGTAGCAGTAAGGCCCCTTTCACACGGGTGATTCGATCAGGTCCGCCTGTCAGGTAATTATGCAGAGATGCACCAGAATTTGCACCCTCCAGCGTTCGTAAATCAACCTCACACGTCTGCTTAAGGTTGGGTTCACACTGGTACCGCACGACTATCATCCTACTTTTCCCTGCAACATTGGTCCCATTTGCATCCGACTTGATTGAATAAAGTAAGATTTTGCTCCAACTTTGAGATAGTCCGACAATCCCAGCGTGACAAATTCCTTTTAGGCCCCTTTCACATTTGTGCAACGTGATTTTGATGCGTTTTGGGATCAGTATGGACTTGGTCCCACACTTTGACACAATGAAACATATTACAAAGTCGTTCAGAAAACGCATCTATATTATTCAGGTGCGATATGCATGCAACTTTGAGGGTTTAACATTGAAGTCTATGGACTTCAAGTTACATCAAAGTTGGAGCAAAGTAATGCAGGGACTAATTTGAAGTTGGCACGACTTGAAAGTTGTACAGATATGAATGGTACTCATTGGAAATAATGGGGAACGACTTGTCATGGGACTCTGCAGTCCCAAATCGCAGGACAACTTGCACAAGTGTGAAAGGGGTCTTACGCTGGGTTCACACCATTTGACACAAAAACGGTCAGACTTTTGATCCTACCTGCAACATCAGTCCTACTTCCATCAGACTTAAATGAACAAGATAAGATTTTGCTTCGACTCTGAGATAGTCTGACTTGTATTTTGACCAATCAAAACAATCCCAGTGTGAGAGAAATTACTTTTACTGCTGTTGTAATCACCAAGTCGGAAGTCACAAGTCAGATGGTTAGAACAAAGATCCCACTTTGATCTTACTTCAATGATTTTCAATGGGCTTAAGTAGAACCAAAGTAGTACAGGAACGACTTGTGTCGGACCAGTTAAGATGGCTCTCAATGTCGGTCTGTTTGTCAGACAAGTGTGAACCCAGCCTTACTGCTGCTGTAATCACCATGTCCGATGGTTAGGACAAGGATCCAACTTCAACGATATTCAAATGTGCTGAAGTAGGACAAAAGTCGGACCAAAGTAGTGCAGGAACCTTTTCCGACTTGAGTCGGACCAATTAAGACACGCCATGCAACATGTGCTCCCGAAGTCGGAGCGTACGTTGTACCAGTGTGAACCCAGCCTAAGGATGACAAAGCTCACTTACTGTACCTATAGGAGGGCAGCATTATCACCCTGAGACTGGAATACGGAACCCCACTTCTCCATAAGATGGGGGAAAGGGTGTTCTGTAGTCAACAGAAATAGTTGTGAACAATGCTAACTGAGTCCAGAAGGGTGGAAAGCATAGGAAGGTAACAGCCCGAATCAACATGTATTTTTGCACTTATTGAGCGGATATAATAAAACACTTTCAATAGAAGAATAAACAGACTAAAAGGGAGAAAAAAAAGAAATTGTATTGATATTGTTTAACCACTTCCAGCCCAAGGACGTCATTGACTTTGAGTGGGGCTATCTCAATGATGCTGCAGGCATCATTGAGATATCATCTCTTTTGGCCGGCGATTCTGTGCACTATAAGAACGATCATAGCGGCAGTTCAGCCGACCGATCGTTCTTCTAGGCGGCAGGATGGGACACAACCCCCCCCTGTGCTTCTATGGGCCCGGCCATACGATCAGCGGCCTGGAAAACGAATTTATCGCTGCAAGTTGATCAGGGAGACGACTGATGACCAGATGGTCATCTCTATGATAATCAGAGGCCCGAACACAACCTTATCACATCATGTCCAGGCCGGCTTTAGTAAACAAAGTCATGGACGCAGCTGGAAAAACCTAGAGAGAGTTCATTTTTTTTTTAATCTCGGTCTTTCCTGCCTGGAGGGGAGATGTGAACCCCAGATCTCTCCATAAAGAGTACCTGTCACACACTATTCCTATAACAAGGGATGTTGACATTCCTTGTAATAGGAATAAAATGATCAAAAAGTAAAAATAAAATAAATCAAAGTGTAAAAATAAAAGGTAAAAGCAAAAGAAAATTTAAAGCGGCCCCCATCCACAGAACGTTTATCAGTGCAGCCCCCCTCAGGATCACCCCACTGGACTACCAGGGAGCTGACCAGGACCAACAGGGAGTCCCGGACACCGCGAGGAGGCCGCTCAGGACCACCAGGGAGCCCCCACTAAACCACCAGGTAAGGGCAATTTATTGCACCATAGGGATGGCACTGTGCCCATATATGATGCCTGCCAGTGCCATCCCTATCAGTGCTGTATGCACCAGTGTCACCTATTGGTGAGCACCTGTGCCCACCTAAAAGTGATACCTATCAGTGCCCCCTATCAGTGTTGCTTATCAGTGCCACCCATCAGTGCTGCATATGTGCCCCATCATCAGTGCCAATCTGTACTGCCTCCTCAGTGCCCATTAGTGTAGCCACATCAGTGCCCATCAGTGAAGGAGAAAATGTACTTTATACAAAGTTTGGTGACAGAAACAAAGAAAAAAATTTTTTTCTTCAAAATTTTCAGACTTTATTTATAGCGCAAAAAATAAAAACTGCAGGGGTGATCAAATACCACCAAAAGAAAGCTCTATTTGTGGGAACAAAATGATAAAAAGTCTGTTTGGGTAAAGCGTTGCACGACCGTGCAATTGTCATTCAAATCTTAACAGCACTGAAAGGTGAAAATTGGTCTGGGCGGGAAGTGTTCTAAGTGCCCGGTATTGAAGTGGTTAAACTCCCCCACCCCCCCCCCCCAAAAAAAAAAAAAAAAAAAAAACACACACACCACACGTGTTAAAGAAAATCCTGAGCAAATATTGTGTGACATAAAAAGTTGCAACAATCGCCATTTTATTCCCTAGTCTCTCTGTTAAAAAGAAACAAATATTTGGGGGTTCTGAGTGATTTTCTAGCAAAAATAAATGATGATTTTTACATGTAGGAGAGAAGTGCAAGAATAGGCCCGGTATGGAAGTGGTTAAGTACGATTTAAAGTGGTTGAAGGTTTTTTTTTAACCTTCATGCATTCTATGCATGAAGGCAAGAAACCTTCAGTATGCAGCTCCCCCCACAACCCCTAATACTTCCCCAAGCCCGATCCAGCTATGTGCATGAGAGCAGCTGCTGTCCCTCCTCAATCGCTCAGATCCTCTGCTATCAATTACAGCCAGTGAGGAGGGAGCATGGGCAGGGCCAAGTCCGGTTCTGTGTGTCTTATGGACACACAGCACACGAGTGGCCCCATAGCAAGCAGGGTAGGCGCTCATAGTGATGGCAGGGGACTCGAGAAGAGGAGGATTGGGAGGGCAACCTTTGCACAGGAAATCTTTCCTTGAGTACACCTGTTTGGATATCAACTTTGTAAGAGAGGATTTCCTCTCACTTCCTGTTCTGTCTCCTCTGGGACAGGAAGTCTCCTCAGGGACAGGAAGTCTCCTCAGAATACAGACATTAAAGTGGTTCTAAAGCCTCAAGGTTTTTGTTTACCTTAATGCATTCTAAGCATTAAGGTAAAAAAAACTTCTGTTGCAGAGGATTATGCTTACCCATTATGCTTACCTGAGCCGGATGCCAAACCAGTGCTGTGGAGGAGAGCAGTGGCTCTCCTGCTCTGTCCCTCCTCACTCGACAGACTGATAACAGGAGTCATCGATTCCTGCTCCTTGCAATCAAATTGTATAACGAGGTAGCAGGGGACAGGGCTGAGCTGTCAATAGACACAGAAAGGGTGGTTCAGGAGGGAGCCTGCATGAGTGCATCCATACAAAGTGGCTTTCTATGGGGGCACTCAGCAGGAGGGAGGGGCCAGTAGAGCCGGTGTAGGACCCAAGAAGGAGGATTGGGGCTGCTCTGCAAAAAACCATTGCACAGAGCAGGGAAGTAACATGTTTGTTATTTATTTTTTTTAAAATGGAAGCTTTAATATTACTTAAAAAAAAGTGTTTTGGTTTTACATATATAGATAAGAGTTTTAAAACTGGAAGCAAAAAAACAAAAA
Organism: Glandirana rugosa; assembly: GCA_018402905.1. Taxonomy (NCBI): domain Eukaryota; kingdom Metazoa; phylum Chordata; class Amphibia; order Anura; family Ranidae; genus Glandirana; species Glandirana rugosa. The sequence goes on along the minus strand of BLSH010337865.1, from coordinate 664,473 downwards.
AAAGTCACAGATGTAAGATTATCTCCAGTTCACAATTGCTCACCTTTCCAGGCCATGGAGGATACCGGCCCAATTTCCCCCTAAAAAGAAACACAAATGAGAATCAAATATAGGTTAGGAGAAGATTAACGCATAAATGACTCAGGTATCAAGGACGAAGCGCTACCTATGTATGATTAAAAAAAAATTAAATCCTTGTTTGTACAATGAAGGGAC
>BLSH010337865.1:615129-630350 GCA_018402905.1 Glandirana rugosa | reverse complement strand
CGGGTGCTGTCACCACCATTCGTTGTAAGGGAACCCGGCAGTGAAGCCTTTCAGCTTCAAAGCCTGTTCCCCACTGCGCTGCTCTTTCTGAATGGCCCAGCGGCGGGGGAAGGAGGAGGGGGGCTGAACTTCAGGGTGATCTCGGTGCGGTGAAATCTCTTGGAAGTGGGGATGGGCACCTGTTAAAAACAGGTACCCTCTCCCCCCAAAAGGTGTCAAATGGTGGCACTGGAGACTGGGAGGAGGCTGATAAGAGGAGCTTCCACTTTTGGCTGGAACTCCGCTTTAATCTCAGTATAAATACAGCTGTTCTGTGAATGCCTCAGAGGTTTGTTAGAGAACCTTAGTTTACAAATTGCATCATGAAGGCCAAGGAACACACCAGACAGGTCAGGGATAAAGTTGTGGAGAAGTTTAAAGCAGGGTTTAGGTTATGAAAAAAAAATATCCCAAGCTTTGAACATCTCACGGAGCTCTGTTCAATCCATCATCCGAAAATGGAAAGAGTATGGCACAACTGCAAAGCTACCAAGACCTGGCCATCCACCTAAACTGACAGGCCGGGCAAGGAGAGCGTTAATCAGAGAAGCAGCCAAGAGGCCCATGGTAATCCTGGAGGAGCTGCAGAGATCCTCAGCTCAGGTGGGAGAATCTGTCCACAGGACAACTATTAGTCGTGCACTCCACAAATCTGGCCTTTATGGAAGAGTGGCAAGAAGAAAGGCGTTGTTGAAAGAAAGCCATAAGAAGTCCGGTTTGCAGTTTGCGAGAAGCCACGCGGGGGACACAGCAAACACATGTGGAAGAAGGTGCTCTGGTCAGATTAGACCAAAATTGAACTTTTTGGCCTAAAAGCAAAACTCTGTGGCGGAAAACTAACCCTGCACATCACCCAGAGCACACCCACCGTGAAACATGGTGGTGGCAGCATCATGTTGTGGGGATGCTTTTCATCAGCAGGGACAGGGGAGCTGGTCAGAGTTAATGGGAAGATGGATGGAGCCAAATACAGGGCAATCTTAGAAGAAAACCTGTTGGAGTCTGCAAAAGACTTTAGACTGGGGCGGAGGTTCACCTTCCATTCCAGCAGGATAATGGCCCTAAACATACAGCCAGCGCTGGAATGGAATGGTTTCGATCAAAGCATATTCATGTGTTAGAATGGCCCAGTCAAAGTCCAGACCTAAATCCAATTGAGAATCTGTGGCAAGGCTTGAAAATTGCTGTTCGCAGATGCTCTCCATCCAATCTGACAGAGCTTGAGCTATTTTGCGAAGAAGAATGGGCAAAAATGTCCTCTCTAGATGTGCAAAGCTGGTAGAGACTTCCCCAAAAAGACTTGCAGCTGTAATTGCAGCAAAAGGAGGTTCTACAAAGTATTGACTCAGGGGGGCTGAATACAAATGCACCCCACACTTCAGGTATTTATTTGAAAACCATTTATCATTTTCCTTGCACTTCTCAATTATGTGCCAATTTGTGTTCTATTACATAAAATCCCTATAAAATACATTTACATCTTTGGTTGTAACATGACAAAATGTGGAAAATTTCAAGGGGTATAAATACTTTTTCAAGGCAATGTATACTTTCCTATCTGTTTACTAATGCTAGCATAAGGATCAAAAATAGTCAATGTTGATTTAGAGAGTGAAGTTCCATTTTAAGCTCTTTAATTCCCCCGCCCCCCCACAAATGTTTTAGCCTTGTATCCATTTAGAGACGATTTTCTGCAGATGTGGTCTATTCCCACTGTGGATCTGGCACTGTCATGCCCTAACAGGTAGAAACCCATTCTAGAGCTCTATTCTCTTGCTGCTGGGTCCTGCACTTCATCTGATCCTAGCTCTTTATGTGACTAGGTGACTCACAGTCCATCAGCCAAGCTTATGGTCTCAAGGATTTGGTTCCAACCTTTTCCTGTCTAGTGAAGCACTGTGAGTGATTCTTTACCTTTTCAGCATCCACTGTCTTTCCCAGATTTGCAAGGCTGCCACCTGGTCTTCTTTTAATACTTTTCCTAAGTGGATATTCTGGTCTCATCTGATGCCAACTTTGAATGTAAAGTCTTTCAGGGTTTCTTTAAATCTGAAGATGCCTAAGAGTTTTATGTGTTTTTTTTGTTTTTGTTTTTTTGAGCCTGTTACAAGTGCTTTGCCCACCTCTCATTTGGACTGCTTTTTATTGTCCTGAAGGCTTAAGACTTCCTCAATAGGAGGATTTTTCTACTCCCTCCTTAAGATCCTTTTTTTGGAGTCCTATTGAGGGACACAAGACGTTTTTAAACTTTGAGTTATACTTCTGCCTACAGGAAGACTGGACACTGGCAAAAAAAAACTGTAGGGCAGGATAACCCCTCCTATTGCTACCATGCCTCAGTTAGTTTGATCATAAACACAGAGCAGTGTCTCTCAATGGACACCAAAAAAGCATTCATAAACTCCCATCTCTTCATAATCTCTGCCTGAATGCTGCTTGGCTATAACAAAGGTAACAACTACCCCACCCAACAAGTGCACAAGACTCGGTAGCTTCTCCTTTGGAGATTATGAACATCTTTTTTGGGTTCAAGGTCTGCCCCAACTCCCATTACAATATAGATAATATTGAGAAACTTTTCTAGCATTCTATATTACAAATTGTTATTCATGATCACCAAACTCTGCATCTGGTTTAGTTTCACAGCGCTAAATGGCGCCAAGGATAAAAAGAAGAAGAAATCCACTGTCACTGACGTGTCAGAGATGCTAGCCAGGTTTCAGCGGGAGAAGGAAGCAGAAAAAAGAAAATCCATGGTCACTACAATCAGTCCGGCGCCAAAAGCTTCCTCCATGTCCTCTGCAGTACCAGTCCTGCCCCCTCCTCCACCGCGAGAGGCTGAGCCTGCTCCAGACCCGCTACTTTCCACAATAGTGACGGAGACTGAGCTCCTCCAAGCAGCCAGCGCCATCGATGCACTGAGCGATAAAGACTTGGATAACTTGCTTGATCCTCCACCAGAGAAAGGGATGGGCGTTTCAGTGATTGTACCTTCAGAAGAGTTTAAGAAACCACCGTCTATGCCTGAGGGCCTGCCAACGCCTCTAGAAGTGAAGATTAAAGAGCTGACACTGGTATGCACTGTCCACATTTACCAGAAGGTCATTTTTTATGTGAATTGTTTTTCTTTTGATAATTGTAATTTATATTCAGATTTCTACTCTAAACTAGGCTTATGTCTTATTTGAAATTTAGATGTGAGTAGAGCTTGATAGTGATGTTTGTTGAATTCATAAATTCCGATCCATTGCTGCTAATCTTGTTTCAGGCTGTGCGAACATCAGAGGGCGACAAGAAAACAATATTATTTACAGGGAAAATGAATAACGCACTTTTGGAGTGAGTATCATCTTCAGTTCTCATGTAAATGGATTTCACACCTCATCTGTGATAGAGCTGCACAATTCTGGCTAAAATGAGAAACACAATTTATTTTGCTTAGAATAAAGATCACGGTTTTCGTGGCGTAACATCAGCTTTCACATTATACTACAGAATTGGGCTAACTTTACTTTTTATTTATTTTTTTTTAAATTTATTAAAGTGTATTTTTTCCGCAAAAATTGCGTTTGAAAGACCACTGCGCAAATACTTTGTGACATTAAAATATTGCAACAGCCGCCATTTTATTTTCTAGGGCAGTGTTTCTCAATTCCAGTCCTCAAGGCGCCCCAACAGGTCATGTTTTCAGGCTTTCTATTATTTTGCACAGGTGATTTGATCAGTTTCACTGCCTTAGTAATTACCACAGCTGTTTCATCTGAGGGAAAACATGACCTGCTGGTGCGCCTTGAGGACTGGAGTTGAGAAATACTGTTCTAGGGTCTCTGCTAAAATAATATATAATGTTTATTGAAGGTTGTAAGTAATCTAGCAAAATATACCGATATTAACTTGTAAGCAACAAGTGTCAAAAAAAGCCCTATTCTTTAAGGAGCTTGTAAATCTCCGAAGAAAAAAAACCCTGCAAGACAAAGGCATAATGAGCTAGTATGCATTGCATACTAGCTCGTTATGAAATACTTACCTCAGAACAAATCCCTGCAGTGCCGTCCGCGCACAGCAGACACCGCCGACATCTTTCTTCGCTTCGCGGCCTCCAGTGCTATGATTGGCTGGAACCACAATGACGTTTCTTTCCCGCGCAGGAGCCTCCGGTCACGGCACAGGCCCTGAAGAAACAGCTCAAGCGGGCTGCTTCTTCAGTGCGCATGCGCCGTTGACGTCGGCGCAAGCGTAATATTGTAAATGTTACCTAAACGGTGCACGTTTAGGAGATATTTACAGTACCTACAGGTAAGCTTTATTATAGCCTTACCTGTAGGTACAATTAAAGAGGAAGAGTTTATTTCCTCTTTAAGTGGTTAAACTGACCTCATTTACAGACCGAAGTTCATTCATTTGATCTAAAATAACTAAATGATACTTTGTCAGCGCTGGGAGATAACTATGAACAATGTTGTGATAAACTTGTCAGACTGCCTGTGTTTTTTTTGTTTTTTTTTGACAGCTGTCAGCTGTGAGCAGAAAACTTTCTGCACTGAATCGAGGAGATGCTGTGTTAAGATCATGAAGGGTGTTGAATCGAGATCGCAATTTTATTTTTTAACGATTAAAGCTTTTGTTGACCCAAAAAATTAAAATCCTGTTCCCTTAATGCATGTTATACTGCACAGCGCTTGTGCTGTGTCATTTGGCCCCTGCATCACCTGTAATACCTGGCTGATCCTGACAGCTTCTGCCCTCCCCTCTCTGCGATGACTCCAAAAAAACATGGCTGCCAAGCTGTGATATTGGAGTCAGTGCGTGTCTCCATCATACGCAGCCAGCGCTGTGTTTCCTGTCTGCTCTCTCCCCCCTTCCCTCTCTAAGTGTCAACTGTCAATCTCCACTTCTGCTCTAAAAACTGTTTTCTTTTTCTATAGTCCCCTCTGCTATAGAACAGTGAGCTCTGCAGTGGATGTCAGTTAAAAACATGAGCTGTATAATAGCTTACTTCAGAGAGCCGTTCGGCTCTCAGGTCACGGCCCGCTGGTCTCCTCCTCGTCTCAGCTGACGTCAGCGGGAGATTCCCAGCACCTCCCCCTGCAGCTAAGACATCAGGAGAGGAGACCAGCTGAACCTCAGCTGAGCGCCGGACAGCACTCTGAAGTAAGCTGTTATACAGCTTATTTTTATCAATGACATGCACTGCAGAGCTTGCTGTTCTATAGCAGCGGGAACTATAGAAAAAATAGTTTTTCCTTAACGAACACTTTAATTGTGCATCTCTAATCTGTGCTAATGATTAGATGAGTCTGCAAATCTCTGAAAATATTTTGTCTGCTCTTTAGGGGAACACAGGAAACAAGGGGGCTTCTGTCTATCAGAATTTTATTGAAGTCGCCATATCAGAAAGCAATGTTTCAGGGCCACACAAGGTCTCATTCATTAATGTGATCGCTGGTGGGGACCCGCCCACAAACATGACTGCTTCAGTAAAGTCTGTTTTGAAGGAGAAACCCCAACGTGTTGGTGATCATTATAGCTTCTGTGCCTGTGAAGCGTTGCCAACCCTCACACCACTTGTCTGAGGTTTATTCACACTATATTGTGCAATCGGGGCACGCAGATTACTGGTCTTTCAAGTGCAAACAAAGGCCACAATTAAATATATACTAGAGTGGTGAAAAGTTAAAGTGATTTGTAAACCCTTCCTTTATTTTTTTTTTTTTTCTTTTTTATTACTTAAAGGGGTTGTAAAGTCTCCGGGTTTTTCACCTTAATGCATTCTATGCATTAAGGTGAAAAACCTTTTTGGTGCAGCAGCCCCCCTTTACTTATCTGAACCCTACAGCTGCACGATTTTTGCCAAAATGAGAATCGCGATTTTTTTGCTTAGAATAAAGATCACGATTCTCGCGGCGTAACAACTTACATATACAAAAAAATTGGGCTAACAGCACGGTGTAGTTTTTTTTTTTTTTTTTTTTTTTTTTTGACCGTGTAATTTTTCCCAAAAAATTGTGTTTGAAAGACCGCTGCGCAAATACCGTGTGACATAAAATATTGCAACAACCGCCATCTTATTCTTTAGCGCAGGGATATGCAATTAGCGGACCTCCAGCTGTTGCAGAACTACAAGTCCCATGGAGCATAGCAAGACTCTGACAGCCACAAGCATGACATCCAGAGGCATAATGGGACTTGTAGTTTTGTAACATCTGGTCTCTGCTAAAAAAAATATATATATAATGTTTGGTGGTTCTAAGTCATTTTCTAGCAGAAAATACTGGATTTTTACTTGTAAGCAACAAATGTCAGAAAAGATTGTCTTTAAATGGTTAAACTAAACAGGAGTTCAACCCTTTGATCATTTGAAACATTGTATCTTTTTACTTTTGTTTTTTCAATTTGACTTGGCAGTCTGCCCAGATAGGAGAGACTCAAGTCGCTCCGACTTAGAAAAAGATTCCTGGGGAGACTTCAGGCGACTTGCATTGACTTCTATTACAGTCAAGTCACGCTGAGCCCCCCACAAGTTGGACTCCATTAACTGCACTGAAAATAGCGGTAATGCCTGATGGAGATTCCGGGGGGGATCGAGATTGCGATTTTAATACGATTAATCGTGCAGCTCTACGGAGCCCCAACAGATCCCGTGCCGGGGACGAGCCTTGTCCCTCTAGCTGCCGTCTCCGGTCCTCATTAGATGTATTGATAGCAGTGCAGACGTTGGCTCCCCCTGCTGTCAATCAAGTCCAGTGACACGGGAGCTGGGGGTGGGGCTGAGTCCCGCTGTGTGTGTGAATACACACAACCGCAGGACTCGGGAGCGCGCCCGTATGGGTGACAACCAGGGAAACCGCTTCCCTGGTGAGTCACTAGATGCGGAGGAGGAGTCGAGGTTGCCGTCGAGGGACCCCAGAAGAGGAGGATCGGGGCCACTTTGTGCAAAACCGCTGCACAGAGGAGGTGAGTATAACATGTTTGTTATTTTTTAAAAAAAAAAAACAAAAGTATCTCTTTAAATAACAAACATGTTATGCTTATACAATGGTTTTGCACAGAGCAGCCCCGATCCTCCTCTTCTCGGGTCCTCCACCGGTGCTCTTTGGCTCACCCCCACCACCACCACCAATTACCCACCACAGAAAACCACCTGCTATGGAGGCACTGGTGCGAGCACGCTCCCCAGCTGTGCCCATTAATCCCGCCCCTGCTCTCTCCTTATTGGCTGTGATAGCAGGAGCCAATGATTCCCACTTCTGTCTCTGAGCCTATGAGAAGGGTGGACAGCCTCTGCTGTCATGCACATCGCTGGATCGAGATTGGGCTCAGGTAAGTAAATGTTGAGGGGGGGGGGGGGGGATGCTGCACTTAGAAGGTTTTTACCTTAAATGATAAGTTCACAATTCATGAACAGACCAGCCTCTGCACCTCCTCGATTCCCCAATCTGATGGTCCCCCCGCTAAGTGTGACAACTTGAAGGAAACGTGGCTGAGTGGGGCCCTGCCTGCCCGGCTGAGTCGCTCATTCACAGTGTCCTTTGAATGAAAAACTACAAGGTCCAGCGCCGGTGTTTTTCACTCCCTCTTCCTGTCAAATTATATCTGCTTGCCCGTATGTGATGTGAGGACACACAGATACACTGGTAGATCTGCTGGAGACCTGCATGGCACCCGCGATCTACTGATTGCTGGTGCAATGCTTTACAGGCTCCAAAAAAAAAAAAAAAAAAAGCACTGGAAAGCAATACAAAACTGATGGCTAGTTACCCTTCCCTTTTTTTCTCTTTTCTTTTCATTGGAATATAACTCATTTGTCTCTGCAGCATATACCTGTTGTCTCGGGACCTCAGCCCTGCTCTTCGCTCTGCAGTCTTTACCCACCTGTCATCTGTCCTCCCCTGCAGCAAAGACACCCTTGTGAAATGGGCCAGCCGCCTCTACCTACACAAACAGGTAACTACCACCATCATTAACAACCCAGTCAGAGTTGAAGAATTGTGTGGAACCAATCACAGCAATCTTCAGCAAGCTGAACATTTTCTTGTACCCATATACATATTTGTTTGCAAGTTTAGTAATCCAATTAATTTGGAATTTGCCTTTACCATGCGGATTGTTTAAAACCGGTCTATCCATATATAAAAATATTTTTTTTGGCTGGCTGTAAAATAGCTTTTTATTCATAAAGTAATGTATTGGTAAACAGTAATTTTTCTTTATCTCAGGCTCTCTAATCTTTATTGCTTAAAAAAAGAGAGCTTGTCATAGATTCAGACCTTTTATAAGTAGCAATTTAAGAATATTTGTTACATTTCCGTTAATTTGGGATATAATGTACATATACGTTATAAATATATGTGTGTGTGCATGTACAGTATCTCACAAAAGTGAGTACACCCCTCACATTTCTGTAAGTAGAGAACGAGGGGAGACAGCCCAGGCCCCGGCAGAGAGCCACAGCCGGAAAGGGTCAGGGTCAGGGCTCCGTGAGCACAATTCCCATTAGCCACCGCATTTCTCCAACCACTTGGCCCAAGTATCCCTTGTTGGGTGGTCCGGGGATTTCCAACGGAGTAATATCTCCTTCCTGGCATAGAAAAGTGTATAAGTCAGGCACAATTTAAGATATCTACCCCCCTCAATGTCAGTCATGTAGCTCAGTAGCATCAGTTTGGGGTCTAGGAGAATGTGCAACCTAGTCACTCGGTCACCGATTCCCAGTATATGCTCAATCCTGGACACACCCAGAACATGTGCCAAAACGAGCCCACCTCAGCCCCACATCTAGTACACAGGGGATCTCGGGATGGGTTGATTTCTGTCAGTCTTTGTGGGGTATAATACACCCTATGAACGAATTTTAGCTGTATGAACCTATCCCTGGCCGAGATTAAGGAAGGCACAAAGGTAGCTATACAGTCCTCCCAGTCCTCCTCCTCTAACTCCAGGATATACTCTCTAAATTTGTCCATACTTCTAGTATGCTTAAGGTTGTGGGCTACAGTTAAAGGTACAGAGATGACAGCGGCTTGCCCATTACCCCAGAGAATAGCAGTCTTTCAGTGCGCCCCCCCAGATAAACGACACTGCTACCCCCTCGACAGGCCGGAAAAAGGATTTTGGGAGACGCGTCAGGGTATTTCGAGAATAATAAAGAAATTTTGGCAGATACACCATCTTAATTAAATTGACACGCCCAACAGGTGTGAGGGGAAGGCTACGCCATGTATCGCATTTCTTTGTAAGTTGAGTCAGCAAGGGGTAAACATTGCCTTCCGGGTATTCGTTGAGATTAGTTCCTATCCTAATGCCCAAATATTTGAACTCCGATACCCATTGCAGTGGTGTCTGGGTATTGATTTGTGTTGTGTCTGGGTGCAGGGGTAAAAGTACCGACTTCTTCTTCTCCCAGTTGATACGTATGCCCGAGTATCTCCCAAACTGGTCAAACATGGCCAGGTCCCTACGCAGGGTAGAGGAGACATCTGCCATATATAGAAGAGTATCATCGGCATATAATAGTTTCTCTTCTATCGGTCCTATAGTTATGTCCTTTACCATGGGATCCGCTCTTATCAGCGCGGCCAAGGGTTCCAGGGCAAACAGGCCTGGGAAAGCGGGCATCCCTGCCGAGTTCCCCGTCCCAGGGGGAAATGTGTGGACACCGTGTCATCCGTACGCACCCGCGCCCTTGGGTTAGTATAAAGCATTTTCAACCAGGTTAGAAATCTTGGGCTGAAGCCGAATTTATCTAGTACCACCCAGAGGTAGCCCCACTCGACCGAGTCCAAAGCCTTCTAGGCATTGAGTGAGGCCACCACTCCCGTGCCCCCCGCCGAGGCAACTGCCAGATGGGTGTGCAATCTGCGAATCTTAATATCCGTTCCTCTTCCTGGCATGAACCCGGTCTGGTCCGGGTGCGTCAATTCGGTGATGACCGTATTGAGTCTGTTGGCCAATATCTTGGCCAGCAGTTTGGCATCGACATTGAGAAGCGAGATAGGGTGGTAGGCCGAACATTGGGCAGTAAATATTTTATTATAACTTTTCATGTGACAACACTGAAGAAATTACACTTTGCTACAATGTAAAGTAGTGGCTGTAACAATGTAACACGCAGCCATTAATGTCTAAACCACTGGCAACAAAAGTGAGTACACCCCTAAGTGAAAATGTCCAAATTGGGCCCAATTAGCCATTTTTCCTCCCTGGTGTCATGACTCGTTAGTGTTACAAGGTCTCAGGTGTGAATGGGGGGCAGGTATGTTAAATTTGGTGTTATGGCTCACTCTCTTATACTGGTCACTGGAAGCTCAACATGGCACCTCATGGCAAATAACTCTGAGGATCTGAAAAAAAGAATTGTTGCTCTACATAAAGATGGCCTAGGCTATAAGAAGATTGCCAAGACCCTGAAAATGAGCTGCAGCACGGTTGCCAAGACTATACAGTGTATTAACAGAACAGGTTCCACTCAGAACAGCGCCTCGCCATGGTCGACCAAAGAAGGTGAGTGCATGTGCTCAGCGTCATATCCAGAGGTTGTCTTTGGGAAATAGACGTATGAGTGCTGCCAGCATTGCCGTAGAGGTTGAAGGGGTAGGGGGTCAGCCTGTCTGTGCTTAGACCATACACCGCACACTGCATCAAATTGGTCTGCATGGTTGTTGTCCCAGAAGGAAGCCTCTTCTAAAGATAATGCACAAGAAAGCCCACAGTTTGCTGTAGACAAGCAGACTAAGGACATGGATTACTGGAACCATGTCCTGTGGTCTGATGAGACCAAGATAAACTTATTTGGTTCCGAGGGTGTCAAGCATGTGTGGCGGCACCCAGGTGAGGAGTACAAAGACAAGTGTGTCTTGCCTACAGTCAAGCATGGTGGTGGGAGGGTCATGGTCTGTAGCTGCATGAGTGCTGCCGGCACTGGGGAGCTACAGTTCATTAGTTCATTGACGGAACCAGGAATGCCAACATGAACTGTGACCTACTGAAGCAGAGCATGATCCCCTCCCTTCAGTGACTGGGCCGAAGGGCAGTATTCCAATATAACGACTCCAAACACACCTCCAAGATGACCACTGCCTTGCTAAAGAAGCTGAGGGTAAAGGTGATTGACTGGCCAAGCATGACTCCAGACCTAAACCCTATTGAGCATCTGTGGGGCATCCTCAAACAGAAGGTAGAGGAATGCAAGGTCTCTAACATCCACCAGCTCCGTGATGTCATCGTGGAGGAGTGGAAGAGGACTACAGTGGCAACCTGTGAAGCTCTGGTGAACTCCATGCCCAAGAGGGTTAAGGCAGTGCTGGGAAATAATGGCGGCCACACAATATATTGACACTTTGGGCCCAATTTGGACATTTTCACTTAAGGGTGTATTCACTTTTGTTGCCGGTGGTTTAGACATTAATGGCTGTGTTGTTATTTTCAGGGGACAGCAAATTTACACTGTTATGCAAGCTGTACACTCACTACTTTACATTGTAGCAAAGTGTAATTTCTTCCGTGTTGTCACATGAAAATCTAGAATAAAATATTTACAGAAATGTGAGGGGAGTGCTCACTTTTGTGAGATACTGTGTGTGTGTGTGTGTGTGTGTGTGTGTGTGTGTGTGTGTGTATATATATATATATATATATATATATAATGTGTGTATATAGTGAATATAAAAAGTCTACACATCCTTGTTAAAATGTCAGGTTCCTGTGATGTAAAAAGATAAATCATTTCAGAACTTTTTCCATTAATGTGACCTATAAACTGTACAACTCAGTTGAACAACAAACTGAAATCTTTTAGGTGGAGGGAACAAAAACTAAAATAATATGGTTGCATAAGTGTGCACACCCTTAAACTAATACTTTTTGTAGCACCTTTTGATTTTATTACAGCACTGAGTTTTTTGGGGTATGAGTCTATCAGCATGGCACATCTTGACTTGGCAATATTTGCCCACTATTTTCTGCAAAAACACTCCAAATCAGTCAGATTGCGAGGGCATCTCCTGTGCACAGCCCTATTCAAATCCCCCCACAGAGTTTCAAACGGATTCAGGTCTGGGCTCTGGCTGGGGCCATTCCAAAACTTTAATCTTTTTCTGGTGAAGCCATTCCTTTGTTGATTTGGATGTATGGTTTGGGTCGTTGTCATGCTGAAAGATGAAGTTCCTCTTCATGTTTTCTAGCAGAAGCCTGAAGGTTTTGTGCCAATATTGACAGGTATTTGGAACTGTTCATAATTCCCTCTACCTTGACTAAGGCCCCTGTTCCTGAAGAAAAAGAGCCCTAAAGCATGATGCTGCCACCACCATGCTTTACGGTGGGTATGGTGTTCTTTTGTTGATGTGCGGCGGTGTTTTTGCCCCAAACATATCTTTTGGAATTATGGCCAAAAAGTTCAACCTTGGTTTCCTCAGACCAGAACACATTTTCCCACAGGCTTTTGGGAGACTTCAGATGTGTTTTTGCAAAATTTATTTGGGCTTGGACCTTTTTCTTGGTAAGAAAAGGCTTCAATCTTGCCACTCTACCCCATAGCCCAGACATATGAAGAATACGGGAGATTGTTGTCACATGTACCACACAGCCAGTACTTGTCAGATATTCCTGCAGCTCCTTTAATGTTGCTGTAGGCCTCTTGGAAGCCTCCCTTACCAGTTCTTTTTTCATCAATTTTGGAGGGACGTCCAATTCTTGGTAATGTCATTGTTGTGCCATATTTTCTCCACTTGATGATGACTGTCTTCACTGTGTTCCATGGTATATCTAATGCCTTGGAAATTCTTTTGTACCATTCTCCTCACTGATACCTTTTAACAATGAGAAGGGGGGGGGGGGGGTAGGTGGGACTTTAAATGAGGCAGTGACTTGGTAGTGTCACATGCCTCAATCCCTGGCACAATGCAAAAAAGAGGGGGAATTTGGGACTTTAAATGAAGCACACTGCTATACGGTAATGCAAAGAAAATCAATATATAATATGTTTATTGGTACATATACACATGTTGAGTCATATCAATATACAGTGAATAAATAGTATTGCTCATTAGTAACACATGATACATACAGTATATATACATTCATATCGCTGCACCACAGTGGTGTTGGTTGGTAACTTAGACCTCAAAGTGATATAAAAAGTCCATAATAAATCATGATTGTAAAAGCAAGTATGGTCAGATGGTAGTAATAGCGTAGCATCGAATAAAACATATTTTGATTTTCATTGCATTATAGCCGTGTGCTTCATTTAAAGTCCCACATTTCCCCTCTCCTTTGCCTTTTAACAATGAGATCCCTCTGATGCTTTGGAGCATCTGTGGACCATGGCTTTTGCTGTAGGATGCGACTAAGAAAATCTTAGGACAGACCGATTAGAACAGCTGAAATTTATTTGGCGTTAATCCTGAACACAGCTACATCCCCAGTTATAAGAGGATGTGCACACTTATGCAACCACATTTTTTTAGTTTGTTACCAACCCCCCACCCCCCCAAAGAGATTTCAGTTTGATTTTCAATTGAGTTGTACAGTTAATAGGTCAAATTAACGGTGGAAAAGGTTCTGATATAATTTATCTTTGTCTCATTTTTTTACATTACAGAAACCTGACATTTTAACAGAAGTGTGTAAGCTTCTTATATCCACTGTGTGTGTGTATGTATGTGTAAATATATACTTTAGCACTCAGTGTAGTAAAGGCCTATTTGAAGCATATGGCACTGCGGTGAAGCTAGCACCTTACCGCGAATTGAAGCACCAGTTTAAATGACGAAAAAGTAAATTGCTCATGCAGTATTTTCATTGTGTTGTCAAATTACTGTGTATGTGCTTCAGAATGCCATTCAAAATGAATGGCAGCACACATACAGATCGCACTGCAGTGAAATGTGCGCTACTGCTCTCAAGACTGCAGAATGGTCTGAACAGTCCGATACATTTCTACAGGCACAGCAAGTCTCTGATTGTAATTAAATCTACAGACATTTGGGGGGGGGGGGGGTGAGGTTGGAGAAATGGAGGAAATCCAGAAGCTGGTAAATATTATAACCTTATTTTTACACCCAGAAATCTTTTCAGTATTTGACATTTCTGTCTTTTTTTTTTTTCAGCAGGGGGGTCGGTTGCAAGAGCCGCTACGGAAGCTGAAGGAAGCTGTGTTGCAGGCAATGCCGGAACAGATCAGCAAGTACAACAAAGAATTTAAAATATACAATGAAGCAAAATATGCCAAGTAAGAAACCAGTACACAGATTTGATAGGTTCTCTTTACAGAAACATCAGAATGCTTAAATAACTCCATAACCATTTTTTGTTAAATTTATTTTTTTTATATTCTATGGGATTCCCAGAGGTGAATTCCATCTATTTTTGGTTCTGCCTGTAGATGTCACTGGTGGATTTTTTGAACGTTATTTTACGTTTATTATTTTATTACACTTGTATATACTTGCTGTGGATGACGGAGGTACGTAAACTGACCACGGTGTCAGGGCTCAACAGCTATGATAATGTGAGTCTGGGGATATGCTGTATGATGCTGTTGGATCACTGTCATTCTAGCCTCTTTACAAATGAGTGCTTCCCCTACTGTCTGCTGGTGTCAGCAAATGGATGCACAGCAAGTATGAAAGGGCATCAGATTGGGCACCAGTTTCTTAAGCAGTCAATGGGTGATTCAGCCCTTTTTATGACTCATGTATAGCAGAAATACTAGTTTTGTGTCATCTAATGGGATTTTACTATTTATAATAATTAATCCCTGTGTGTTACAAATGTGACTTTCTTCTTAAAAAATATCTTGTGCCTTTCTTTATAGGTGCTTAAGTGGTGTTAACAGGGCATATAGTATAGTGATTTTTCATCTGTGATATCACTTCTAGGTGCTCAAGCCTCTCACCTGGAGTGTGCTAAACAAAAGCACATAAAGGTATCTTTGTGTGGTAAGGGATCAGTTCCACCACTAGGGGTCCTCGGTCTCCTGTTCCTCTTGCTTCCCTCTCTACTCATATAAGCTCCATACCATCAGCTATTTCTCTGGGGTGATCTCGGGGGGGTATATGGGGGCAACAAACAAAACCTCTCTTGGTGCAAATAACGTTTTAAGTGAGTGTTCCTTGTTTTTTTTATCTACTAAACGCTTGTTAAAACGTTATTTGCACTAAGAGAGGTTTTGTTTGTTGTCCATT
>BLSH010337865.1:594532-608404 GCA_018402905.1 Glandirana rugosa | reverse complement strand
CTTGAGATATTTCTTTGCCCAGTCTTGACGTTTCAGCATGTGTGTCTTGTTCAGTGGTGGTCGTTTTTCAGCCTTTCTTACCTTGGCCATGTCTCTGAGTATTGCACACCTTGTGCTTTTGGGCACTCCAGTGATGTTGCAGCTCTGAAATATGGCAAAACTGGTGGCAAGTGGCATCTTGGCAGCTGTACGCTTGACTTTTCTCAGTTCACGGGCAGTTATTTTGCGCCTTGGTTTTTCCACACGCTTCTTGCGACCCTGTTGGCTATTTTGAATGAAACGCTTGATTGTTCAATGATCACGCTTCAGAAGCTTGGCAATTTTAAGAGTGCTGCATCCCTCTGCAAGATATCTCACTATTTTTGACTTTTCGGAGCCTGTCAAGTCCTTCTTTTGACCCATTTTGCCAAAGGAAAGGAAGTTGCCTAATAATTATGCACACCTGATATATGGTGTTGATGTCATTAAACCACACCCCTTCTCATTACTGAGATGCACATCACCTAATATGCTTAATTGGTAGTAGGCTTTCGAGCCTATACAGCTTGGAGTAAGACAACATGCATAAAGAGGATGATGTGGTCAAAATACTCATTTGCCTAATAATTCTGCACACAGTGTATAAGACCATTGTTGTGATGCTGTGGTGAATTACTGAGAATTCCCTCCTTGATCTGCTTTTATATTCTACAGAATGCTGTCAGATGACAAGGATCAGAAGGCCCATTCTGAAGAAGAGGAGGAAGAAGACAAGAGCAGCAAGAAAACTGCTGGGCCTCGAAAGAAGTTCCAGTGGACGGAGGAGATCAGGTGGGGATTTTGACTCCAGGCAGAATTGATTGACTGCATGTGGTAGTAATAGTAAAGGTCCCCCAGCTTCTTACTGTGCTGTATGGATGAGCAAGGAGGACCCATAAAGGGGTTCAAGGTTATTCTTCACATAGACTGTAAGACCAAACGTTTGTGGATACCTGGACATCACAACTACATGTGCTGAACATCCCCTTCTAAAACCATGGGAATTAACATGAAGTTTCCCCACTCGCTGCTATAACGGCCTCTATCCACCTCCTCTCATCTGGCAATGTTTTCAACAAGATTTTTTTTTTCTAGTGTGTCTGTGGGAATTTGTGCCCATTCAACCAAAAAAGCATTTGTGAGGTCAAGTACAGATGGTGGATGAGAAGAGCTCATTTGCCCTTAATGTTCCAATTCATCCCAAAGGAGGTCAGGGCTGGTGAAAACCACCTATGGTGCACCAAACTGCGTCCCTTTCTAACCAATGAAACCACAAAGCTCCTGATTCACTCCCTGGTCATCTCTCGCCTCAACTACTGCAACTCCCTCCTCACTGGCCTACCTTTAAATAGACTATCCCCCCCTCCAGTCCATCATGAATGCTGCTGCCAGACTCATCCACATTACAAGCTGCTCAGCATCTGCTACCCCTCTCTGCCAATCCCTCCATTGGCTGCCACTCGCCCAACAAATTAAATTCAAAATACTAACAATAAGTTACAGAGCCATCTACTACTCTGCTCCCAGCTACATCACTAACCTAGTCTCAAAATGCCAACCTAAGCCTCCTCTTTGTTCCTCCCAAGACCTTCTACTCTCCAGCAACCTCATCACCTCCTCCCATATTTGCCTCCGGGACTTCTCCCGAGCCTCTCCCATCCTCTGAAATTCCCTTCTCCAATCTGTCAGACTGTCTCAAACTCTATCCACTTTCAGGCAATCCCTGAAAATTTTATCTTCAGGGAAGCCTATCCTGCCTCCACCCAATAACTGCATTTTTATTTTCTTCATCAGCTCACCCCCTACAGTTATTACCCGTTTCATATCACTTGACCCTCCCTTCTAAATTGTAAGCTCTAATGAGCAGGGCCCTCTGATTCCTACTGTATTGAATTGTATTGTAATTGTTCTGTCTGCCTTAATGTTGTAAAGCGCTGCCCAAACTGTCAGCGCTATATAAATCCTGTATAATAATAATACTATGTCTTTATGGACTTTGAGGTCATGAAGCTGCATTTTTACTAAGAAAATTATTTTAAGGCATTTTCAAGAAAAATTCTGTTGCAAATCTTAACAAGCTGGGGTACAGAACTATAAAGAAATTACAAGTGTAAGAGTTCAAATTGGGCTCCAAGTTGTGGAGCAAAGGCGTTTAGCTGTTTCACTGCCTCATGTCTTTTCTCTCTACAGGCAGCTCTTGAGCCAGCTGGTCCGTATTAAGATGGACATGTTTGAACCAGAGGGCAGTGGTGGTATGCTGAGCCTGGAAGAGTATTTCAAATCTTTCCTGGATACTGAGGTGAAACCTATCTGGCCCCGAGGCTGGATGCAGGCCCGGTATGTGAAGGAAATACGGGACAAATTTTAGTTCTTTTTACTCATGGCTGCTTCATAAAGAATTTAAAGTAAACCTGACACATTTCTGGACAGTTTAATCATTGCATAGTAAATGCATAATAAAAGCAAAAAAAAAGGCACACCAGTCTAGTGTATGATCATAAGCACCATTTATTATTAAAGTAAAGAAATATGCACAAAGGTAGTAGATGCACAAGCTTGTAGTCCAGTAGCAACAATTTCTTGGACCTCTATGACATGAAAGACCTTAGCAATTCCACACAAACTATTGTAGATATGCAAACAAGTGTCAAGGAATATACCCTCTTCTTCAGAGCTACCATGATGTTGATAAGGTCTCCTAGGTCACAGAGGTCCAAGATACTGTTGCTACTGGATTTACTACAAGCTTATGTATCTATGACCCAACATCTATATAAAAGTCCTCAAACCGGGTCTCTACCCCTCTTGTGTGAAAAAATGAATCACCAAAAAGTGGTAATCATTTGGGGGAAGTTGGTGTGTTGACCATCCAAAAAAATTACCAGGCTTGGACTGCCAACCCCTCTACCTCTTGGCGCCAACAGTACACAAATATGTGGGCCTTGCTGGCGAGATGCTGAATATTTGTGTACCAAAATTAAAATAAACTTGTGTTTAGAGTGATCACCCTGCATGCTCCTGGCACAGTTACCAGCGCCTAACAAAAAATCTAGTAGCAATCTGAAGCTTTCTGATCATGTGATCACGGCGGTCACATGATCATATACCCTTCCCCACCTACCAGCATCAGAAACCCCTTAAAAGGCCGGGCAAGCATGCAAGAACATATACTGGTTACCAGTAGCTGCCTCTGAATACAAACAATCAGGTATCTACTACCTACTGCCCATAAATGGTGCTTATGATGATGCAATAGGCTGATGAGTCCTCTGTTTTTACTTTTCTCTGGAACTATATATTTTCCCTGTCCTAAGAAGGGCAGTAAGGCTGTGAGGGGATTCTGGCCACCATATGGATTAGATGGAGCAACAAACCTTATAATCTTCAGGATCCTGTGTTATGCTTTGTTATACTTGAGTGCAGATAATGTGTTTCTCATTAAATTCATTAAAAGACGTTACATTTAAAAACAACTGTCAAAGCACACCTTAATCCAAAAATACATAAGATACGATTGTCCTGAACCCTTCCGCCTCCTAAGGCTCCCTACCGGTCCTTTTTAATGTGCCACATGGTTTCAGTGATTGAGGTGGCAGGAAAGGGTGAGGCCAAACTCAGCCTTTAGGCCCCTTTCACGCTTGTGCGACTTGAAAGTCATGCGATTTTTGCTGCGATTTTGATGAGACTTGAAGCAATTCTTGTGTAATCTTGAGATATATGGACCTTGAGTTGTATCAAAGTCGTGCAGGGACTACTTTGAAGTCGCACAGATATGAATGGTACTCATTGGAAATCCTGGGGTACGACTTGTCATGCGACTTTTCAGTCCCAAGTCGCACAAGTGTGAAAGGGCCTTACAGAGAGAGTTTACATTTGTGTATATAGCTTCAGTTTCTTATATTTCTAAATCTACTGATTATTTTGAAATCTGTTTTTTATGCTTCAGTTTAATCTACATTATCAGTTTTCAGAAAATGAAATGTACAGTATGAGTACAAGTATGAACCATACAAAACTGACATGGAGGGTTCTAGTACAAGTAAGCCCTTTAGTAGACAACAATCAATGTAACAGTCCAACAGACTGTCAAACCTAATTCCCCGAGTGATACATACATTCTATCAATAGGCACATATTGTTGGCAATAGGTATATTCTGGTTCAAAATCTGAAGATATTGTAAGGATCGCTATATATGTGCAGATAAATCATACTGATGTCATACAGGATTCAGTTTGCTCAGAGCAATAAGCAGATGATGTTTGGGCCATAATATAAAGGTTATGCATTTTTACTTTTTACATCTCCATTACCTGAATAGTTAATTTGTCAACCAAAAAAAAATGTGAATCCCTTTTCATGTATCTTGTGTCATTTCAGGACTCTCTTTAATGAAAGCAGACGTCTTTACCCGCAGCTCAGCTCTATAATGTAAGTTGAACATATAACCTTCATTGGTGTTGACAAGTCTCTATGATGATACAAATGCTCTATGGTCATCAACTGCTAAAGGCAAGCAATGCTGCACATGTTACTGATTGCTACTCTTGTGTACACAGGTTTTAATGTGAGCAAGCCAAGAAATCTTAAAGCAACTGTCCAAAAAAAGTGGCAACCAACCCAATCTATAACTATCCTTTGCAGTAAGGTGCAGATGGAAGGGCAACGCACCTCACAAACAAAAATTTCTCAGCACACTTACTGGCTAGCTTGCAAAACAGACAGGGTAAAATTGTTGTAACTGTGTTGGGAAATCTTGGTGAATTCTTTGCCAGGCCCCCTCACCCTCTAAAAATCACCTGTTAGTAAGTGTAAAATGTACCTATAAAGAAAAAAGTTATCCTTCTCTTACCCCGGCTTCTGAATCGCTTAGGGCTCATTTACACTTGCTTCAAAACATGGCTTTGGACACACTTTTTTAAGCGCTTCAATCACAGCACCGGTCACTGAATAAAATGATTCGTTTACAATCCTGTTCACACGTTGTATTTGCTTTACTTCGCTTCAAAAATTATACCCCATATGGCTTTAGTGGTGTTTCAAAGTGTCTTCAAAGCCTCCATAGAATCTATGGCAAAGCTCACTTATAGCACCTGCAGCTTTTGAGAGGCTTTTATGCAGCTTTAGCTTTGTTTTGGAGGTGTTGCAGGTATGAGATATCAACACACACACAGAGCATCTGCCAAGCTTCATTAATGCTTCAAAAAAAGCATCACTGAAGCATCATCGAAGCATCAAAAAAGCATGTTGAAGCAGTAGGCGCTTTAATGTGTGTTGAAATTGAAGCAAGTGTAAATGAGCCTTACCATCCTTCTGGAAAGTTTCCTGGGCAATGCAAAGCTAGCAAAATCTTGTATTGGAGAAGACACTCCAGTCCATTGAAAGAACAACTTCTCGCGAGATTGCGTTTGCTCTGTATTTCCCAGGATCTCCCTTGAAGGAGTGTGACAACGTCTTCGCCCAGGTGCCACAGGGGGAAGACTGGTTTAAATTAATAACCCTAACTCTTTTCTTTACAGGTGTATTTTATGCTTACTAATTGTAGGTGATTTGTAAAGCGGGAGGGTCCCATCCCAGGCAGTATAAGTGGACCTTGCATTTTTCCTGACAGATCTTCTTTAAAGCCTAACTCCCAGGTTTATTACGGATTCTTTTATTAAAAGATCCACCCACTGGGAGCGCTGTCTTAACTGTATGTAGTGTCAGTTTTATGCAGCGACGTGTTCCGTCAGTGAGACAGGGACTTCCGTTTAAGGAACAAAACAAAGTCGACTGAGCTCTGCTCAGCCAGTCATAGAGGCCTTGTATTTTATAAATTACCACAAGGCTTCCTTGGCTAAAGTGGAGATCATCGGTCTGCCTCTCCACCTCAGCCAGTCAGAGGAAGACTTGCATTCATTCATAAAATAAAAGTATTCCTATGAATGACTGAGCAGCACTCAGTCAGACTTGATTTTGTTGCAGGAACAGGATAGGAAGTCCCTGTCCTGCTCCTGGAACATAACACTGCATACG
This sequence comes from Glandirana rugosa, assembly GCA_018402905.1. Lineage (NCBI taxonomy): Eukaryota > Metazoa > Chordata > Amphibia > Anura > Ranidae > Glandirana > Glandirana rugosa. The sequence continues at coordinate 602,372 of BLSH010337865.1, read as the reverse complement.
GGGCGGCACAGTGGTGTAGTGGTTGGCACGCTTGCCTAGCAGCAAAAGGGTCACTGGTTCGAATCCCAACCACGACACTACCTGCCTAGAGTTTGCATGTTTCCTGTGCCTGCGTGGGTTTCCTCCGGGTACTCCGGTTTCCTCCCACACTCCAAAGACATGCTGGTAGGTTAATTGGCTCCTGTCTACTAGTATGTATGAATGTGAGTTAGGGACCTTAGATTGTAAGCTCCTTGTGGGTAGGGACTGATATGAATGTACAATGTATATGTAAAGCGCTGCGTAAATTGACGGTGCTATATAAGTACCTGAAAGAAAGAAAGAGCTGATGCTACATACAGTTTACGCAGTGCTCCAAGTGACCACATCTGTTAGTAAAGGAAATTGTCTGTTTGGATCAGCTTGGTCTAAGCCAACTATTTAAAGTCATAGTAAATCTGAAGTTTGGCTTTAAAGGAGAACTACAACTAAAGCTTCTCCTGTGGGTCACAGGAGTGCTGTTCGTTCTGTTGGCTGACATCACAGAGCCATGCCAGAATGGGGAATGATCATGGCCATATGGTCGGGATCCACCCAAGAGACTGGACCGACACCTGGCTCAACCTCTCAGCGAGCCACTGAGCGACTGAGCCAGCTGCTCCCGCCCCTTCCACAGCCCAGCTTTCCTGGGAGCGTGTGGGGAGGTGGGGGGAAAAGCAGACAGTGGTGACTGACAGCACTTCATTGTTTTGTTGACATCTGCGCACACCACCAAGTAGTCATGCTCACTAATTGCAATGTCCTTCATATAGCTTTAATAGTTCAAGTATAACCAGCGTTCTACTTTAATTGTTTTGAGAACATGAAAGAATGTCAGCCACACTCCACTTAGCTCTTCTTACAGTGTTTAATAACGAATTGACTGCATACAGTGATATATCCATCCAAAGCCAGCCTTCCTTGATGTGTTTCACCGCTCCTGGCTTGCTGACAAGGATAGGCCTGGAATTTCCCTATCTGTAATACTGTAAGAAGAGCTAAGTGGAGTGTGGCTGACATTCTTTCGTGTTCTTAAAGGAGAGTGGAGATGGACTACTATGGCCGGCACCCAGGTTGTGCATGTATAAGAGAGGCCAATTTTGAGCAGAGCTATTGATCTGTGTGTGTTTCTACTTTAACTCTTGTCCCTCTTCCTTTTTTAACAGGGCAAAAAACAAACCCACAGCTCCCCCCAAAGTAAAAGTAAAGGTAATGTCAAATATTAGCTTTCTTGCTGCCTTTTTTCCTCTGCCTTGTAGTAGTAGGTTGCTTCTGCTATGCTTCTTTTTAGATAACCCATATAGCTGTTTAAATTCTCTGTCGTGTATTTAAAGCAGGTTACCTGCATTACACCCCCATCCAGCCCCCATTATTTTTTATTTAAAAGAAAACCCTATAGATACTTTTTTTCCTGCAGTCTTCTAGCTTGTCCAGTGATGTCATGGCAGCAGCTTTTCTTCCTCTAGCAGCAATGGGGGTGGGCATTCTTCTAGGGTAGAGGGTGTGTATAGACATGTTGAGTTCACAGAAAGCGCTGGAGTGTTGAAATGCTAAGTAGAACTTGGAAGGGTTTATTGCTGTCTGTGTCCCTGCTAGGAAGATTCACTCTTTCCATTTGTCTGGGTGACCACTATCACCTGGACTGAAAAGTGAGGAACAGTGCAAAATCCTTGAGTTGTCACCAGAACACAATAGGAAAAGGCTTCCCATGGGAGTACTTGTTCCAATGACAACTGTCTAAGAGGATATTTAACTCACTTTGGCAAAATTACCTGTCAATTTGTGTTTTGTCTACAGGACATGATGGGAAATCCCTCTAATGGGACACAGATCCCAAAAAAAACCTGACAGGGATTTTTACCATTCTCTGCTTTATCCAAAGTGGCAATAAATAATGGGCTTTAGATATACAGTACCTAAAACAATTATAGTCAAGCATTTTTTCCCTGTTAACTTGAGTGTATGTGTATATATTATAATTTCCCCTTTTTAACACTCCTAATTCTGTGGTAGGAATCTTCAAATAAGGCAGAGAAGACTGTACCTCCTTCCCCTGTGGAGGTCCAGGGAGCAGCCGTCTCATCAATACTTCCTCCTAAGAACAGTCCGGTTCTGGTTCCTCCATCTTCCTTCTCTACTGGTGGGACTCCAGTCCCTACCTACAATCAGGACAACTCCCTGGATGGAGATCTCATCCGCAACCCCCCCTCTCTAGATGCCGTATCGGAACACTTGAATGCCCTGTCCAGCCGAACATCAACCTTCAATTTCCCTGTCCCCAAATCCGCTGGGCTTGAGAAACCCACAGAGGAGAAAAAGAAGACCTCTCCAGTAGTATCTGTAGCAAACATCTCCCATTCTTCATCACGGCCACCAACATTTACTGACAAACCAGCATTGGTCCCAGAGAAGAAGCAACTGGTACAGATCCACAGTTCAAAGATGTTATCTGATGTCCAGCAAAAGCCACAGCAGCAAGCACATGGACAGGTGAAGATCACCCAGGTCACCAGCCCATCTCTACAGCCCTCAGTGAAGCTTTACCACATGAACAGCCAGCACATTAAGGGGAACTTCACACCCCCAAACCAGAATAGTGGTCAGAGAGTCACTGCTCCATCACCCCCACAGAGGCCTCCCACCCCACAAACAAAATCTCCCAAACCCCAGGTTTTCACTTCTCCACCATCTAACATAGCAAACCATCACAAACCTGTAGTATCACCAAACTTGTTGGGAAAGCACCCTGGCAGCACAGTGGTAGCCCCATCCTACAGGCCAGCTGTTCCAAGGCTTCCGGTTCCTTCACCCAGTAACTCAGGGAACACAATTGGCCTAAACAACACAGTCTCTGTAAACCAGTCACCACCATCTGTTCTGCGAAGTCCACCTGCTGTTCCTGCCAAGAAGCCCTCTCACCCATCTCAAAAGTTGACCTTGATGGCATTGCAAGACTCTGGAAAAGGAACGCAAGGAGTTGCAAAGTTGCTGACCTCATCCATGATTGGAGGAGCTGGAGGAAACACAGGAGCACCACCCAGTCTAAGTGTAAGACTAATATGCTATTTATATAATGGGGCATAACCCACTTGCAAATTAAACCAAGCCTATGCTTTGCCCAGGACAAGGCAGTAGGGCCTCCATAATGCCCCCTTTCCCTGCAGAGGATACTCTCTTTTCCTTTGCAATCTTCCATTCTATATAGCTGCCAGGAACAGATAAAATACCAGTTCTTTTGTGGTATGGAGGAGAATGTGACTCAATCCCGAGGTGGAGAGGCAATCGACCTTTTGTAAGTTCCAACAAGAGCTCACATATGAATTCCTTTTTTCACTCCCCTTGCCTGATTTCAGTGGCGAAGGAGCAAAAAACAGGGTAACTAAAAGCTGCTCGGGAGGGGGGCATAAAACTTAAGCCTGTTGCTTTGCCCTGCATGGAAAAAGCACAGGTTCCCTTTAAAGCTGAACTCCTATGGAAGATAATGTGTTAATGTAGCAATAAGCTTACATTCTATGCATCATTTTCCTCTTAAGTCTGTTCCATTGAGTTATAGTTCTTCTTCCGAAGTTGCCTTAGCAGGCTCCTGGTATTGTAACTTCCTGTTAAGGTGACTAGTCATCCTAGCAGCTCTCTGTGCAATCGGAGGCCAATTGCATCAGTGCCCCTTTCAGTGAATAAACGCTGATGTCGGCGCTGCTGTGAAGTATTAAGAGCCTGTGTCTTTATAGTGGTTCAGCCCTTTCTTTTTGCTATCCCCTTTATGCCAGCTGAGCTCATGTCCTTCTGTGCCCTGTTTGGCAGTCCTGCAAAAGGCAATGAAAATATGTCGGAGGCGAGACAAGCAATACTGATAGATTGGAGAGCTCAGGGGGAAGAGATTGATTTCAAGGAGAGATTTCACAATCTATATCTGTAATGTGCTCAGAATATCTGATTGCACTAGATTTGCTCTCATTTGTTTACATATGATGAAACCACAGATGAGTTCCTCTCCTGCCCTATAGCTACTTTCAGTATAATGCACGGCTGATATAATCTATGGCTTCCATGTGCCCCATCTGTGTGAAGGCTTATCCTGGGCTGCAAACAGAAATTCTTCTCTCCTATACAGGTGGCAGTTCCAGCACAGAAGTGGGACTGCTCTCACCTTTCAGCTGCCAGTATGTGAAGTGTTCTATTTGGCCTGAAAAAAGGGATGCAGGAGATTTCTGTGCTCCTCTCATCACCCGCAGCACCTCCTTAACTCTCAAGAGTCTGCCTATCAACTTTGTGTTTTAAAAGGAAGAGAGCACCACAAAACTTGAATGAGTCTAGCGTAAAGAATTTATTTTTATATCAGGGGCCCGAAACTTTAACTAGGAAAAGGGGGCTAGGAAAGGGGAGCTTTCAGCTTTTGCATATTTGTCACACTTCGTTTCCAATATTTTTATTAAAGTATTTTCACAAAAGAGAATACAAAAGTTAAGGCAAAGACTGTGGATCTTCCATAATGTAAAATACATACAAAAATGGTTAATGGTCCAAAAATGTTAACATAAGATAAAGGGGGGAAAAAAATACTTCCAAAAGTAAAATCTGCACTTTCAATGTGAGGTAGCCCCCGTTCTTTGTCAAAATACTATTTGTAACATATGCAAAGCACACCATTGGTTTATTGCCCACTAGGGGACAGAGCAACTACATATTGCCCTACCAAACCTGAGAAAAGTTTTTAGACCACTAGCTTGAAAATACACCTAATATTAGCTGTAAACGTTCGTAGAAGGGGGGCCTTTACCTCCAAAAGAGGAAAGCCGTGGCCCTCGTTGCTCAATAAGTGAGCAGAAATTTATTTTAATCTTAAAGAGAATAGGCAAAAGACCCAAGAGAAATAATAACAAAAACTGGGAATAGAAGGGAAAGAGTTAAGAGGGAAAGTAGGGTAATACCCCGCACTCTGATTCCCACTGTCCTGAAGCTACCTCAGTCAAGTATGGATCTTGGATCCCCAGTCAGGTACTTGACTTATGGGTCTCACACTTTTTGGAACAACCTCATTTTGTCATTCAAGATCACTGACATTCGCTCACTGATCATAATCCAGGAGAGTTTGAAATTGAGCTGTTCGAATGGCAAGACAGATGATTTCTCCAGGATTTTGCAATAATTCTTGCGGATATGAATATAAAGGCTATGAGGCGTCTTTGAGTTCTCAAGGCTGACTCCACCTTGCAGCCCAGCAGAGCCTGTCTCAAGGACTTAACAAGGTTAATTTGGATGAGAGCATAGATAAAATTGTATACATTAAATCCAGAAGCACCTCACCTTAGGACACTGCCACCATATGTGGAATGCCATTCCTCAGTGTCCACAGCTGTGAAAACACAAAGGAGACGCTCCCGGAACATAGGCTGCCAGCCTACCTGGCACCATGTACCATCTCAAGAGCACCTTTTAATTCTCTTCGATAATAGATGTATTTATTAGAGACCTTGAAGTTTACTGGGCAATAGAGTGCCATTCGTCCAGCTCAATAGTCTTCTGGAGGTCTAGCTTCCACTTTTCCATGTAATTCTGTTTAACTGAGGTATTAGTCAAGATAGTATAGATCTCTGAAATGTGCCCTCAATTTTTATCAAACTTCTGACACAAATATTCCTTAGAGGACGTGATCACTATATCAGAGTTGCATTACAATGTATTAAAAATGATAACATTCCGAATCCAGGAGGTGATGCTTCTCTCTTAAAGCCCTTTTTGTTAGTATGCCCCTATGATCACATAGAAAGCCCTTGTTAGGCCACCAATGAAAAGTTCTGGGGTGAGGCCTGGGGTGATTTCTTTATTTCTAAGAAGAGGGGAATGCTGGGACTTACATTTAGAGAGTCTATCTCAAATTTCCATAGAGGAGGAAAGCGAGGGGCATACAGTTTGTCACACTTAAACAAATCAGATTATTAAACAAATTTTAATATTACACAAAGATAACCCCCGTAAATACAAAATGCAGTATTTAAATGATGCTTTCATTTATTAAGTGAAAAAAGCTGTCCAAGCCTGCCTGGCCCTATGTGAAAAAGTAATTACCCCCCTAAACCTAATAATTGGTTGTTACAACCTTGGCGGCAACATCTGCAATCAGGCGTTTGTGATAACTGGCAACGAGTCTTTCACATCACTGTGCCCACTCTTTGTATTTCGGGTCATTGTTCTGCTGCATATTCCAAGTGCGCTTGAGCTTGAGGCCACGAACTGATGGCCCGATATTCTCCTTCAGGATTTTCTGGTAGAGCGCAGAATTCATGGTTCCATCAATTATGGCAAGTCGTCCAGGTCCTGAAGCTGCAAATAGCCCCAGACCATTACAATACCACCACCATGTGTGACTGTTGGTATGATGTTCTTTTTATGAAATGCTGTGTAAGTTTTACGTCAGATGTAACGGGACGCACACCTTCCAAAAAGCTCAGAATATTTGCCCAAAAGTCTTGGATAATCAAGATGTTTTTTGGCATATGTGAGATAAACTTTTGTGGTGTTTTTGGTCAGCAGTGACTTTCATCTTGAAACTCTTCCATGGATGTCATTTTTGCCCAGTGTTTTTCTTATTGTTGAATCATGAACACTGCCTTTACCTGAGGCAAGTGAGGCCTGCAGTTCTTTAGATGTTCTGGATTCTATGACCTCCTGGATGAGTTGTCGTCGTGCTCTTGGAATAAGTTTTGTAGCCCGGCCACTCCTGGGAAGATTCACCATTGTTCCAAGTATTTAGTTTATGTAATCAGGCCTGGGTGTGGCAAGTGAGATATAACTCCACTTTCCAAAACAATGTGGTTTAGGCCCCTTTCACACGAGCGGAGTCCGTTTTGACGGGCTCCCCTGCTCAGCGGGGATCCATCAGTTTATCCCCCGCTGAGCCGGCGGATAACAAGACTGTCTCTGTAACAGCTCCATTCTACTCTATGGAGGATCGGATGAACACAGGACCGTCTGTCTGTGTTCATCCAATCCGCCAGGCGGATGGAAAATAGGGTTTCCATCCGTCTGTTTTTGGCGGAACGGGTGTCAGCGGACATGACACCGCTGACATCCGTCGCTCCATAGAGGACAATGGAGCGTCCGTTCGGGTCCGCCTGAAAAACTGACAGGCGGACCCAAACGATCTGCTCGTGTGAAAGAGCCCTTAATCAGCGATCATTCATGAATTAGCAAGGTGGGGGGCAATTACAGTTACCCTCCGGTGGAGTGTGCCCGTGGCTTGGGCGGGCCTGATGTCCGGCGGTGAGCTGCCAGAGTGAAAGAACGGGTAACCGCCGATGTAAACACGGCGGTTCCCTGCTCTGTCAATGGGGACATAAAAGATCTACTGATCCCTGTCACTGGGATCAGTTAGGTCTCTTATGCCCATAACAGCCCAGCCCCCCCCACAGTTAGAACACGCCTAGGGAACACAGTTAACCCCTAGATCACCCCCTGCAGGTTAACCCCTTCACTGCCAATGGCATTTACACAGTAATCAGTGCATTTTTATAGCACTGATCGCTGTATAAATGCCAATGGTCCCAAAAAATTGTCAAAATGGTCCGACATGTCCGTCGCAATATCGCAGTACCGCTAAAAATCGCAGATCGCCGCCATTACTAGTAAAAAATAAACCGTAAAAACCCCAGAAATGAATTCTCATCGTCCGTAAACGCAGCAACTTTTGCACAAACCAATCAATAAACGCCGATCTGCCATTTTTTTTTTTTTTTTTTTTTGATGAAAACAAGTTTTTTTTTTTTTTTTTTTTTTGGATTTTTTTTTTTTTTGAACAAAAGTAGTTTTTTTTTTTTTTTTTTTT
>BLSH010337865.1:567245-583130 GCA_018402905.1 Glandirana rugosa | reverse complement strand
CATCCGGGGAATGTTATACCGCCCTTTGCCTTTCTTTGGGTCGGACCAGGAAGTCTCACCACTTTGGAATGCCCGAAAGATGCAAGAAGCAGTTTTTTATGATTTTGTTCCCCATGGCCTTGCTAAACTGAAATATTAGCAGGTGGAGTGGACCTTTGAAGTATGTCCAGCCAAAACTTCTTTGGATAGTGTGGCAAGGTTTTTACTGCTATCTGGGGTTCCATTGGAAAGTTTTTCCCTCCATTTACTGTCATGGTGACAATAATTTCACCATACTGCAAAAAATCTTTAACATGATTGGAAAGGTTCCACTGCTTAAAACTTAAATAACAAACATGTCATACTTGCTTGCTGTGTGTGTGTGTGATGGTTTTGCACAAAGCAGCCCCAATCCTCCTCTTCTGGGGTCCCCCAATGGCACTCCTGCCCCCCCCCCCCCCCGAGTGCCCTAACAGAAATCCACTTTCTATGGAGGCACTCGTGCAGGCTTGCTCCTGAGCTGCCATGTCTGCGTCTATTCCCTTGCCATAGGATTAGATTGACCGGAGTGGGAACCAATGGGTGCTGTTGTTATCAATCTGCGCAGTGAGCGATTATAGTGCCAGGAGAGCTGCTGCTCTTGTGCACGTCGCGATCATGCTCAGGTATAAAGGGACGGGCTGGGGGAATCCATCCTCTGCAACAGAAGGTTTTCTTTTTCCTTAAAGCATAAGTTCACTTTTTAGAAAAAAATAAATAAATGCACATTTTTTTTGCAGGTAAAAAAATGTGCATTTATTATTTGGTTTTTGGAGCCTGTAAAGCATTGCACCTATGCAGGTCTCCTCCAGATCTGTCAGAGTATATGTGTGCTTGTACATCCCTTATAGGCAAGCAGATGCAATCTGACAGGAAGAATGAATGAACTACCACAGCTGCAAAGGATGTTGGAGCTTGTAGTTCATTCACGCACACAGCGCTGTGGAGGAATGACCTGGTCGTGTGGACAGAGCCCCGCACGGCCGCGCTAATTTAAAAAAGTGACAGCTAGCATGGGGAACTTCTCCCCGTACTGCTGTAACAGGGAGGACGGGGATCACACAGCGGCAGCAGCATTGGGAACTGGTTACATGTTCCGTCCTAAAAACGGGTGGAACATGTTCCCAAATGTGAACTTATCCTTTAATGCATAGCATGCACTAAACACTTAAAGCCTTTAGAACCACTTCAAAGGCAACACAGACAGAAATACAAATGTTTTTAATAGTAGAGTAGGGGTAGGGGATTGCTACATCCCCCTGTCAGATTTGTATTGCTAAATAGATGTAGGAGTAGTAGGAGCACCACTTTCCCAAAGAACTCTTATTTCATATTTGTCCCCGTTGCATAGGCGACGTGTTTTAGAGTGCCCCCTCCTTTAGGGTCTAAATTAGAAAAACAATTGTGTATATGGCAAAAAAAATCATGTTTGTAAATACGATAGTCACATAGTAAATAAAATGATGTGCTCAATGCATAATTATGAAACATTTTTAAAGACTTAAAGCAACGTCAACTGTCACTGTTGGCATTGTTTTTATAATAAATATATAATGTATATACTATTCATATTTATTTTAGCCCTCATGAAGAGGGCACCTTAAAGCCCCTGATATGTGTTTGCTATATACTATAGATTTGGGCTTTTAAGACAGAATAAATACCCTTTGGACTCTAATACATTGGTGTGGCATTCCTACATCTATTTAGTCTTTATTTAAAGCTCTGCTGAAGACCCTTCCATGCATGTTAGTCACTCACCTGGAGTTATCACACCCCTTACCTTCAGCTTTATGCTACCTTGTGCGATTAGGCTTATTCTGGAGTCCAGGGCCACCCACTTACCCTCTCAACTTTTTATTTCTGTCTGTGTCCCTGTTGAAAATTTTCTCTCATTTCCTGTTTGGTCAAACTTCCGAACTGTAAATGTGGATCAACCCCTCCAACAATGCCCCAGATAGCAGTAGAAAGCCTAAAGGGCTTCTATTCCCTCCCCACTCTATCATTCTATCTCACACTTTAACCTGAAGCTTTTTTACATGCTTTAGTCGTCCTTCATGTTGTGCCCATACGTTATCTTCAATTGTAGACTTTAGCAGCTTTTCTAAACTTCATTATGTCATTTTTATAATTGTTTCCTTTGATATTTTTGGTTTGATGGCCAGTAAGGATCTAATTTAAAGCAAGGAAAACAAATCTTAAATGAAATACCGAACTTGTGTTACCACCACCATTTCAGACTGTCATACAGACTGTTGGTTTGTGTATACCAATTGACAATTTTGTTTTTTTGCTCTTCATTTTTGACTCTTGGACGATAAGGATTTTCCAACACGGACACAGTTTGTTGATATCGTTCTTGACATTTCTACTTGAAAGACTATTTATTAGAAGGCCTCCCTTCGGCATTGTAAATTAAAAAAAAAAAAGAACACAAGCTTGAAGAAAATTCCATTTTTAATTCAAGGGAAGTTGTTGGACCTTGGCGACTGAGCAAAGGATTCTGGGAAGAAAGAACTGACTAATTTAAAAAGTCTTCCACGTCATGACAATCCAAAGAAACGTACGTTTCTTTTTCTTTGTTTATGGCATTTAAAGTAGAACAGTGGGCAAAAATCGGTAATGACATATATGATACAGTCTGTCATTAGCATTAACACCGCAGCCTGTTTTCCTGAACCCTAAGCCAACCATACATGGATCGAAATTTGGCCATTTTAGTGGGGAACGGCTGAGATTTGATCCATCTTTGGAAAGGCTGATTGTACCCAAGTCAAACCAGATTTTTTTACATGCAATTACTGCTGGGGGCTATAGCCTCTAGCAGTAATCATTGTGTTCTGCCAGCTGGGACCTTCACCCCCCCCCCCCCCTTGCTGGGAGAACACAATAGCACTGCAGGAGAGATTCTGAATCGAGGAGGGAATCATCTATGTTTTGAATCATCTATGGGCTACTTTATCTAGTACAGGGGATTAAAGTGGTTGTAAAGGCACAAGGGTTTTTTACCTTCATGCTTTCTGTGCATGAAGGTAAAAAAAACTTTTTTGTTCAGCAGCCCCCCTAATACTTGAGCCCCCTCTCGATCCAGCGATGTCAAGAAGAGCCTTGCTCTCTGGGGACTTGCATTCCCGATTGACTTTTGGCAACAGCGGGAGCCATTGGCTCTTGCAGCTGTCAGTCACAGCCAGCGAGCCAATCAGGAGATGGAGGGGTGGGGCCAGGCCGCAGCACCGTGCGTGAATAGACACATAGAGCAGTGGCTCAGCTTAGGTGCCCCCATACTAAGCTGCTTGCTGTGGGGGCATCTGGCAAGAGGGAGCGGCCAGGAGCGCCAGCATGGAACCCGAGAAGAGGAGGATCCGGACCTGTGCAGTTTTTTGTTTTTGTTTTTTTGTTTTTTAATAAAAAAACAAGATTTTAATATCCCTCCAAAATAAACAGATTTTAATATCACTTTAAGAAAAATAAAAACGGCTGTGTAATACTAGTGCCAGACTGTTATATATTTCATTTTTTTTTTTTGCCCATAATTCCACTTTAAGGACGTCCAGATGCCAAATTATTTTGGCTCCCTTCTATGCTACAGTATGGATCTTCGGTGGGCCTGCACTAGATAGATTCGTATTCGCCCAAAGACGAATAAGTCTTAATTTATACATGGGAACATTTGCAAAAAGTCTACTTTGCCCCAGCCTACAAATCTGTCGCATTTTAACACATAAAGACATATTGTACTATTATTAGGAACCTCCCGGAGTCCCTAGCTGGGAATTATGGGATTTCGGACCTCTAGATCGAATTTCAATAATTATGGTCAGTAATAGTATCCAGGTCTCTGGCAGATTTGGAGATGCAGCTTTTCAAATTTTCATATTTAAAGAGTTTTGTAGGTAAAAAAAATATCATGATTTGTGGATGCTTTGGACTTCCTTCTTCAGCTATTGGTTGTTGTGTTAGGAAACAATATGGCTGCTGCTTCGCTCTGTGAAGAGTGTGACACCTGAATATTTCGATCGGTGTGTGCGTGTGTGGTTGATTAGTATAGATCTGTGTAGTTTTACAGCAAATGCTAGTCTGTTATATTTTTATGTGATGTCTGGGAAGTGTGCCAATTTTTTTTTTTTTATTTAGGCTGGGTTCACACTAGTGCAGATTGGATTCGGGTTCCTCACATCCAATTCGCAATAGCAGGAGATTTTGACTGGCTCTCTATAGATTCAGTTCACATACCTCCGCTGCAAATTTGCACAGGAGCCCTGTGCGTCTCTTGGCGCATTTCAGGTCCGAATTCAGCCAAAAATTCATGCTGAAATTGGACCTGAAACATTTAACCAGGACGCACTGGTTGTGGCAATAGTGTGAACCCAGCTTAAATGTAGCATTCTCTGCTTATGAATGATTTGTAAAAGACCCTGTTTAAACTGATGGGGTCTCTTTAAGCCTTGACCTGGTTGTATTCCCCTTCACATCACTCTGACACTTCTTAGACCTTTATAGCCACCACAAAATGGCTAGCGCTTCCAGTCGTGGGCGAGCTTGCAACCTTCTCCTGCGACGCACAGCTTGAGCTTGGAGGCCAGTTGCTACATCAGAACACTGTCACATGACGGAGCGGGTACTGTCACCGCACCCTGTAAACACCAACACATTTTGTGGCGACAGAGGGAACAGGGGAGAGCTGTGAAAAGGAGTATAACCTGGGTCAGGGGTGATTTTTAAAGGGAATCACCATGGAAATATTACTTATACCTGTCATATGAGAAATCCATGCGCTGTCATTGTTGACCTCTTTCCAACATATACTAGTGCCTGGCTGACCTTGGCTTTAGTACTTTGTCATGGAACACAAATGTTGCCAATTTGCATACCATGGCACAAGGTGGCAACCACTTCAAGAAGATGGTCAGCATTGATGGTCTATATGTTTTTCATGACCGGTTCCTTTAAAACTGAGGTGGAACCTGACAAATGGCACAAATCTTTGCTGGCTACCCAATGTATGCACACAGCTCAAAATTACTGAATTACTGGAAGTCTAAAGCCTCATACACACGGGATGACGATCGTATGTACGATCGGCTCAAATCATATGTTGGCTGTTGTATCTAGCCTACTGACTGCACTACATGATCGTACGACCAAAGAAAGAACGTTCAGGTGCATGTAATTGGCATCCGGCCGTTCCTGACTTCTGAGCATGCGTGTTTTGCACAATACAACTTGTTGGACCAACTTCTCTGTACACACGATACAACGGTCGTATGACCGCTTATTGGTACTACCAAGTTTTCTTGTTTGCTCATACAACTCCTGTTGTACGACCGTCGTACGTCGGCTGTTCAAATCGTGCGTACTAAGGATCGATTTTGCATACAACAGTCGTTCGTATGACCTGTTGTATACAATCGTCGTCCCATGTGTATGAGGCTTAAGACTGTGCAAATGTGGACCAACTTGTCCAGAAGACCACCATCTGTGGGTTCACGGCACAGAATCTTGGGACTGGAAGCTGGAGTGTTATTTAGAAATTGGCAGTAATAATCTGTTTCCTTTTCTCTTGTTGTAGAAGTAGCCATAACTGGTAAAATAAAACCCCAGTTAGTTTTTGTTATTGGTCTGCCCCTGTAGGGGAGAGTTAAACTCTGTATCTTTCCTGGTGACCATTACCGCCATCAAGACCCAAAAAATTTGAGAAATCCAGATGTTTGTAGTTGACATCAGATCAGGTAGTGAAGGTTCTCACCATTCCTCCTCTAGCCAATACAAAAAGATGTGTTATAGTCACCACTGCTAGAGAATAGAAAGTCTTGGCTGGAAAGCTCAGACTAAAGCTAGGGGGCAAAATGCTGAATTTAAACCATAGCAGCAGGCAATGTGTATGGTTGAAGTGTCCTTTAAAAGCTGCAGGAGAACTTGTACTAAAAGTGGACACATTTTAAATGACATCATTACAATTGCACTTTGATCTTGTTTGCCTCCCAGCTCATCAGTGAAGATTTTAACTGTGGCTCTGATGTAGATCTTGGCTATAGAAAAGCACTATGCACATCCCCAGCAATGCAGTAAAGGTGTGTTTCATCTGCAATTTATTTTTAATAAAATGCTATGTTTTTGACCAGTCTTCACGTTCTCTGCTTAGAGTAAGCCCTAAACATTCTCTACTAATGTCTGAAAAAAAATGCTCTGGAATAGGAAGTAGTCATACTGTGAAGTGGACTAACTAAGGCCAGGTTCACACTGGGGCGGTAACTGTAAAGCGTCACTAGTTTTAGCGGTGCTTTACCGCTGTTATAGCGGCAGCAGGGCGCTTTTAACCCCTAAGAAGGGGTTAAAAGCGCCAATGTGCGGGGTTTTCCAAAGCGGTATTCAACCGCTTCGGAAGCGCTGCCCATTCATTTCAATAGGCAGGAGCGGTGTATACACCTCTCCAGCACCGCCCCAAAGATGCTGCTTGCATGACTTTTTTACATGTCCTGCAAGCGCACTGCCCCAGTGGGAGCATTCGGGCTTTCTGATTGGGGGGAGTTTTTCAGGAGCTATTTTTTAGCACTAAAGTGCCTGAAAAACGCCCCAGTGTGAAAGGGGTCTAAAGAAACCAGCTTGTGTTACATTGGCCAGTTCAATAAAAGCTGTCCAACATTTGGCCTGCGTGTGCTTCTGTCTGACGAGCATGCTGGAAAACCAGCAGTCAACCGGCTCCTGATCAGAGTGTTCCTATGGGGGGAGGGGGCTGTCGTCCCCAGGACATCCCCATGGCTCCCCCATGTCAGAACACAAAAGAACAGCAGAGGGGGATCGCTGTACTAACATTGGATCGTTAGTACAGTGCCTCCGCCTGGAGCGGTCAGTTGTTTGAACAAAAAAGAAACTAGTAGTTTGCATCAGGCTTTATTCTGCAATGCAAATCTATGTGGGGCCATGTGATTAGGGGAGGTGTGGCAACTACGCAGCCCTGGCAGCACAGGGCACTGCAGTGTTACGGCAGGAAGCAGTAGTTTTAGGAATTTCCCTTAGACACCAATTATAGCTTGCTGGGGTTACTGTACAAAGGAAAAAGGTGCAAGACTTATTTTGCCTAGAGGAAAAAGCATATTGGCACTTCCGGTTTTATTAGTCTCAGTAAGTGAGGGGGCAAGATCAACAGGAACTGTCTAGATTACAGGAAATAAGAGAAACTTTCTCTATTGGGTAGCATTTAAACTTCAGTGTTTTTTTTAACCTATCCACTCTTTCATGCAGTACAAAAGCATGAAAGAAGCTGGAGAAAGAAAAAAGGTCTGCTTACAGTATCCAATTAGACTTGTAATAATGAGAGTGGTGACACTGGCTGGATGTCAACCAGCACCAGTAACGCCTGCAGCATGTAGATTGTACCACAGCACACTCTTTTGGTCTCCTCATATGCTGCATTTAGCTGATGACCTTTTGCACCCAACTATTTTGAAGGCTGACCATACATTATGATAGCTGCTGGGAGTGTGTTCTCTTAATTGTACAGTACAGGACTCGTATTCATAGACCTTGAGTTATATGCCACTATCTTCAGGTGATTGGACACCAGGAAAAGCTTTGCTGACAATGCCCCACTTCTCCTTCATATAACCCCACCCACTCTGTTGGACCCCAGTCTTTTGCTAGTGTTGGAGCTCTTTGGCACTCACCTTGGAATATGGTGTAAAGTGTAGTAAGTAGCAGTGTGCTATAAAGGTCTATGGCACCCAGACCCAGAAGCCCCCTTTGGGGGCATGCCCATGCTGATTGGTAAAGTGTGGTTCCCTCCAGGAATTTACAGAGTGGATAAAGTAAGGCCAATATTTCCCTGTGATTATGTCCAAGCCCGGCTTTTACATGTGGGGTGATATTCACTTAATGTGTTATTGCCCTATGTAAAAGTTTCTACTATGTTGGCAGTAGGTGGCATTTTTATAATTTTTGCCATTTCAAATGTAGCAAGTTTTGTTTTTCCCATTCAGCTTTGCTGCTTGAGTAGTGACGTAGTTGCAATACGCCTTCCGGCTGACTCACTTCCAGTCACCATTTCCACCAAGAATGCAGTTAGCATGTCAACTGACCTCCCAACTGCCTGCTTTTTCAAAGACACCGCATCAGGACATCAATCAGCATTTGGGTTATAGCACTTTTTCCTGGATATGCAAATACCCTCTCAGTCCATATACATTTTTGTGAGAACCGTGAAAGGGGATCCCCTTACTTGGCAATGGTGGAGACAAAACACAGGAGCTGAGAAAAGAGCCTAATAGCACTTGGGCTACAGCTGGTACTGAGAAAAAAACTTAATTGTTCAGGCTGATAGCTTTTCTCCTACATCAGAAGGTCCTATATTGCAGATTTCATGAAAACAATGTCCGGTCAGAACAATCTCTTCCTTTCTAGAACCTTTGGTCTCCAGTGCACAATAGTGCTCTTCTGCCTCTCCACCACCTGAATCTATTCAGGAGTAAAACCCTAAACCTCCTAACATCTTTGGGGAAGGTGAGGTGGACGCAGAGGAGGACCCTGCATAGGAATTTTCTCCAGCATGGTTGGGAAAAAAAACAAGCTAAGGTTTCACACCATATGCTTTCTACTTTGAGCTCACTTATTTTTGCTAGCCTTTGCCTAGTAGCATCTGAATTTCCTCTTCCTAAATAAGTTTTTCTCTTGCAAACACAAATTAAATTTGCATGAGCACCAGATCCTAAGAAGGTATTCCTTTCTTCAAACATTTTTTGCTTAGTTATATCCCATTGAAAAGGAATCCATACAAAAGAGTATTTCCTCGTAGTGGATCCTGCCATCTCTGTTCTCAATGCAGGCGGTCCCTGGGCTACAAACAAGATAGGGGGACTGTAGGTTTGTTCTTAAGTTGAATTTGTTTGTAATAGGAACAGGTACATATTTTTAAGTGTAGCTTCAGCCAAAAATACTATTTTTAGGCTTTTTGGATAGCATAGGGGAGGGTTAACACCCCTGTAATGTTTGTTTTGCTGTATGTGTTTCTGTTCAGAAGATTTCACCTCACTTTCTGTCCCAATGATAATTGGATTTTGAAAATTTTGGGTTGTTGTGGAAACAAACCTTGGTGATAAAGTATCAATGGAGACACATTTTCCCCATAATAAACTCTGACAGGAGTGAATTTCCCTTCCTATAGGTAGATTTCCTCTCACTTCCTGTTTACCTCCATTCGTAAGTAGGAGTTGTTTGTAAGTTGGATGTTTGTAACTAGGGGACCGCCTGTAAGTACCTCACTGTTCTGGTTGAGGATTTCCCTTTCTTTAAAGATTCTGGCGGTAGACGGTTAGAAACCCTATTGAAGGCAACCTTTGATTTTGCTGGTCTTGCATTGCAGCTGGCCAATACGGCTATGTTCATTTGTCTGACTGTCACTAACTGGACTGGAAAAATTCATGGACAATGCAATTCTGTCTTTAAGGCACCTGTTCTGCTGAAACAATAGAAAGTCTAGCCCTCAGCACTGCTATTTTGTGTTGACTCCCTAGAGACATTTAGTGTCTACTAAGACACTGCACATTTGCAACATTTGGTGGTTAAAGGCTTGAGCTGTTGAACCTGTTTGGGAAGTGATGGTGAATGCCTGTTTTGCGAATCCCTTGATAAATTTATCAAGGAAGTCACTGGGGATAAAGTGCTATCACCCAATAAACAGCCTAAACCTACTATGGCTACTACCTCTTTCCACCAACAGGGGTCCTTTCATTCCACCCAGGCATCCTCCTCTGTCTAATGCAGCTTTGTTTTTTTTTTTGCCGCATGCCTTGGACCAAAATTCTCCAAGCCTACCCAGAAGCCTCCACAGTGGGGGGCGCGACAAACCATATTGGCATTTGCACCTTAATGGATTAGAGGATCCCCAAACCTCCGGGTCTGAACTGTTGTTTCCAGGGCCTACAAAATAGAATTTATATACCTGCCCCTTCCTCAATTCCTAACCTCTTATTTGCCTGCTTCACCTCAAAGACAGGCAGACTTGTGTGCTACCCTGAGTCAGCTTTATATAGGAATGGTAATCCCAGTTCCTGCACAAGAAAGTTTCGAGGGATTTTACTTGAACCTACAGGTATTCACCTTTCCAAAACCAAATGGAGGCATTCACCCCATTTTGGACTGAAAATTCATAAATCGATATGTACATATCCCCAGATTCCGAATGGACTCTAGGATCAAATTTTACTCCTCTTAGGTTAGGGAAAATTCTGCCATCACTGGACAGTCGAGATGCCTGTCTTAATATTCCCATTATTCCCACACATCTACGCTTTGCTCTAGGAGACCAACACTTTCATTTGTTGCCTTGCCATTCAGGGTCTCCTCTGCACCAAAAGGAGTACAAAAGTACTGGCTCTGCTAACATCTAGGAGTATCCATTTCACGGGGTACCTGGATGACCTTTTGAAAGATTTTTTCAGCTTTTGAATAGGTGATCAACTTCATGAAGTCTACCCTCCAGCCTTCCCATCGTCTGGAGTATTTGGACACAGCCAAGGCAAAAGGTTTCCTTCTACAGGAAAACGATTACTTCTCTGACGTCCAACTGTTAGGACAACCAAGCATGCCATGATTCTGCATGAGTGCTCTGAGCCTCATTGTAGCCTACTTCGAGGGAGTCCCCTTTGTTCAGTTCCACTCAAGACATTTTCAGATCAACATTTTCACAATGTGAGACAAGCAGATCCTTTCTCTGGATCGCCCACTACAGCAGACCAGCCAGGCAAAAATCTCCCTGGCATGCTGAATCTCCAACAGCCCTAAAATCTGGAAAATCATTCCTTTCCTCTCCCTGAGAGGTGGTAATGACAGATGCAAGCCTGACAGGCTGGGACGAGGTGTACAATTCCCTTACTATTCAGAGCCTGGCACCCATATGAGTCTATGCTCCCCATCAACATTGTGGAAAGGGGATCCATAGAACAGATTTCTCTTACACTGAATCCCTCTCCTACACGGCCACCCAGTGAGGGTGCAGTCAGTGACCTACATAAACTACCAAGCAGGTACCATACAAGTCAGGCAGCCCTGAGGGAAAGCAGCCTGATTCTCTTCAGGCCAGAGAATCGCATTCCAACTCTCTCTGCTATCTACATACCAGCAGTGGAAAATTAGCAAGCAGACTTCCACAGTTGGCAACACCTGGAAAAAGGGACCTTCCAATCCTGTCTGGGCCCAAATCCACCAGATCTGTCAAAATTTGAGCTTTTCGGCATCAAGCATTTGTTTTGCAAGTTTGCTAATAGTTTTACCAGGTGGGTCTTTGGGCTTCTGCTGATGCAAGGTGCTTCAGCTGAGTGTTTTGGGCTGGTTGACCCTTATTTTCTGTTGGCCGGTTTGCTATGGTGTAGCCCACCCCTCAGTTTATTGCTTAGGGATGTCCTATGGTCTATGAATACAAGTCCTGTACTGTACGATTATGATAATGGGAATTTGGCTTGCCTATATTTCATATCTTGGAGTGCAGAACAGGACCACAGGTCCCTCCCCTCTGTTTCCTTATTGCTAAAAAACAGAAGTCCCCTGGAATGGATGAAGTTATATGAGAATGCACTCGAGGCATTCCCAACAAACCTTTTGGCAGTGTCAATTCACCCAAAGGTAGTGGCATATAACCCACTATGGTCTATGAATAAAAGTTCTGCACTCAGTGACAAGACAAGGTCATCCAGTGCCCAGGGCCAAGATATGCCAAACTGTGCCCCCTCCCCCATCCATGATGTGTAAGCTTAGGGGATCCTACGCCCAACATTAACTAGCTTGTCAAAATCACTTATGTTGTCACAATTCCTGTCAGCCCTTTAACAGAAGGAATGCACCCTCATCCCTACAAAAACCATTGCGCCCAGGGCAGCCGACCCTCTCGCCCACCCCTTGTCCCAGGCCTGCCTACACTGTACTCCAAGAAATGGAATTTGCAGGTAAGTTAAATATCCAATTTTTCACGATTGGTTTGTAAAGTGACAGTGATATTGTATTTCATATTTTTTCATCTGTATACTTCTCATGGCTGCTCTTACTCAAATTGAGTTTTTAATCTTTGCTACTCCTTTGAAACGTGGATGTAATTCACTTCAGAATGGTGCAACTTTCCCCAAAGTTATAGCTGGTGTCTGCAACCAGAAAGGTGATTTTAATTATTTTGCATTCATAGGTCTGGCTTTTTATAAGGGTATTTTTGGCAGTTGCACTGGGCCACATATCAGAATGAAGTTCCACTTAAATGCTATGGCATTTTTTTATATTATGAATGCTGGGGAAGGGGGAAGAGGACATGTGACATAAGTTACATTTTAAGAAGCTGGAGAGTTATTCAACGCTTTAGCATCTACCCGAAAATGAAATAAAAATTAGGTGGGTTTGACTTGAAATTGTATCTGAGATATCCATAATAACCATGGCAGCAAATTCACTTTCCTTTTGAGTTCTTTAATCCTTGTTAGAAAATTGACAGCTGGAACCTGGATATGAAAAATGATATACTTTCCTGTGTACATATAAAGAAATATCTGTAAAATAACTATGACACAATCAATGCAAAGTAATAAAAACCTATATACTAATTGGTAAGAAATGTATATTAGATTTAAAAAGATGAAAGATAAAAAAAAAACCCAGTGAAGATTTTTTTATTATTATTTTGAGAGTTTATTATTTATTTCTATATATTGCTTTACCTATACTTAAATTATTAATTGTACATATATATGTACACCACAGCACCTTTGCTTGTGTCTATTCACATAGTCTGTTACAGCATACCAGTGCTTTCCTTCTGGTGACATTTAGTGCTATAATCACTGAAGTTTCTATGAAATTAACTACATACATCCCAGGTTCATCAAAACAAGAGGTGTGCAAAGTCTTACTGGTTGTTTTCTTTAGAAAGAATAGAAAATACTTTTCCTAGCCAGCATGATGCAGATAAGGACCCATGCTCTTTGTAGAAGCAGTGGTCTCTCTGCAGAGGTCAGACATGCACTTGTTGATTGGAGAGCATCTGGCTTGGTAGGTGGTGTTTGCCCTCTGCCTAGAGATCACTGCTTCCACACAGAGGACATGGGTCTTTTTTCAGTATGCTGGCAGGGGAAGGCTTTCTAAAAAAATCAAACTTAAGACGTTGTACACTTCTTTTTAAATTGATGAACCTGAGATGTATGTAGCTGGTTTGAGCTTAAAGTTATATTAAAGTCGTTTTTGGTTTTGCACAGAGCAGCCTGGATCCTCCTCGGGTCCCACGCCACCGCTCCTGGCCCCTCCCTCCTGCCAGGTGCCCCCACAGCAAGCAGCTTGCTCTGGAGGCACCCAAGCAGGCGTGCTCTCGATCCACAGTTCTGTGTGTCGATTCACACACGGAGCCATGGCTCAGCCCCATCCCCTGATTGGATCCCTGGCTGTGATTGACAGCAGCACTGCTGCCAAAAATTCAATCAGCAGTGCGAGTCCCCAGAGAGCCAAGGCCATCGTGGACATCACTGGATCAAGAGGAGGCTCAGATAAGTATTTGGGGGGAGGGGCTGCACACAGTAAGGTAAAAAATCTTAAGCAAGCACTTGAAGGCTATAACAGAATATGTACATAGAACCAACCAAAGGTGCTGTATTTAGCAATTTTTAAATTACGTTTGAAGACCTATTTTAGAAAGGATTAAAGGAGGTAAGTATACTAATCTCCATGCTGTCCTTTCTGATAGTGTTGTGAAAACTCCTCCTAGAACTCTAGCAATACCATTGCCCAAGCTGTTGTGGTCTCTGACCATTGATTTGAATTGAAAAACAGTGGGAGATATAGACGTTTACAGGTCATTTACTCTTACCTCCCGCATTCTATTCCCTAAACTATTCCTGATGATCTTTACTAATCATTTTTTGTCCTTATACAGCAGAATGTGTCTTAAGGTGGAGCTATATCTCCTACAACTGAATCCTGATGACCTTTGGTCACAGTTGGTGTCTGGGTACCAGGCAGTCAATCGGTAACATTTTAAATGCTTTGTACAAAGATTTCTCTTAGTTGTACCACAAAACAAACCCCAGACATTCTAACAAAGCACAGAATCATAAGTAGAGATGAGCCGATCCATTGAGGATCAGGGATGTTCAAGCATAGTGGATATCTTTAAAGGATAATTCTCCTTTTCAAAAAAAATTGCTAATTTTTGCAGAAAAGAAATGCATGTTTTTTTCTCACGGGCCTGCAAGGCATTGCACCCGTGATCAGTGGATGCAATATCGGGCTCCTGAAAACCATCCCTACAGCTTTCGGCCCATACCACTGTACAGGCTCTCAGTTTGAAAGCTACAATCATGCTCATCAGCGCCCTCACAGTTCATTGAGAACTGCAAGCTGCTGCTGCTGCAGTGATGATGCACGTAGTTTTCTCATTCACAGGTTCCTGTGAATGAATGATACAGCTGTGTGGGCAAAAGAAGTTTTCAAAATGTGCCAGTGGGTGTGGGGAGAGGATCCACTGCTTGCTGTCACTGGAGATGGGGGGCGGGTGAGGATGACGTGCTAGAGCACAATGCACCCTAAATATTGGTGTAGCATGCTCCAAAATGTGAACTCATCCTTTAAATAATTGCCATTTTCCCAATATTCACCAGGCCTCTTCTGCAAGGCCTATTTGATTTGCATTTCCTGGAACATTGCACAGAACTTACATCTGCCCGTGTTTTTTTTTATTGCACCCAATTTTCTTGTTTAAATACTGGCCCTGTACCAACTGGTTTATAGATGGAGGGGCAACATTTGTGGCCTTTTTGGCCAGCAGTAGAATTGTGTTCCTTAAAAAAAACTGTATGGTTTCTGTCTTTTATGGCTGCTGGCAAATGCATGCAGAATAGTCCACTTGAAAACTGGGTGGTTCAAAGCTCAGGGTTTCCTTAGGTCTGTTAGTATCTGTGACCGGTTCTGCCAAGTTGTAATTATATGTTTATAAAATGGTGAAGAGAACAAGGAAAAAATGTGCAGTGAGGGATTTTGTATTTCACTTGCTGGCTTTGTGTAAATAAAATTGTAAGTTTGTCTCAGTGAGTCTTCCATTGATTATTATTGTAATTAAAAAAAAAAAACACTAAGGCTTGGTTCACACTGCTGCAACCAGAAAGTCGCTACTTTATTAACAGAAGTCAATGCAAGTCGTGATGGATTTACATAGTTACCCGAAAGTAGTGCAGGAACCTTTTTCTAAAGCCCCATACACACTATACAATTTTCTGTAGACTTGTGTCTTCAGATTTAACAAAACCATATAATATGAGGTCAAACCTTGAACGTTTCGATTTGCATGCAGTCAGGCCCTTCCACTACATGGTTTTGGTAAATCTAAAGACAAAATTCTACAGAAAACTGTATAGTGTGTATGGGGCTTTAGTCTCTACGATTCCATTGCAGTTAATGGGGTGCGACTTGTCATGCTACTTTGAACTCTGAAGCCGTATGACAAGTTGCAGCAGTGTGAACCAAGCCTAAAGCAACTTATAGAAGAGTTTTTTTGTTTTCTTTTTCTGGTTAACCAGTGGGTTGAACCAAAAAAAAAAATAGCTGCGACGTTGAACAGTATGCCGAAGTCTCAAGTTTCATCGTACTGTTCAGCGTGGGGTAATTGACGTTACCTTAGCATCTCTGATTTCGGGGTATGTGTGATATGTCAAAAGACATCTTAAAACAGAAATCTAAATGGTTTTGGTACATCACCTTCCCGGACTGACGTACGTTTAGCTTTGCAAGTTCCAAACTGGAGTATAATATACCAAAACAATTTAGACTTCTGTGTTCAGATGTCTTTTAACATATCACACATACCCCGAAATCTTTTTCCAAGGACGTGATGAAAGCCCATTGATACATTTA
>BLSH010337865.1:551281-561400 GCA_018402905.1 Glandirana rugosa | reverse complement strand
CCATTAATCTATTTGCCTTTTACCTATCCAAGCAAAACTGTAATAGCTCTGAATACAATTACTCTTTAAAATGTAGACCTAAGATTAGTTTGGTTCTCCCACAGTTAACTCTGGAAGGCATTTCTTTTGGTTGCACACTAATCAAAATCCATTCTTTGCTTAGCCTAAGCTCTGTGAACGCTCATGGAGAACCAATCTGCAAAAAAGTTATCAATGTTTATTACCTGACGCAGTAGGTTCTGAGCAAATTCCAGGGTCTGTAGCCTCTGCTTGTTGACAGCGTTGGCCTCTGTAAACCTTGCTGACAAATCTGCCTCCTGTTAAACATAAGCAAAAGTGTGTATGGTTTAGGAAGTCTGAGGCGTGCATTTAAAAACTGTAGAAATAAAAGTTAAGGCTTTTAAAGTACCTCCTCCTTCACTTTGTTTGCAGGTGACAAGATTTTGGAGCGTTTAGGGTAAGAACTTCTCCTGTTCTCCATATCCAGGACTGACCGCAGCTTCTCAGCATCCATTTCATAATCCTGTTCAATGGTAACAGATGAGATCCATGAACACACAGAAATAGATCACATCATAAATGCAAGGGGGGCTTATGGGTCTAGTCAAAATGGTATTACTTTTGGCTGCCAAGGTCCTGTAGGTTGTGACTCCAAATTAGATCCTCTTATTTCTGGAGCCCTTAATGCAGGGGTGCTCAACCTGTGACCCATAGAGCCCTTTGATGGGGCCTGTAACCTCAAATCTGGGAAGTGCTTGATAATGTTCTAGGATGGTGGGTTGGCAAGCCCAGATCACAATCAATGGGTTGCCGACCCACCATCCCAGAGCATCAAGCCATCAGCGGAGGAAGCAGGTAGCTGCAGAGGGAACAGGAGCTGCATAAGCCAATACTTTCTCTATAGTGCCAGCTTCTGTCCCAAGGGGAGTCCTGCCAAGTGCACTTCACCTGGGACCTTTCTAGCAGCCTGGAGAAAACTCCTAGGAGAGGGGAAAAGATCAGTGTATGAAACATCATGTACACTGCAATTTTGCAATGGGCAGATCACACTGATCTGCAGGTACAGCTCAGTGCACATGCAGATTAGCTGCACTAAATAAGAATTGCATTATCCCACACTACCTGTTCTGGCCAGTGTGGTATATGTCAACATCTAGTGGATGGCTGCAAGCAACCAAATTGTGTTCCACAATGTTGATCGCCAAAAACAAAGAAAAAAAAATGTTGCTGCGCCTATTCCCTTATATGTGCATGGCAATTGTTACCTCTTAATGTAAACATGAAATTAAATCAAATCATTCCACATAAAAAAAAAAATCATAATATTCCAATAAGGGCCGGTTCACACTGCAGCGGGGCGGAGCGGCGCGACTTCGCGCCCCGTTCACATCTAGGCGAATTGTCAGGCGACTTGAGTCGCCTGACAATTCGCCTCAATGCTGTGCAAATGGTACCGTTCTAATAGGAGCGAATCGCTTCGCTCCGCATTAGAAAAATGGTCCCTGCACTATTTTTAGGGCGATCTCAGGCGACTTGCATTGACTTCTATGATAGAAGTCTCATAGCAAGCCGCTTTGAGATCGCCTGGAGCGCCGCATCGCGCCGCTCCGCCTCGCTACAGTGTGAACCGGCCCTAAGTGTACTAATGGTAACAATATCAAAACTTTTTTTAGTGCCCCAATGAATATACTGTGCACTATACAGTGAGGGGAAAAAGTATTTGATCGCCTGCTGATTATGCACGTTTGCCCACGGACAAAGAAATGATCAGGCTAGAATTTTAATGGTAGGTTTATTTTAACAGTAAGCCAGAATAACAACAAAAAAAATCCAGAAAAATGCATTTCAAAAAAGTTATAAATTGATCTGTATTTTAATGAGTGAAGTAAGTATTTGACCCCTTCGCAAAACATGACTTAGTACTTGGTGGCAAAACCCTTGTTGGCAATCACAGAGGTCAGACGTTTCTTGTAGTTGGCCACCAGGTTTGCACACATCTCAGGAGGGATTTTGTTCCACTCCTCTTTGCAGATCCTCTCCAAGTCATTAAGGTTTTGAGGCTACCGTGTGGGAACTCGAAACTTCAGCTCCCTCCACATATTTTCGATGGGATTAAGGTCTGGAGACTGGCTGGGCCACTCCAGGACCTTAATGTGCTTCTTCTTGAGCCACTCCTTTGTTGCCTTGGCCATGTGTTTTGGGTCATTGTCATGCTGGAATACCCATCCATGACCCATTTTCAGTGCCCTAGCTGAGGGAAGGAGGTTCTCACCCAAGATTTGATGGTACATGGCCCCGTCCATTGTTCCTTTGATGCGGTGAAGTTGTCCTGCCCCGTTAGCAGAAAAATACCCCCAAAGCATAATGTTTCCACCTCCATGTTTGACAGCGGGGATGGTGTACTTGGGGTCATAGGCAGCATTCCTCCTCCTCCAAACACGGAGTTGAGTTGATGCCAAAGAGCTTGATTTTGATCTCATCTGACCACAACACTTTCACCCAGTTCTCCTCTGAATCGTTCATTAGCAAAATTCAGACGGGTCTGTACATGTGCTTTCTTGAGCAGGGGGACCTTGCGGGCGCTGCAGGATTTCAGTCCTTCACAGCGTAGCGTGTTACCAATTGTTTTCTTGGTCACTATGGTCCCAGCTGCCTTGAGATCACTGAGAAGATTGTCCCATGTAATTCTGGGCTGATTCCTTACTGTTCTCAGGATCATTGAAACTCCAGGAGGTGAGATCTTGCATGGAGCCCCAGAAAGAGGGAGATTTCTGGTGTTTCTTCCATTTGCAAATAATCACACCAACTGTTGTCACCCTCTCCCCAAGCTGCTTGGCGATGGTCTTGTAGCCCATTACAGCCTTGTGTAGGTCTACAATCTTGTCCCTGACATCCTTGGACAGCTCTTTGGTCTTGGCCATGGTGAAGAGACTGGAATCTGATTGAATGATTGCTTCTGTGCACAAGTGTCTTTTATATAGGTAATAAGCTGAGATTAGGAGCACTCCTTTTAAGAGAGTGCTCCTAATCTCAGCTCATTACCTGTATAGAAGACACCTGGGAGCCAGAAATCTTGCTGATTGATAGGGGATCAAATACTTATTCACTCATTAAAATGCAAATCAATTTATAACGTTTTTTGAAATGTGTTTTTCTTGATTTTTTGTTATTCTGTCTCTCACTGTTTAAATAAACCTACCATTAAAATTATAGACTAATAATTTCTTTGTCAGTGGGCAAATATACAAAATCAGCAGGGGATCAAATACTTTTTTCCCCTCACTGTATATAGAATGTTTCTTTTGACATATTCAAAACAAAAGTGTGCAAAATTATAGTGAAAACATTTTTAAATAAGAAAGAAATAAGTCACTTGGAGATCAAGTTCAAATCAGCAGCGGCGGAGGTCAGGTGGTTGGCAATAGCCCTGCCCCTTTGATTTGCCCACTAGATTCAATCTTCGGGATGAGGCGGCTGGTGGTCATTCTATTTGGGGCAGTGTCAGCCGTGCTGGTGGCAGGACAATAAATTTAAAGGGCCATACACCTAATTGTGGGAACAACCCAGGATATCTGAGAGTGCATTGGAGGAGGAGTACAAAGGAGTCTATTCCTTGTGCCTCAGAGTAGGGGGAAGGTTCAACTTGACCTGGTTATTACAGGTCAAATGTGGAGGTGAGCGCATTATTGAATGGTGGTGAAGCACTTTTTCTGCGATGGCACAGTAGTGTGGGTCACAAAAAGTCATTGCAAAGTCTTGTCTTTTAAAAATGAACAAATACATAAACATGTCATACTTACCTCCTCTGTGCAGTTGGTGTTACACAGGGCACCCTGGATTCTCCTCTTCTCGGCTTCCTCTTCTGTGCTCCTAGCCCCTCCCTCCTGTTGAGTGCCCCCACAGCAAGCAGCTTGCTATGGGGGCACCAAAGCCGGGTCACAGCTCCGTGTCCATTCAGACACAGAGCTGTGACCCGCCTCCGCCCCCCCTCTGTCCTGATTGGCTGACTGATTTTGATTGACAGCAGCAGGAGCCAATCGCGCCGTGCAGTTGTCTCAGCCAATGAGGAGGGCAGCTTAGACACTCCTGCAACATCACTCAATAAAGATGGGCTCTGGTAAGTATTAGGGGGCTGCTGCACATAAAGGGATTGTAAAGGCAGAAGGTTTTTTTTAATCTAAATGCATTTTAAGTCCACTATTATGAACTGTATCACACATTTGGATTGATGAAGGGCACTTGAAGAGTTGCAAAGTTCTGATTTTTAATTTATTTCACTATAATTTTGCACACTTTTGTTTTGCATGTGTCAAATGGACTATTATATATATAATCGTGTACAGTATATTCATTGGGACACCCAAGAAAAGTTTTGATCATTTCATTTTAATATCGTTACCATTAGTATACTTATTTGAATATGATGAAACTTTTTTTATGTGGAATGATTTGATTTAATTTTATGTTTACATTAAGAGGTAACAATTTACCATGCACATAATAAGGAAATGGGCGCACCAACATTTGCTTGTTTTTTTTTTGTTTTTTTTAGCTAGGCTGCACTGAGCCATAGACTTCTATTAGATCCACACCTGCAAGATGTAAAAGAAGTAAGTCTATGGCTCAGTGTAGTCAACCCACAGGTGCACTGGGTACAGCACATCAGTGTGAAAGGAGCCTTCTACGTAGGGGCTCAGGGCTCATTCACATTTGTGGTTGGGGGGGGGGATAAAACCTCATCGTTCATTGTGGCCCTCGCTCTTCAAAAGTTTGATCACCCCTGCCTTAATGTTTCATCTGATGGGATTCTATCAGTGTTTCAAAATCAAAGGCAAATTGAAAATTGGTGAGTGGAGAACAAATAATTGGAGAGACAAAAAAAAAAAAGTTGGGTACCAATTGGCTACCAATACATCTTCTAATTCCATTAACAGGATTGGATTGGTTTTGTAATCCTATAAGCCAGCTTTTGCCATCATAAAAGGAAAAAGAGCCAAAAAAGGAAACCTAATGCAGCCACCACATCTAAGGATTAGTAAACTGCAATAGATTACATTGTTGTTTTTGGGTTTAGGTATGCTTTAAGTCGTTTTTTGATTTTTATAAAGTACAGGATTCACATTTTTTTCCCAAACAACTGTTTATTCACCTTGACTGCCTGCTGATATTGCTGGGCGCTGCTGGTCACATGATCCAGTTCTTGCTCTCGGTCAGCGATCTCACTCAGTAGAAGCTGCCGGAAAACCAAAGCAAATTCAGAAAATACTGTTAAAGCGGAGTTCCACCCTTTTAAAAGTGTAGCTGTTGACTTTTAATAAACACATACTCAACTGTCCCACGCTCCACCGATGCGGCCGCCTAAAGCCTTGATCCTCTCCCCCTCCTTCGTGCGGCGCTGGCATTGCAACTGTGGGCGCCTGGCTTTGGCTTCTCTGCGCATGCCCGAGCCGCACTGTGAATGGCCAGTGTATCTTCTGAGACCTGTGATGTGTCCCAGAAGATCGCCGGGAGGGAGGGGGGACAGGTGACCTTCCTTCCATTGCCACGGCGAAGGACAAGAAGTGGGAGCTGGATACCTGTCAAAAACAGGTCCCCCCCAAAAAAAAAAAATAAAAAATGACATGCCAATTGTTGCATGTCAGGGGGTCACCTACACTTAAAGTGGAAGTTCCTCTTTTGGGTGGAACATCTCTGAGCTTCACTACAAAGTTATGAAAAACTGTGTTACCAATAGTAACTACTTGCAAGCAAACTAGGATTGCCACCTCATCCCTTTAAAACTGAACACATTGACTTACCGTCCTACACAAGAATGTGGTCTGCAGATCTGTTAACAGATATTTCAGAGGCAGAGTGGCAAACCGCCTTTTATTTCAACCACAAGTCCTCCATCTCTTGCTATACACAAGAGAAAAACTTTAAGATTCTCTCTAGATGGTATAAAGGACCCATCGACTCTTCAAAAAATTTTCCCAGCTACATCTGCTACATGTTGGAGATTCGGCTCAACAGGCGGAACATATCTCCATATCTGGTGGGAGTGTGCGAGAATTCGTCCTCTTTGGAACCAGGTATTTCGGATTTAGAATGACATTTACGATGAGTCTGGCTCCCTCCCCTAAGTTGCCCTTACTCTCTATCCTCCCAGGTTCCATACCTTCCCAAAAACGAAGCCTTCTTCATTTTTTTTAATTCGCGGCCAGACAAATCATACCACTATATTGGAAAACCGCCCACCCACCGCCTCTGGCGCTCTGGGTATCCACCATGAATGATATTATGAAGATGGAGGAGATGCTAGCAATAGATAATGATACCTTTGACAAATAAAAGGTACCGTGGTCTACCTGGCTCCGCTTCTCCTCTTCGGACACTCTTAAAAACATGCTAAGGCCCCAGCCGGGCCCACCCACACGTTAAGTTAGCAACTTTTTCCTCGTTACCCGCTGATGTGTCAAAACAGCAAAGTCTTCATGTACAGGAGTGTTTACGGTACCCGGTGTTGTGTCAAAATGGCAAGTCGTCTAAATCTCCAATTACGGACGGTTTATAGTAACCGGAAGTGACGTAGTTGGAGATTTTGATGAATTGGCTATATTGACATAACAGGTAGTCCTGAGCCTTCCACATAGAGCCTGGTGGCTGCACAAGCAGGGTGAGACATCAGTGGGGTGGACTGTGGTGTTCTGGTGGAGATATGCCTTTTATCTGCTAACCCAGTGAGTTGCCAAATAGATTTTAATAAAGTGGATGATTTTGATTCTACATTTAGTGGGTGCCCCCTTTCTCCCAAATATTTTAGAAGACTGGTGAGCTGTTATGAAAATATTCTACATCGAGAATAATATACCCGTTGGTTCTTTAGTTTGCTTTCCACTTGTTTGATGCTGTCTGTGTCTTTGGGCTCATAGTTGGGAAGATTACGTAGCCACCCATCCACTTGGTCATAGCCATTGCGGTAGTTCAGATAGGCAATCTTGGCTTTCTGCAGGCCCTGAGACCTAAATGAAAAGACATGTAAGCTAGAATATGCTGCTACGAAAAGGCTTCACTGCGGTCTGATTTGCATTGTTGTCAGTCAACTTTTTATTCTAATTTATGTTACTGGTTTATATAATAGTAATAGTTTATATGTTGCCAACAACTTCAACAGCGCTTTACAAAGGGAGAACAGAGGCTAATCACAATAGTGTACACAAATAATACTACCCAATTGAACTCGTTCCAGAAAAAAAGGTGACTATGGACAACATAGAACAATCTCATTTTATCTAAATTGGACAACAGCCTAGTAGTTGTAAAGCAGGTTCAAATGAGTATACTATGGGGTCAAAGTCATCAGGAAAATCAAAAGGTTAGTTCACCTTTAGCAAAAAAACTCCCTGTGTAGATAAGGGGGGTTTGTAGATAAAACAAGATGTGTTGGTACAACTTTGTTGAAACTTTGACACAATGAATACATATTACAAAGTTGTACAGAAAAGATGGTGAGACCGCAACCATTCTTAAGATCGGCTGGTCAAGTGCTGCCGCCGCCATTGAGGTTAAGGGAACCTGAAAGTGTAGCATTTCGGCTTCACGTCAGGCCCCCACTGCGCATGTATGAGACGCCGCTGCGCTTTCTCACTGGCCCGGCGGCGAAGGAGGGAGCCAGGCTGCTGACGTCAGCTCCCGGATGTGTGTAAAAGGACACCTGTCAAAGACCGGTTTCCTCTTCCCCCCTCCCCCCTGAAAAGTGCCAAATGGAAGGAATCCGATGAGCGGAAGTTCCACTTTTGGGTGGGACTCCGCTTTAAGGACTGCCCCATGTACATATACTGCAGCAGGACAGCCCTTACATGCAAAATCACGTACCTGTACGGTATT
This sequence comes from Glandirana rugosa, assembly GCA_018402905.1. Lineage (NCBI taxonomy): Eukaryota > Metazoa > Chordata > Amphibia > Anura > Ranidae > Glandirana > Glandirana rugosa. Next base: position 553,534 of record BLSH010337865.1, on the reverse strand, counting down.
CCTTTCTTCGTGCGTGCAGCCGGAGCCCCGCTCGGATTGGACACAGTGGGAGCCAATCAGCGGACATTGGGCAATTGTTTCGGAGAGAGGCAGAATGGTGGTCTGCCTATGTAAACAAGGCATATTGCCATTCTGCTAGTAAGAAAGATAGAGATCTTGTGTTTCTGCTAAGCAGGAACACAGATCTCTGTCTTTCTTCAGTTAAGCCATCCCCCACACAGTAAGAAATCACTCCCAGGGAACACAGTTAACCCCCTTCCCTGCCAGTGTCATTTATACACTGACAGTGAATTTTGTTTAGCACTGACCACTGTATTGGTGTCACTGGTCCCCAAAAAGTGTCCTTGTGTCAGATTTGCCCGCCACAATGTTGCAGTCCCCCCCCCCAAAAAAAAAAAATCGCTCACCTCCACCATTACTAGTAAAAACAATTGGAAAAATATATAAAAAGTCCATAAATGTATCCCATAGTTTGTAGAAGCTATAACTTTTGCGCTAACCAATCAATATACGCTTATTGGAATTTTTTTTTTTTACCAAAAACAGCAGAATACATATTGACCTAAACTGATGAAGAAATTCGATTTTTTTTTTAATTGGACATGTTTTACAGCAGAAAGTAAAAAATATGTTTTTTTTTTTTTTTTAAATTGTTGGTTTTTTGTTTATAGCGCAAAAAATAAAAACCCATTACAGTACCCCCCCCCCCCCCTGCTATTTTTTTTTCTTTTTTTACACCCCTTTGTCTATAAGCCCATAAAATTTTTATTTTGGCTCCCATTCATTTCAATATGGTTCGGAATTTCATGAAGCAATTTACAGAATTGTCAATTTTGACCTCAGAAAAAAAGAAAGGAAGAGGGGGTTGGGGAAATCAGTCTGTTTGGTAGAGCCACATCCCTCCTATCAGGGATATGCAATTAGCGGACCTCCAGCTGCTGCAATACTACAAGTCCCATCATGCCTCTGCCTCTGGGTGTCATTCTTGTGGCTCTCATCGTCTTGCTGTGCCTCATGGGACTTGTAGTTCTGCAAAAGCTGGAGGGCTAATTGCATATCCCTGCTCTATATAATAAATAGAAAATTTCCCTCAAGCAGCATGGGACTTTTAGGCCTCATACACACGGATGTTTCTAAAAAAATAAACAAAAACGTCGGGCCCGACGTCAGGGAAAAAAAGTCGGCGTTTTTCGGCGTTAGTGAGCGTCGGCGTCAATAGGCGTTTTTTAAAAAATATCTCTCTGCTTTTTTTCAACCTAAAAACGTTGGCGTCAAAAAACGCCGGTATAATATTAGGTGGCATTTGTTGGCGTCGGCGTCAAAAAATGCCAAAATGTTACGGCCTCAGAACGCGATAGCTGTGGGTTCTAGTTTCAGCTCACTAACGCCGACGTCATCTACAGCTCAAAAACGCCAACGTTTTTATGGCGCCATTGACTAACATGGAGAGCTGCAAAAAACGCCAGAAAACGCCGGCGTCAAAAAACGTCCGTGTGTATGAGACCTTAGGGCTCACAAAACAAGAGAGTATTGGAGTAAAACATCGGTTTTTATTTTATCATTTCATTAAAAAGTATGATCCATGTTAGATTCACAAAATATAAATGTGGTTACACAGATTACAGTAACAGGCCAAAAAAATCCTTTTAGATCACGACATATACTTGTCTTTTTTGTATACTAACCAATATTATGTTATTAATACCTTGATTATTTTATAGATTTATATATTACCATGTCCAGGGTTTTTCCCTGAAGGAGGAGTCTTCTGTAAACTCCGAAATGCGTTGGATTGGCTTGTTATATCCCCCTGAGCGTGAAGTATTAACCACTTCCTTACTGGGCACTTAAACCCCCCTCCTGCCCAGACCAATTTTTGGCTTTCAGCGCTGTCGCATTTTGAATGACAATTGCGCGGTCGTGCGACATTGTATAACCAGACCCGTCCTCCCCCCAAATTCACGGGTCATTCCTTCACCAATTATGAAGTGCGAGTCCCCCTATATTGTTCGGTTAGGTTGCGTAAAGCCTCAAATGTCTTCTGAGGAGGAAGTCCCTTTTTGGGACCTGTACCATTATATATTTAGATATTTTATTAGTTCCATAATTATTGTATTATAACCAATCATATGTTTTTTCTGTTCATATACAGCACTAGATTTTCCTAAAAAAACCGGACAATGACATTAGACACATTGGTGTAAATATAAAACACTTAGATTGTACCTAGTATGAAAAATTACTTTACTATTT
>BLSH010337865.1:532855-550292 GCA_018402905.1 Glandirana rugosa | reverse complement strand
TAAGATAAATTCTGAAGCTTGTTGGGCTAATGTAATATTTTGAAGATGATGCCCCTTTCAAAAGCTACTGCCCAGAGTGATCCTCCTAATTCCAGACATACTGCAGCTTGGTGTGGATTAAAATGGTTAAAAGGCTCAGGTTTTTTACCTTCATGCAGTCTATGCATGAAGTAAATAACCTTCTGTGTGCAGCAGCTCCCCAATACTTACCTGAGCTCCATTTCGATCCTGCGATATGCACAGGGCCGGCTCTACCACTAGGCAGAGTAGGCGGCCGCCCAGCGCGCCTGGCCACTGTTGATCTGTCACTGGCTGCTCTGCATTGATTCATGTCATCAGAGAGGAGAGCTGCGGCTGGGAGCTGCCTCATCATGTCATCAGTGCAGTCGAGAATTGGAGAGGAACAGCCCCCCCCGGAGGCCTCTCTGCCACGATTGTGTCAGTGAAGTGGAGAGGAGAGCCGCGGCTGGCAGCGCCACCCCGCCCCCTCCCCTGGGAAACCGCTGTGCATTCTGGAATGTTATGCATGTCACTATAGTCACTGGCCAGCACCATAGCCATCCCCCATCCGCACACTGGAGGGTGCTGTGCAGGATGCATCCTGGCATGTCATGGGACACAGGGGCTGGGCTGCACAACTCCCCCCCCCACCCCCCAGGAGGCCGCTCTGCATCCTCCTCGCATGTCAGCTGAGTGGGCTATAGCCTGGCGGTGGCCCTCTGGGCTTGGTGACAGGTCGAGCTGAGGTTAGTGCAGTGACATTTCATTGGCGCTGATCAGGCTGGGGAGGGAAAATTAGGTTTCGCCCCTAGGGTGTCAAAAATCCTTGCACCAGCCCTGGATATGCACAAGAGCAGAGGCTCTCCCTCCTCATTGGCTGAGACAGCAATAGGAACCATGGGCTCCCGCTATAGTCAATCACAGCCAGTTAGCCAATGAGGGAGTGGGGGCGAGGCCAAGCCTCACTATGAGTGTGAATGGACACACAGAGCTCGGTAGCACCATACCAAGCTGCTTGCTATGGGAGCACTTGGAAGGAGGAGAGCCAGAAGTGTCGGTGTGGGACCCAAGAAGAGGAGGATCCGGGGTGCTCTGTGCAAAACCATTACACAGAGCAGGTAAATATAACATGTTTGTTATTTAAACAAATCTGCCTTTAATATTTTAAATTTCAAGAACTATTTTTCCTTTCCTACAGCAATTGCTCACCGACAATTCCATCAGCTTATTGTCTGCAGTACGGGGGTCCTCGGGTATAGTGTCATCCATGCCCAGCTTGTTCTCATAAAGGGACAGGAGGTCTCTGCTTTTCTGCAAGCTGCCTTCTAAACGATTGGCTGCCTCAATCCTGCAAGACACAACCAGGTTAAAAGGAAAAGAAGTCGGACTATCCCTAAAGATCCCGAAAAACAGTAGGGCAGAAATAGTAGACATGATAGAGTTGCAACATGAGCTTCAGCAAACATGGGCTTTGGTGTGACCTCTGTTCCTACAGTCCACTTTATCTCCCTGCATCCTGCACAACATAGTTAAAGTGGTAGCAAACCTCAGGCGTGAAATATGAACAAATCATATCCCTCTATAGTGTGCCTATGTCAAGAGCAATAAATGCTATTTCTGTCTGCTGCTTTGTTCCTGTGCGATCAGCATGAGTCACTTCTGACAAGTTTTCCTGACACCAAGAGAAAAAAGGTGACAGGGGAGAGGCCTTCAGCACACCGCCTGTGACTGACAGCCTTAGCTCTGTTTCTGTGTGCGGTGTGAAGGGGGTGTGTCACTTCCCTCCAATCAACTCTCAGACTTCTCCTCACTAAGCTCTGCAGAGTGTGGCGTCAGCTCTCTGCCCCCTTTTTTCTGACAAGCTGTGTAGGAATGTAGAGAGAAGAGACTTCAGATAAACAGGTAAAACGTATGTGGAAGGATTTGTTTCTTATCACCTGAGACCAGTCACTTCACTGGGTATATGGAAGGGTTTACAGCCACTTTAACTTGAAGGCTGCAGGAGTCAACTAGGAGCTACAGTATAAGCTGCAAGTGAAAGACCTGAGTATGTAACAACCAGGGGATGCCAAAAACACAATAATCACAATGACTCACAGTAGGAACTGCTCTGTTTCAATCAGAGGCGTAACTAGAACCTCCAGGGCCCCGGTGCAAGAAATTATGAAGGGCCCTTCCCTCTTCCCACTGATCCTGGGGCCCTTTAATCCCATTGCGGGTCTCTTCATTACAGCCCCACCAAATAAACGAATAGTGTACCAAGCCTCCCATTCATTCAGAAACAGAAGTATAGTAAAAACAGTTTACTATGCTTCAGTTGTGAGTGAACCAATTGGTACCAATCACTGGACTCTGTCCATTCAGAAAAGGAAGGAGCCGGTAAATGACAAATTTACCAACCCGTTCCCATCTCTCCATCATGACACATCTTCTACAGCAGCTGGGAGGAGAGAGGAGGGGGGGGACCAGGGAAGCACACAGGGACCCTGGGAACAGCAGAAGACAAGTAAACTGGATAGGAGGGGTGGCGGGGGCAGCATATAGGGGAACCAATCTCCTCCATTAGGATGAAACTGGAGGAGATTGGTTCCTGTAAATGCCACTCCCACCATCCCTCCTATCCAGGTGTACAAGGGAGACTCCCTGGAGCACAGGGCCCAATTGCAATTGCAACCCCTGTAGTACCGCCTCTGGTTTCAATCTTATGCTCATTGTGGAAATACTGACAATTAGGTTATACCTTTCCTGCTCTCTGACTGTACTATATTGGTTGAGCAACGTAAGCTAGATGATGCAGAGCAAGGTTGTTAATGAAGAAGTGAGGTGGGGGGGGCACCAAAACCTTGGTATGGGGGGCCTGGGTTTGCAGATACACTCCTACCTATTGCTGTTTTGAAATGAAAAGGGGTACCCCAGGCCACATATAACCTCTAAAATGATATATTCCTTCTATATAAAAAATAATAAATGAGAGAATCATCAGTATTGAGGCCAATAAGTATCTCTGTATCATTACAAGCCATCACTCTGCCATTGCATGACATTTTGGTAAAACAACAGAGCCCACCTTCCTCCGTAAGCGCGTGCCAACAGCCATGAAGATGAGGGAGGCAATTCCCCCTAAAAGCGCTGGCTCAATCTTTCCATTTTTTACTCTCAATAAAGGATTGTAACCTCTTATCAACGGTTGTACCATTCCGGACAATTGGCGCTCCGCCCTCCCCATTCAAGCACGGTTTTGCGGAAATTACGGCTTTGTCATACAACTAAGTTGCAGCCAAAGGCTGCCCAATCACTGCCACTCACCGATGGAACAACTTAATTACCAGTGACCTTAATTAGCCCAGTGTGGTCTCCAGCTTAAACTAGGCATTATGAAGTGTGGGGAATCCACACAAGACTAGTAGCTTTAGTAAATAACACCCAATGTTTGTATTTAGACTTGTATATACACTACTCCAAGGGTAGGCAACCTTGGCACTCCAGCTGTGGTGCAACTACAAATCCCATCATGCCTCTAGAAATCATGCTTGTGATTGTCAGGGTCTTGCAATGTCTCATGGGTCGTTTCACCACAGGTGGACAGGTTGCCTACCCCTGCACTACTCCCAGTCTTGGAAGGCTTAAAGTTGACTTTGGTGGTCTCTTACTTGTCTTGGGAGCAGTTCAGAAGCTCATTGACCTTATCATATTTTTTGTTGGTTTCGTTAATTTTGCTGCGCATGATGGGTGTGCTGGAAACCTCTGGAGATTTGGATAGATAAACCTCACACTCCTGCACCTTCATAGTTTTGTCTGGCTCTATCCGACGCACGTTATTGGCAATATTCTGCAAGGAAGGAAAAGATGTAAGAACTCTGCTGACAACCTGGAATGTCTGTTGCAAAGAACCACAGATGATCATATGAAAAATACCAAATCTACCATTTATATGGACCAGTGTTTCTCTACCTTTTTTCAGTCAAGGTACCCTTAACAACTAAGTACAATCTCGAGGCTCCCTATTCTAAAATCTAAAGAAACCAATAGTTTTACATAATGCAGCGGCATCGACACACGTAGGACACCCAACATTAGAGATGATTTCTTTTCTATACCTTTGCACACTAGCACTGACTAGTATTCCAGTGTTTCTCCGCTCTCTGTTTCCCTCCCTCATTCAGCTAATGTGACCCCAGTGCAGATGATGAAGGTCAAACAAGGACATCCTCTGGTGCCCAATGTGTTCCTTATTAATTTATGATATCATCATTTATTAGAATCCCAACAGCTGGCACACATGGCACCCAAGGTTGTAATGCTGCACAAATTAAAACCTGTGGCTTTGTAGAACAAAAAAAAATGCAGACAAGATCCACCTGCCAGCATGCTGACAAATCTGGGCAATTTTTTGCAAATTGTCAAGTAACCCTGGTTGAAAAAAGGCTGATATAGACAATGCTGCAAGGAGGCACAATAGGAATCACTGAAGAGCAGGTCAAATCCAGGTCAGAAGGAAGTCAACTGCGGTGAAATCAACCTGTCCATGAATTCTGAGTGATGCCATCAACACAGACCCTTACTCTTATTGGACCCCAGATGCTTCCTAGTGATACTGTTGGAATGCAAGCAGTATCTCCAAATGAGACAATGTTTGTATTTAGATCTACATACAAGACTCCAGGTCTTAGAAGGCTTAGGCCTCATGCACACAGGACATTTTTAACTGTTTTACAGCAGCTGTTTTTAGCTGCAGACGTTTTTTTCTACAGTCAATAAACCCTCCATCATGTTATCCTATGTGTCCATGCACACATAGGCTGTTATCAACTGTTTTTGGCAGGGGCGTTTTTGAGCTGTAAAAAAACCCAAGACCAGTGGGTTCTGAGAGATGTGTTTCAGCTGTAAAAACGTTCAAACGCTCAAAAACACGACTAAACCGCGACCCCCAACATTTTTGGATGTTTTAGCTCAATTGAGGAAAAAAACCCCAAAAAAAACCCTGGCCCTTTAAAAACGCACAAAACCGCTGGTAATATAACGCAAATAAAAGCTTAAAAAATCACTGAAGAGCTACTGACATTTTTAGGATGTTCTTTAACGTCGTGTGCATGAAGCCTTAAAATTGACTTTGGTGCTCTCTTACTTGTCTTGGGATCAGTTTAGAAGCTCATTGATAACCTGTTATTTTTATATATGTCCTTTTGTACTTTTGTATAGAAAAATCCAAACATACATATTTTTTTAAAAAAAAGAAGCTCATTGACCTTGTACTGCTATTTGCAGTGTATCTAAACCCAAAGACAAAAGTGTAATACATTGCATTTTACTTGTCCTTGATGTGATATTTGCATTCGTTTTACAACCACTGCGCTGAAGTATGTACCCATGTGTTTAAAATATGCAAATGCTGCTACTTAAAAAACTTAAATATAAACCACGTGAAAAAGAAATTATGGTGAAAACCAATACAATTCACAGTAGCGCAATTAAATATAAATAAATAACAATTTCATATATTCACAACAAAGATTTCTTAGGCTCGGTTCACACCTAGGCGATCCGACTTTGCCAGGCGATTTGAAAGAGACTTCAGAGCTACTTTGGGCATTACAACGCGACCTGAAGCGACCTCCATGCCAGGAGACTTTGCCTGTGGCCAATCAGAGAAGAGGGGGGGGGGGGTTGCCTTAAAAAAATTATTTTCTTTTTCCTGTAAGGTCGCTTCTTCATAGACGGTGATCCGACTTGAAAGCTACTTCCATTGACTTCTATGGGCTCAATTCGCCTAGAAGTCGCTTCAAAATAGAACAGAATCGAATGGGATATCTGATGTCAGGCGAATTGGGGCGACACAAGTCGGATTGCAAATCGCCTAGGTGTGAACCGGCCCTTAAAAAAATATATTAATATGCAAACAAAAAATAGTCCAAAGAATTAATCAAATTAAAGATCTGAGATCTGGTAAGCCTGTGTCCATTGGGGTGTTCTAAGCACCGAATCGCATTGGTGGGGGAATTTATGGGTGTTATGTATGGATTATGAGCATTTATCTTCATGCTTTGGATTGTGTACTCTGACACTTAAGCCTCGTACACAGGGTGCAGCGGTCATACGACCACTTGTTGTACGATCATCCGACCGCGATTAGAACAGTCGACGTGCGACGGTCGTACAACAGGAGATGGATGAGCAGACTAGAAAACTTTGGTTGTACAACAAGCGGTAGTACGACTGTTGTACCAGGTGTACATAGAAGTTGGTCCATTATATGGACTATACAACTGAGTTTAATTTGATTAATTTTTTGGACTATTTTTTCACAAATTTTTATGCACAAAGAAAACATTTTTTTGTTTGCATATTAATATATTTTTTTAAGAAATCTTTGTTGTGAATAGATGAAATTGTTATTTATATATATTTAATTGCGCTGCTGTGAATTGTATTGGTTTTCACCAGAATTTTTTTTTCACATGGTTTATATTAGTTTTGCAGAGTTTTTCCCCATTATTTTCACCTGGTGATCTTGCAAGTAACACAGGGGTTGATTTACTAAAACTGGAGAGTGCAAAATCTGGTGCAGCTCTCCATAGAAACCAAATCAGATTCCAGGTTTTTTGTCAAAGCTTAATTGAACAAGCTGAAGTTAGAAGCTGATTGGCTACCATGCACAGCTGCATCGGATTTTGCACTCTCCAGTTTTAGTAAATCAACCGCACGCTTCCTATTCTAGGGTGATAACCTGACAACACTCACTCACTGCACCGTATCTATAGAGGAACCATGGTTGCCACCTGCGGCTGCTCTCATTAGGACTGCAAGCACATTTTTCTATCTGCATGTCCACAACATGGGGAGTGGGAACAATTAGTAGTTTACAGAAATTAGCCTTTAATTCCAGTTCATCTCACCAAAATGAATAAGGATTGCATGTCTGTTAAGATCAGTGGGTATTTTCTGTATTTGCTTTTAGCCTAAAAAAAAGAAAACTAATGCATCCACCACATCTAAGGATTAGTAAAGCTGCAATTGATTACCCATTCTCCTGGTAGTCTGCTTTTGGGTTGCCCTGCCCACATTATGTGGGGGTAAGGTTGCCACATCATCCCTTTATTCCAGGACACATATGAATTACACAGGTTGTTCTGAGGCTAATTTATTGCAGATGAGGCACCGAGTTTAATTACCACCTTAATCAGCCACAGAACCTGTGTAATTCATATGTGTCCTGGATTAAAGGGATGATGTGGCAACCCTATATGGGGGTGACAGACAAGTTAGGGGTATATAAGGATACATTATGGTGCATTCTATTTTTACAGGTCTTATTTTTTTTTTTCAATAGAAATCCTTAGAAGATAAGCACTCTCTTGGTGAAGATAGAATGCAAATTTTTGTTTCACCTTGGCGAGTCAAAATGCGTTATATCCATAAGTAGGTGACAGTGACACCCATAAGCCTGTGGTTAGCTAAAATAAAAGAAACTCACCAAATGGAATTGAATCGCTTGTAGCAACAGCTAACCATCGGGAAGAATGCGGCTGTAAAACATGGTTCCACTGGACCGAGTTTACTTGCGCTTTGGAATACCGAGACATCGTAGATTAACATACGTAGTTAGGCGTTCTGGATACTTTTAGGGGTTTAGGACAATACCTTCTTCCCACAAGCACCCAGATATTGCACACTCCCCAGAACCTCCCCCAACCCCCCCGCCGTGTCCCTTCTCCTTTCATAACAGCCACCCCCTACCCCCCATTTTTCTTTTCTTATTGGTGGTTTTGTTACTACTTTCTTGTTATACATGGGAGGACCCTCAACTTTGTCCAGGTGCACGATTAGTTGTGATGTGCCTGGGGGTTCTTCCTCTTGAGCTACCTTGGGTACCCTCAGCTATGCACCCTTTTGGCTTTACTGACTATAGCCTAAGATATTACTTTAGTATCGGTAACTAGGAGGTGTCCATCAAGATGCACTGGATCTATCAACTTACATATTGTATGTCATTGGATTTGGTGAGCAGCTCATCTACTTGGCCTTGTTGAAAATGATAAATAAAAAAAATGCATTATCCACAAGGAGCACCTTTCTGTAACACTGGCTGTGGGATGATTTTAAACTGATGGAATAAAGATTTGTGTTTGATTTTCAAAATGGAGGTGCTGATCATCTTGTAATGATTTTTATGGTTTGCTCCCAAAAAGGAAAGTCATGGCTTGTGAGCTTTGTATATGAAATCCAAATACGCTTATTTCAGGTGAGCTGGTCAGATTTGTTACTTTCTATTTCACAAAGGCAGCAAGCTTTAATGCCACTGGATTCTATCCCCTGATATTTACATAAAGATATAAAAATCATACATACATACACACACCCAGGTCACCAGGCCACATTGCTAACCACTAAGGCAGGATGCTGCCATGTGAGTTTCCTGAATACACTTGACACTCACCTTAATTTCCTTTATCCTTTCAGAGCTATCCTGCACAGCACGGTTCTGATCCAGTGGTGGCCGGAGGTGGGTACTGATGGCTTTCTCTTGCCTGTCCAAATCTGAGATGACTCTGTCCAGTCCGGCTAACATCTGTCTTCCCTGTGTCTCGTGGGCATTGGTGGTAGCTGTAGGTAAGTAGTAAGTAGATGATTATTAGTTGTAATTCTGTATAGGTTGTACTTCGCTTTACCATTAAAGAGGTGTGCTTGGTGGAAGTGCTAAACCCAGGGCAATACATGCAGTTGACTCTGTGGGTTTCGGGGCTCCCAAGTTATATATGATCTGTGGTTGGTTGTATTTAGGGTCCCCGGTCAGTTTTGTTTGCCTATACCGAGGTAGGAGGTGAGAGTTGCTGTGCATGCCAGTTATCCTGGTGCTGGAGGAACTTTAGAGGGCCAGTTAATGGGTCCTCGGAGCAGGTTCAGTCAGGAGACATCTGGGAAAACCTACAGACACATGAACTCCTACTTTAAGCTAAACTGAAAAACAGCTTAAATATGGTTGGTTGTATGCCTTTCTATGAACCTTAGTACTAAAAAAAGGCTTCTTGTGGAAAAGCTGGTTGCAGAGTTAGGTTGTTGTGGAAAATATCTTGGACAACCCCAAGCACTGCCAAATAGCGTCTAGCTTCTCCTGTACCATCTTTGATCTGCAGATAAGTTACAGTTGTCATCACTGCCAGACTACAGATTATATATCAGTTGGCATGAACCGCCAGCAACATTCTACAACCAGTTTAGATTTTCACTGGCCTAATGCAAGTGCAAGATAGTTCATGAAACTCCTGTACAGACGCAGATTGTTACAGCCATTAAATTAGATCTGCAGTGCCGCACATCAATAATCTTTGTCATGTTACAACCAAAAGCATAAATGTATTTTATTGAGATTTTATGTGATAAACACGAAGAAGCACATAATTGTGAAGTGGAATTAAAATGATAAATGGTTTTCTGATTTTTTTTACAAATAAATATGTGAAAAGTGTGGCATGCATTTGTATTCAGCCCCCTTTACTCTGATACTCCTAACTAAAATCTAGTGGAATCAATTGCCTTCAGAAGTCACCTAATCTTAGAAAGTATTATTTTACTGAAAGGGTGGTTGATGATTGGAATAAACTACCAACAGAGGTTGTGAGACAGTCAACAGTAAATGGCTTCAAACATGCTTGGGATAAACATAAATCTATAGTCAGACAACAAGGTTAATGTAAAAAAAAAATATAAAAAATATAAATAAATAAATAAAAAGGGGCAGACTCGATGGACTACTCAGTCTTTTTCTGCCGTCACTTTTCTATGTTTCTAATTAATAAAAAAAGGTCCACCTCTGTGTAATTTAATCTTAGTATAAATACAGCTGTTCTGTGAAGCCCACAGAGGATTTTCTTAGAAAACCTTAGTAAACGAACAGCACCATGAAGGCCAAAGAACACACCAGACAGGTCAGGGATAAAGAAACAAGCTCCGGACGGCAGCACTCCAATGAATTCCTTTATTAATTAAGCAATATAAAAGTCCATACAGTACAGAGCAAGCAAAGGCGTTTCATGCCTCACTGCGGGCGCTTACTCAGTCATTTGAGACTCATACTCATTTGAGACCATGAGAAAGCACCCACAGTGAGCCATGAAACACGTTCGTCCTTTGCTTGCTCTGTACTGTATGGACTTTTATATTGCTTAATCAATAAAGGAATTCATTGGAGTGCGGCCATCCGGAGCTTGTTTCTACATCCACGTACTTCACACTGAGCCTGCACCTGAAAGTTTGGGGGAAGGTAATGAAGAGAGACACACCTTTTGAAGCTGACTTGTCAGTCTCAGGTCAGGGGTAAAGTTGTGGAGAAGTTTAAAGCAGGGTTAGGTTATAAAAAATATCCCAAGCTTTGAACATCTCATGGAGCACTGTTCAATCCATCATCCGAAAATGGGAAGAGTATGGCACAACTGTAAACCTACCAAGACATGGCCGTCCACCTAAACTGACCAGCCGGACAAGGAGAGCATTAATCAGAGAAGCAGCCAAGAGGTCCATGGTAACTCTGGAGGAGCTGCAGAGATCCACAGCTCAGGTGGGAGAATCTGTCCACAGGACAACTATTAGTTGTGCACTCCACAAATCTGGCCTTTATGGAAGAGTGGTGAGAGGAAAGCAATAAGAAGTCCTGTTTGTAGTTTGCAAGAAGCCATGTGGGGGACACAGCAAACATGTGGAAGAAGGTGCTCTGGTCAAATAAGACCAAAATTAAACCCTTTGGCCTAAAAGCAAAATGCTATGTGTGGCAGAAAACGAACACTGCACATCACCCTAAACACACCATCCCCACCGTGAAACTTGGTGGTGACAGCATCATGTTGTGGGGATGCTTTTTTCAGCAGGGACAGGAAAGCTGGTCAGAGTTGATGAGATGATGGATGGAGCCAAATACAGGGCAATCTTAGAAGAAGACCTGTTAGAGTCTGCAAAAGACTTGAGACTTGGGGCGGAGGTTCACCTTCCTGCAGGACAACGACCCTAAACATACAGCCAGAGCTACAATGGAATGGTTTAGATCAGGGATATGCAATTAGCGGACCTCCAGCTGTTGCAAAACTACAAGTCCCATCATGCCTCTGCCTCTAGGTGTCATGCTTGTGGCTGTCAGAGTCTTGCTATGCCTCATGGGACTTGTAGTTTTGCAACATCTGGACGTCCGCTAATTGCATACCTCTGGTTTAGATCAAAGCATATTCATGTGTTAGAATGGCCCAGTCAAAGTCCAATTGAGAATCTGTGGCAAGACTTGAAAATTGCTGTTCACAGACGCTCTCCATCCAATCTGACAGAGCTTGAGATATTTTTGCAGAGAACAATGGGCAAACACGACTTGCAGCTGTAATTGCAGTGAAAGGAGGTTCTACAAAGTATTGACTCAGGGGGGCTGAATACAAATGCACACCACACTTTTCACATATTTGTAAAAAAAAAAAACAAAAACACATTTATAATTTTCCTTCCACTTCACAATGATGGGCCACGTTGTGTTGGTTTATCACATAAAATCCCAATAAAGTACATTTATGTTTTTTGGTTGTGACATGACAAAATGTGAAAAATTTCAAGGGGTATGAATACTTTTTCAAGGCACTGCAGAATGAATGGACTTCGTGAAATAAAGACAATGGATAAAATGGGTAAGAATACCAATCATTCAGGAGAGGAAACGAAAACAGCCATTACTGTCATGCAGAAGGATAACAATGGTGAACCATCATGATTGCACTTCTGCTTGCTTTCCTATAATCCCCCACTACTGGAACCATGTAGATGTCACATTGAAAAGACTATCTGATATAAGTAACTATCAGTAGTATAAGGGTAGAGGACCAGCATGGCTGCGCTTTTGCATGCTTTCCCATAATCTTCTACTACTGGAACCGCGACAATGGTACATTGAAACGACTATCTGCGTTACTTTTCTTTTTTTAGTAAGAAGATTAAGATAGATAGAATATATAAACAAGGTAATACAGACATGTTATATAAAATAACACCAATGAATATAAAATTAAATATATTGGGAATACTTAACAACAAAAAAAGAAAAAATAAAAAAAAAAAAAATAAAAAGGCTAAAGGAAGGAAAAATAGAAGAAATAAAGAAGAGTAGAGGAAGAAGTGAATTAAGATATGCTGGGTTTTATATTAATAGTGAAGGTAGCTATATAACTTTAGTGAGAAAATAAAGAATTATCAATATTAAGTGTCTTGGTAAAGTCAAGCCATGGAAACCAGATTTATAAAAAGCTAGAATGGTTACAAAGAAGGAGAGATGTTAATTTTTCATGAACCATGGTGCCCATAAGTCTTTGTTTCACTTCTCTAATATTTAGGGATGGAGTTCTCCGGGCTTTAGCACTAGTTTATCAATTTTCTCTCTGGTTTTCTAAAGCTCAGATGTGGTTTATGAAGTAAGGCTTCTCAGGGGTCTAGATTTATGGGTTTGTTAAAAATTTTGCTAATCATATCATAAATTTATGTCCATAGTTTCTGGACAATGGGGCACTCCCACCAGATGTGAAATAAAGTTCCTCTAGAATTGCATCCTCTAAAGCAAAAAGGGGAAATATGCGATTGTTTTATTGGAGTCATATACCAGCGAAGGAGTATTTTATATGCATTCTCTTGGGCTAGAGCATTAATGGAACATTTAGCCACATTGGACCAGATTTTACTCCATTCAGTGATTTCTAAAGAATCTCCTAGATCAATTTCCCATGCAAGAGCGTAGGCAGGTTTACTAATGGATTGGGAAGGAAATTGTGAAGCGTAAATAAGAGAAATAACGCCAGGGGAATGTGGATTCAATTTGCATATTTTTTCAAAAGGTGTCAAGAGGGTCGGACATGTTAAGGAAGAGGGAGAGAAGGGTATTTATAAATTCTGTAATTAGAATTAAGCGTGATGATTCTGATAGAGGAAGATGCCAATCTTTTGAAAGATAAGATTGTGTTTTGATCCCTTCTAACGATAAAAGGTCATGTATAAATTTAACATTTTTATTACGCTACCAAATTACATTTTCAGAATCTTCCGTGACTGGGGGGAGAAACGATTATCTGAAATAGGTAACTATCAGTAGTATAAAGCTGGAGGACCATCATGTCTGCAATTCTGCATGCTTTCCCATAACCCCCCATTAGTGGAACCATGAAGGTAGTACATTGAAATGACTATGCAAAGTAACGATCAGGAGTATAAAGCTGGAGAACCATCATGTCTGCACATCTGCATGCTTTCATATAATGCCCAGCTATAAGAAACATGGAGGTGGTGCTGTCTAGTCACATGAGTATTCTGCAGGGAGGATAGAACTGGTGATGGCTGCCAATTCCACATTGTCTCCGCTAAGCAAGTAGTGTCAGTCCCTACAAACCTAAATATATTGCGTCAGTAACTTACCAGATGATTCTCGCTTTGCATCCTCAAGGCGCTGAAGGAGAGCATTCTTGCTGCTTGCTGCTTTCTGCTTTGTTGCTCGGTACTGGTTGAAGGAACTAACCAAAAAGAGGAAAGGGTTAGTGAAATAAAAGCTCCATCTTAAATGGTTTGGGACAGTAAGGCGTCATTGGTGTAGAAGGGCTAGTACAACTGTGATGTTTCTATTGCCGAGTTTCCATTGGGATGGAGTAGAAAGCAATTTTAAGAATGACTGCATTGTTTATATTAAGACTGTCTGCACACTGTACTGTATAATGAAGAGAGATACAGCACAGGACAGCAGGGTCTGCAGCATAGGACTGGGACCAAGAAAGTATTAGGGACCCCCTAGATATGCATTCTGCTTTACATAATTGGTTGATGGAGAATGACATGGGCATTGTTTAACTAGAGGCTACCTTCTCCCAGAAGCCAGCAAGCTGTTTCTTTAGGGACACCTTGCTTTTTAGTGATGCAATATGAAAATCTTAGGGAGTGATCGGTGTCGCAGGAGCCACACATCAAGTCAAAGCCTGCTGTGTGATCGTGAATGGCAGTCTCAGCCTGGACCCCCGCCGGGCCATGCCCCAACATGTTTCACTCTGTCCACTGGAGCTTACTAATGGAGATGGAGTTTCCAGGTGGAAGGGGGCGTTTAAATGTATCATCAGCCACCAGGTGCAGGTGCAGTGGCGGCTGCTCCATTAGGGGCGCAGGGGCGCCGCCCGCCTGATCCATGCGCCCACCCCTAATCTACATGCAGGGCGCCAGACACATGGATTTCAACTGGTTTCTTTTTTAAGCACGTGATTAGAGCCCGAGGCTCTAATTGGCTTAAAAAAAGGGTGAACTCGGGGGGCAGAGCACTGTAGAGAAGCGACCGTATTGGCCGAGAGCAGGGGGGGGGGGGGAAGTACCGAGGAGGAGACGCAGGGGGAAGCTGCCCTCAACCTGAATGGGGTAAGTGCTGCGCTGATGGGCAGACGGACGGGGCGCAACAGCAAAGGGGGGTGGGGTTGTTCGCTGATCGACTGAGTGATGGGGAGGGTGGTGCAGGGTTTGACCGAACAAATGAGGGGGGGGGATTTGTTTGCTGCCCCCCCAAAAAAAAAATAGTGGACCACCCGCCACTGATCAGGTGTGTGAAGTGATTGAGGGCTAATCATAGAGATTGTGAGAAGTGCATAAACAGAGCAACCATAGAAGATCCGGTTGCAAGCAGGTTTTAAATGGCTAGCCTCATGCAAAGTGTATGCAAGGAAACAAATGTGCAGGAGTTTGATAATAAGGATAAAATGCAAATATATATATGGAAATCTTCCTTTAATGGCTCCTGACTTAAAAAATTTGAATCAAACAGGAGAAGCATTTTTTTTAAAATCAAAAACACACTTAGCAGAGTCCACATCTAGAACCTGATGGCTTGTTTGCGGTCAGTCCAGGACTGCAGAGGCCTGAATATAAACAAGGAATGCTTATACAGGGCTGTGCCTATCATGGCAGCACTCAGAAAGAAAAACGTCAAACTTATTATATATGCAAAATTGCTTGTTGTCCCTGGACATATTAAAAAGGCTATTATCTTCAGTAGTCTATAGAATCCAGCCAGTTACCTCTCTCCAAGTGCCAGAGCTTCAGGGTCAGTTGGAGGGATGTTGAAGCAAACCCCTGGAGCAACCAGCTTCTTCCCACTGCCGTCTGTGACCTCCCACTTCTCTCCCTTGTTGGCTTTCAGAGTGTACTGTGCACCTCGGCTAATCTCACCCTGCAAAGCACAAAGCAGATGAACTCCAAATCAGTATGTAAATTCTTCATAAATGCATGCAAAAAAAGTCAAAAAGCAAGTTTGCATTTTTGCAACAGTGGTAGTACACTGCGTAATGTTGGGAAACCACAGGGTTCCAGTACAACACACCAAGTAGAACGTTTACCTCATCAGAGTAAAAATCACACAGGGCCTCCACTGGGACGGGCTTAAGTGGGGTCTCCCGGCGGAACTTCAGGGGCATCACCTGGTGACTGCGCTTCTGAAGAGAACGCACAACTTCCTCATACTTATCCAGAGCCTTGTCCTGGTCCTAAAAACAAGGGGTTCAAAAATGGATTTAGAATCATACATGCTAGAATTAAACTCAGCTGTTGCATTTAAATAACATTTCTGTATAGTTACATAGTGGGATCCCCACTTCCTGTAGCTTTGCTACTAAACAGCACAGGGACCCTAAAGTTCCTGCTGTTTAATGCTTCAAAAAAGATAATTGTGTCCATAGCAAATCATATTTTCATATATATGCTGTAATACCAAATTTTAACACCAGGTGAAGTTTGGAATTCCAAACTTCTGTTCAGTGACATGTGGACTGCATTACATCATGGGAACGGCATAAGCGGTTTCCAGTTTCTTGGGAAATCCTGTTAAACCTTGATGTGTTCTTACCTCTAGCTCCCTGAGCTGTGCCTCAACCTGGTATTTGTCTTTGAAGTCTGGGTTAAACTTGAGGTCCAGGTCAGTTTCCACCTTCTTCAGCAGGTCCTGGGTATCCTTTGCATCTCTATAGAACTGAAAGAATAAAGATAAGACCATATGAGATCACCTGAAATCTACCTAGCTATAAAACCATATCTGAGTCTTTCACATGGACTTAAGGTATGGAGGCTTCCCATCTCATTTCTTATTGTATTGATATTGTCAAAAACGGTAGGTTGTCAAGAGCATTGTGGACAACATTGGGGGACTACAGTAAAAGAGGTTACCTAAAGGCGAAACAAGTTAAAGGAGTTGTAAAATCAGAAGGTTTTTTATCTTAATGCAGTGATGTCCACGGGTGCCTCGGCTGCCCCGGACTCTCCCTCCTGATTGGCTGAGACACAGCAGCGGTGCCATTGGCTACCGCTGCTATCAAAGTCAGCCAATGAGGAGAGAGAGGGGGCAGGGTCGAACCGCAGCTCCGTGTCTGAATGGACACACGGAGCTGCAGCTCAGCTCTGGTGCCCCCATAGCAAGCTGCTTGCTGTGGGGGCACTCAACAGGAAGGAGGGACCAGGAGCTCCAGCCAGGGACCCAAGGAGGATCCAGGCTGCTCTGTAAAACCACTGCACAGGGTAGGTAAGTAGAACATGTTTGTTATTTTAATAGAAAAAAAACGGACTTTACAATCCCTTTAAAGCAAATGCTTGGGTAGACTGACTTTCTAAGACACTGTAAGCCGGGAAACCACAAAGGAGGCTTTGCCATCCACTTATCCAGGAATAGAAATACGTTGGAAACAGACTATGGATGGGGCATAATAGTGCTTACTGTGATGACAAAGAAAGATGGGCAAAAAGAGAGGGGAAGGTGGGGGCATGAAAAGGGGAAAAATAATGGCCAGGGTTAAGAAAATTAGGGAGACGGGTGTGGGGTTGGGAGGGCAATGGGGATGGAGAAGGGAGGGCAACAAGAGGAAAGAGTGGGAACACAGAATATCAAGCATCCTCTCCCAGGAAGAGTGAGGAAAACCAGGAAAGAGTTCCCATCTCATTTCTGGCAGATCTGGACCAGTTGAAGGTCATCCATTCTCCATGACCTGGTCACAATTATAAAATGACCCGTGCACTTCCTACAGGTAGACCATCTGGTTACTTGTAGGACCTATATTCATAAAAATCACAAAATCTAAATTCTGAAGATTTAAAGTACATATGTCACAAGAGAAATACCTAACTGTATACATGAAATTTAGAAGTCTTAAATCTAAAACACTAAAAATACTTATATCCAGGATGTTCATTGGTCTACCAGATGGACATCCTTCACGTGCCCAGTAAAATATTAACACTGGTCCAGTACCTCTTACCTACTGGAAGTTGACCAGGTCTAGACGGTCTTTACTCTACCCTTGAGAAAGGACCAAAAGGAGTGAGAAGGACCCTCTCCTACGAACTATAAGACACAAGGGTGAGAAAGGAGAACAACGGGAGGGAAGAGGTAGGGGTAACGGGAGGGTTGGGGTGTGGG
>BLSH010337865.1:518073-532054 GCA_018402905.1 Glandirana rugosa | reverse complement strand
AACATCTCAAAAATACGCCCCTTTCTAACCAATGACACAACAAAGCTCTTAATTCCATATCTGGTCATCTCTCGCCTCGGCTACTGCAACTTCCTTCTCAATGGCTTACCTCTACACAGGTTATCCCCCCTTCAATCCATCATGAATACTGCTGCCAGACTCATCCACCTTACCAATCGCTCTGTTTCTGCTACTCCTCTCTGTCAATCCCTCCACTGGCTCCCACTCACCCAACGAATTAAATTCAAAATACTCACAACAACCTACAAAGCCATGTACAATTTAGCCCCCAGCTACATCACTAGCCTAGTCTCGAAATACCAGCCTAATCTTTCTCTTCGTTCCTCTCAAGACCTCCTGCTCTCTAGCTCCCTCATCACCTCCTCCTTTGCTCGCCTCCAGGACTTTTCCAGAGCCTCTCCAATCCTATGGAACTCCTTACCCCAACCTGTCTGAGTATCTCCTACTCTGCTAGCTTTTAGACAATCCCTGAAAACCCTCCTCTTCAGAGAAGCTTATTCTACCCCCACCTAACAAATGTATTTTCATTTTCTTCATCAGTTCATCCCCCACAGTTATTACCTTTTGTTTCACTTGACCCTCCCTTCTAGATTGTAAGCTCTAACGAGCAGGGCCCTCCGATTCCTCCTGTATTGTATTGTAACTGTACTGTCTGCCTTCATATTGTAAAGTGCTGCGCAAACTGTTAAGAGACTATCCTCAGGTGATACACAGAGTTGAAACAAATCCTCCTACATAAGTTGTGCCTGTCTATCTGCAGTCTTCTGTTCTCTTCAGAAAAAAGGGGGCAGAGAGCTGAAGTTACACTATGCAGAGCTCAGTGAGGAGAGTTCTGAGAGCTGATTGGAGGGAAGAGACATGCCCCCCTTCACACAGGGACAGAGAGGAGGCTGTCAATTTTTGGAGGTCCCTCCCCTGTCACCCATTTTTCTGTTGGTGTCAGGAAAACTTGTCAAAAGTGATTCACACTTATAGCAGAGGAACAAAGCAGCAGGCAGAAAAAGACTTAGCAGATTAGATTGAGACAAGTACACACTATAGAGGGATATGCTTTGTTCATATTTCATGTCTGAGGATTACAACGACTTAGGAGAAGAATGTACAGGAGCTGTTTAGACTCTTTGTATCTCCTTTGCTCTCTACTTTCGTCAGGTGTTGGTAGAATGTACAGGCCAGTAAAAACTCTACATCTAAATTAGACTAAGTGCCCATCTTGATTTTAATTTTTGCAATAATGATATAAGTTGGTGTCAAGAATTGATAGCGTTCTCTGCAGCAAGATATGCTATAAGTCGTGAACTGGTTTGGTGTTAAGTTTTGTGAAGTATTCTTACCTCTATTGGGATCTTTGCTGGGTGCCCATCTGCCAGCAACTTCTCACCCTCCTCCTGCAGCTTGTTGATTTCATGTTCTTTGGTTTCTAGGCTCCTCTGGATAAAGTTCTACAAGAAAAAAACAGGATTCCATTATTTTACCACAATGACTTGTTACAAATCAGGCATGTAAAGCTAGTTTATACTTATACACCTTCAGGGCCTGCCACCCTCACATACCATATGGCCCCGCTAACTTCATTCCCTTCTGGTAATAGTCTCATGCCCTGTTACTACATGATGTCCCTGTCCACCTTAGGATGTCCCCAGTCCTCTTATTACTCAGTTCATGAACAGGCACACATTTGTTTTTTTTAATAAAAAAAAAAAATACAGCAGGATGAATGGCATGGCAAGGTGTAGGGCTGGGAAGCCATTTGTAATGTTAGGTTATTTAAATTCCATTTCCAGCATTTGACAAAAACTGAAATATAAGCTTTGGGTGGACTGGCCCTTCAATAAATATGGTTGTAACAGAACACATCCACATAAAATAAGCATAGAAAACCCTTCCAGGCATTGGAGAGTTTTAAATTCCAGTATGATCTCCCAACCCACCTCGTATTGCCTCCTGCGGCTGATGTAGTCGGTGTTGCGGTCACTCCAGTCATACTCCATGCGTTCCTTCTCTTGTTGGTCCAACCAGTAAAGCTCATTGGTGCAGCGTTGCATGTAATCCTGCAGGGTGTTTAAATCCCGTTGACGCTTCTGAGATGCACCCTGTGACATAAAATAAGAGACTGTCACGCCAAGTATGAGAATACAGGAGGTTCTGAAGGATTAGAGATACAATTAGTAATAGTAAGGTTTTCCCTAAAAACAATAAAGTATGATGACTGTAATGAAGGGTCACTCCTGGAGGCAATAAGATGCATGGGCTATGGCAGGGTTTCTGAACCAGAGTTCCATTGAACCCTAGGGTTCCTCCAGAGGTTGCTAGGGGTTCCTTGAGTAATTTCTGCCTCTCAGATAAGTCCCACGGGCACCATTGATCTTTTTATCTACCTGTAAGATGTAGGTCTTCCCAATCACCACAAGTGTACGGAGCGTTCTTCCCACTGACCATCCCACTAATGTATCATGAGTTGTAGATATAGTAATTTTAGCAGGGGTTCCCTGAGACCAGAAATATATTTTAACTTGGGTTCCTGAAGGGTGTTGAAAAGGTTAAGAAAGGTTGGGCTATGGTATTAGGAAGGCATAAGGAGGAGACTTGACTGCTAACCCCCAAAAAGTGGAAAACTTAGGAGGGGTGAATTAAAGAGATTGGCACTGAGGAGAGGTGTCAGGTGATATTAACAATGGACAACCAGTGGCAATAAAGAATATTATCCAAAAGCTCCAAAGTACAAAATATGGGCAAAAGTATGTGGATACCCCTGAAAATAACTGAGTTCAGGGGGCTCCAGTGAAAGCTTCTGCTAATGCTACAGCCTACAAAGACATTTTAGATGATTTTTCTCCAAACTTGTGGTAACAGTTTGGGAAGGCCTCCTACTTTTGCTTGCCTGTGTCCCCCCTGCGCACAAAGCCAGCTCATTAAAGACATGGTTTGATTATTTTGAGGTAGAGAAACTCAAGTGGCCTTTGTGTAACATGATTGATTAGTGGTAAAGAAGTGCCCTGGTCAACAGTATTATAACCAAATCATTGGTGCAAATAAAGAGGCATAGAACGGCTACTAGTACAAGTAGTAGCAATCCACTGGTATATTCAGTAACAACCAGGATCTTTGACTAGTGGCACTGGAAAGTAATGACTAAGTGCTAGAAAGAGAATTGACTAGTGGCAATGAAATGTCAAGGTTATGATCAAAATGGCAGAAAAAAACTGGTTCTTACCAAGAGTTTCTGATATTTGACTTGTAGTCCGCTGATGTAATCCTGCCGGAAGATAAAAGCAGTTAGTGGGATAAGTAGTATATGGACATGCACCCACATTAACGTGAAAGTCCAGCCATAATGATACTCACCTTGTCGCCGTCTTTGTTAATGCGGTCTCCCAAGGCCTTGATCTCATTGTGAAACATGTTGTGCTCCATAATCTGGTTCTCCAGGTTGGGTAAGTCGGTGGCAAAGCCAACGCCATTGAGCTGTTCCTGTGGTGAAATACAAGAAAAATATGGTATGTACAAACAAGTTTTGTGGTCTGTCCTTATGCAGGTGTCATGTCATGGGCATCCTTTCTTGGGGGGGGGGGGGGGGGTGTTGTGTAGTCTTATTGTGAATTGCATTTCTTTTCTATGTCTCTCTCAAATTTAGGGGCATTGATGGCATCCAAAAAGACCCAGGGTGCCCTTGGGCAAAAGTTGTAGAGTGCCACAGTGAACAGGGCTCGTGTTTTATTGTTCTCTCTTGTGAAAACAAACATTTTAAAAAACAAGAAATCCCCCTTCCATCAGTAGAAAAAGCTATTATTTTTGCGCAGTGGGGAAGGAGGCAGAAATAAAAGTGTATTTAAGTCCTGCTGTAACCACTTGCTGGCCGCATAAAGCCGTTATACAGGGCTCTCCTGTGCCGGATCACATACCTAGTTAGTGATCCAGCACTTCTGGGTAGAGGGTGCATGCGGGCTTCTGCTGTGATTAGTCACCGCAGAAGCCAATCAGCGGGTGTCAGCCAATGGATGACCGCTGGAACCTGTTGATCGGAGAGGAGACCGGCTGGATGGAGCGCAAAGCAAGGGAAAAAATCCAGTACTTCCCTTAGTGAAAGCAGCACACAGTTAACACAAAAACACTGATAAGGCACACATTTAACCCTTTGGTCACCCTAGATGTTTAACCTCTTCCCAGCCAGTGTCATTAGTACAGTGACAGTGCATATTTTTAGCATTGATCACTGTATTAGTGTCACTGGTTCCTACAAAGTATCAGTGTCAGACTGTCCGCCATACTATCGCAGTCCCGCTATAAGTCGCTGATCGCTGCCATTACTAGTATAATTTTAAAAAAAAATTCATAAATATATCCCATAGTTTATAGACGCTATATCGTTTGCGTAAGCCAATCAATATACACTTATTGGGATTTTTTTACTAAAAATATGTAGCAGAATACATTATAGCCAGCAAGTAAAATATATAGTGCATAAAAAAACTAAAAAACCCAGTGGTGATCAAATACCACCAAAAGAAAGCTCTAGTTGTGGGAAACAAATTATATAAATTTCATTTGTGTAAAGCGTTGCATGACCGCGCAATTGTCAGTTAAAATAACGTAATGCTGTATAGCAAAAAATGTCCTGGACATGGGGGGGGGGGGGGGGGGTAAATGTTCTGGAGGTAAAGTGGTTAAGCAGTGTAGAGGGAATGTTTCTTCTTAGGCAGCACTTCCAGGAATGGTGGCGGAAGGTTGACATTTTGCTTGAGCGGAGACTGGGTATGCAAAGAGGCAAGCACCAGAAACAGAACATACAAAGTCAAGATTAACTTTTATTCAGCCTCATGTCATAAGAAACAAACATGTTTTGGGGGTTCATAGGGTCCTCCTTTAATCAAGTGTTGCTCTTTTAAAGAAAGTGTGTACTGGACCAAAAATTGGAAGAATCCTGAGTAGTAATTAGTCAGATGCAGGTTCTGGAATGATCATCAGACTAACTACAATTTTAACAGTCCAGTACATGCTTTAGTTAATAGTGCCAGGTCCTGATGAAGGGCCAGCAACCCCTGAAACGGGTTGGCTTCTTAAAGCGTCTGAATAAAATTGAATCCGGACTTTATACATTGTTTTTTTCGAGCTTTCCTTTTTGCATGCCCAGTCCCTGCTTCTTTTACAAAAAAGAAAAGGTAAGAGCCTGGAACCCAGGTGAACATAGCCCAATACTGGTGACTGTTGGTATACACCGCAATGCTTCTTACCATCTTGTCATCTATGACTTTGCTCCAGTTGACTTTTGGGGCTTCTAAGGGGGTAAACTTCTGGTTGTAGACCTGATTGTGCTTCTGTCTCTGGCTGGAAAGACGCTCCTTCAGCTGCCGGATGCTGGTGGGGAACAACTGACAGTCACTAGGGGCACCACAGAACGCACAAAAAGAGAGTTATGAATGCAAAGTCTTGAGTTTACGGTGGGCTGTCCATAGTCTACTGATGGAACCACCATGGTGCAGAGCATGGGCAGGCCTTATATAGCAGGGGTCCTTCTATATGCACACAAGAATCTGTACTTTCATACATCCTCCTTTTAAAACTAATATGCTGTAGTATGCTAATTAATTAGTTATTGGCCTGGAGAGAAATACATTGCTGACCCTTTCATGAAAATGCGATCTACTTGGTTGTAATGACCCAGAACAAGCAACTCACCAGCTCCATGTTTTTTTGCAGTTGCGTGGGTCACAGAGACAGCTAGATGTGTACAATGGAAAGACAGCAAATTCTATTATTCCTATTATTTCTAGCACAATAGGTTTCGCTGCACCTAAAACAGGGTAATGTATACACTGAGCTTCCCCAGGCTGCTATTCTGCAGTCTGAAAAAGAAGCTACTCGAGCTGCAGAGAGTCTTGTGACTGTTCTCTGTATCACCGCACTACCAAAACAAATTAAAAGTGTCTGCAAAGCCAATATATATTTATATATATATTTATATATTTTTTTTTTATAGAGGGATGAATAAGAACCCCTGATGAGTTGTTATTGCTGCCTCATGGTACATGTAGTCCTGTTTATGGGCATAGTATCATCAGACTACACCATTGTGAACTCAGCCTTCCTCACACTGACCAGTGGTGCAGCAAATTTCTGGAATGACCTATAAAAAAGTTATTTCTGTCCATGAATGCTATATGTTGGGTGGAGCACCTCTTTAACAAGCATACTCCTCGCAATAGACATGCAGTCATCCTGTGTTTCTCTCTGTATCCTAAAACTGTCAATTTACAGCAACTGGAATATAAACCTAAGCAATATTATGTCATCAGCTGTCAGTTGCCCCAATGTGAAACTCTCATCTATTTTGTTTAGACTCCGCTGATATTCTTCCAGATCTACAATGCAAATGCTCTTATATGTGTTGCGGTGTTTCCTTTTTTGCATATGGCTCTGATCAGCCATGCTGGAAGCACAGTGTATATGGTTTGTTCCTGGCCTGCATGATAATTATCTGTCATAAGTACTGAAGGTGGTGAAAAAAAAAATACTGAAGTAAACAAGCTGCGCCTATAGACATGCACTTGGGTATATGAAAGCTATAAGTGCTATAAAATTTCTGGAAGTGTTTGATCAATACACCACTTATTAGATTGTAAGCTCTTCTGAGTAGGGCCATCTTGATCCTCTTGTATTTTTTTGTATTGTAACTGAATTGTCTCCCTTTTATATTGTAAAGCGCTGCGTAAACTGTTAGCGCTATATAAATCCTGTATAGTAATAATAATAAAAGATCACCTATTTGTCCAGAGGGTGTGACAAAAAGTTTCACAAGATCTGGAACACATGGGTGGAAGCTCCAAACACAAATACAGATTCTCAGGATGATTGAGGTAGGGTAATCGGTGGGTGTTGCTCCCTTTCATGCAAATGGGTTCACTATTTTTGGTGCAATGAGTGAGTGACCCCTAGCTTTTTGGAGCTCAGGAGAAGAGGACATTATGCTATTATAACTATAAGTCGTCAGGTACTTGGAAAACCATTATATCCTTAATTGGATGCTTGAGCATACAAGTTTTATTTTTTATTTTTCTATTATTCCTTTGCTTTCTGTGAGGTTCAGTTTATGACCAGTTATATAGTTTCTTGTTTTCTGTTGTACTTTATGAGCCTGGGTATGCCCGATAGGCTCTGTTTTGTAACCCATATTTGAAAATAAATAAAAAGAATTAAAAAAAAAAAAAAAAAAAAAAACTATAAGTGCTTGAATGGTTGACGCACCTCATTTCCTCCTGCTCAGGCTCCTGAGGAAGTCTGTAAGAGGGCGGAGTTAGTGGTCATTGAGCTTCCCAGAGAGACCAGGGATGTCAGAGGAAATAGACACAAGGGTCTCTGCACCCTCTACAGCTTTGCTCTCCTTTTTTTTTATTAAAGGGCCAGTCCACCCTATATATATATTAATCATAGGCAGAGCCTGGTTGACTTCCTGTATGCCCTGAACACTCCAAAAGTGAAATCGTCCTGCCATAATTCGGGTTTGTTGCTGTTCAGCTGGGAGTTATGGGTGTGTTAACTCACCTTTGTGTGTTTGGGATCCTCCTTTTTTATTATCAATCAATCAATCAATCAATAATCTAGCAGGAATGGTGGGGACCTCTCATAATTTGCACAACAGGTGTGATGACCCAGGAACTCAGCTCAGGGACAGTGGGAACTACTCATAATGGGCACAGCAGGTGTGTAGACCCAAGAACCCAGCTAAGGGATAGAAGGAACCCCACATAATGGGTACAGAAAGTGTGCATATCTAAGAAACTAGCTCAGGGATAGTGGGAACCCCTCATAATGGGCACAGCAGGTGTGTAGACCTAAGAACCCAGCTCAAGGATAGTAGGGACCCCACATAATGGGTACAGTAAGTGTGCAGTTCTAAGAAACTAGATCAAGGATAATGGGAACCCCTCATAATGGGCACAGCAGGTGTCTGTAGACCTAAGAACCCAGCTCAGGGAAAGTAGTAAAAGATAATGGATTTAATGGGACTTTCTCGGTATGATGTGAAAACAAAACCAAACCAAAGTTTGAGTTAAAAACTTCAATATTTATTAACAATGATCTAAAATATTATATTTACATAAATACATATGCAATCATAACCCATATGCTATGGTCCTTATTTTTTGTATAGCGGTATAGATGTAGATTCCGACATGTTTCGACCTGACAGTGGGCTTCCTCAGGGGACACTACCAGCTTAGGATCACAGCCTTCCCAAACTTCAGCAATGTCACTTGAGTGTGTAATCACTGATTTATTCAGTGAAAATATGATGCCCATATCCACTGCAGGGCTACAGGTGGCCACAGGAGGCAGGCAAGGACCAGAAGGGTTAGGTTATGTAGAGAAAATGGCAAAGGGGCAAAAATCACTCACGTTTTGAGCTAATTTCCTGTGTTTGTTTTCTCCACGTGGCTCTGGCAGGGGCAGATTTTTGATGCCCAAGCCATTTTTTCTATACAACTTAACCCTTTTGGTCCTTGTCTGCCTCCTGTGGTCACCTGTAGCTCTGCAGTGGAAATGGCATCTTGTTTTCAAGGAATAAATCAGTGATTATACACTTAAGTGACATTGCTGAAGTTCAGGAAGGCTGTGATCCTGAGCAGATCGAGTCTCCTGAGGAAGCCCAATATCAGGCCGAAACATGTCAGGATCTACATCTATACTGCTATACAAAAAATAAGGACCATAGCATATGGGTTATGATTGCATGTTTTTATGGGAATACGATATTTTAGATCATGGTTAATAAATATTGAAATTTTTAATTCAAACTTTGGTTTGGTTTAGTTTTCACATCGCACAGAGAAAGTCCCATTAATTCCATTATAGTTTCCTTCAAAGGGATGAGGTGCTTAAATCCAGGGATAGTAGAAACCCCTCATAATGGGCACAGCAAGTGTGCAGACCAGGGAACCCAGCTCAGGGATACTGGATACCCCTCGAAATGGGCACAGCAAGTGGGCACAGGTCTGCCCTCAGGGGAGGACAACCCATACACCTGTAGGGGGCCTGGCCCCTTAACCAGAGCTGTGATTAACATGGGGCATCTGCTGTCAGAGCAGACCTGCCAGGATGCAGAGGAGGGTGGAGTGGTAGGTGGATCCCAGGTGTGTGTGCAGGGAGCATTTGGTGCCTGCTGTCAGACAGGCTCTGGTCAGAAATGGCAGTGGGCGTCCAGCTGTGTGGGGTTGGTCAGACCAGGAAGAAGGAGGAGGAAAAGGACATGGGATGCAGGAGATGGGACTGGAGGAGGAAGAGGACATGGGATGCAGGAGATGGGACTGGAGGAGGAAGAGGACATGGGATGGAGGAGGAAGAGGACATAGGATGCAGGAGATGGGACTGGAGGAGGAAGAGGACATGGGATGGAGGAGGAAGAGGACAAGAGACTGGAGGAGGAAGAGGACATGGGACTGGAGGAGGAAGAGGACATGGGACTGGAGGAGGAAGAGGACATGGGACTGGAGGAGGAAGAGGACATGAGATGGAGGAGGAAGATGACATGGGATGGAGGAGATGGGATTGGAGGAGGAGGACATTGGATGGGGAAGCAGGAGGGCATGGGAATGGATTCGGTGGGACGACCAGTTGGCGGGCCCTAGGGAATGTTGGTGGTCAGGCCCGGGGGGGCCCAGGCCTAAAGCTGTGTAAGGGGCCCCAAAATATTTGATGGCTGCCCTGGGTGGGCAGATGTGGGAACTGAACTTGTGGATAGTGAAAACCCCTCAAAATGTGCACAGCAGGTTTTCAGACCAGGGAACTCAGCACAGGGATAGTGGGGGCCCCCGATAATGGGCACAGCAGGTGTACAGACCAGGGAACCCAGCTAAGGCATACTGGAAGCTCTTCATAATGGATATAAAAGGCGTGTAGACCCAGGAATCAAGCTTAGGGATAGTGGAAACCCCTCAAAATGGCACAGCATATGTTCAGACCTGGGACCTCATCACAGGGATGGGGAGAATCCCTCAATGGGCACACCAGTCATGCCTTGAGGTTCAAGGAGGGCTTTTTAATAACAGGCGGGTCTTATTTTAATGTTGTATATTGTGACATATCGGGAATTTCTACCTGCTTTTAAAGTCACCAAAAGGTCCACCTAAAAGTCTGTATGTTCCCCTATAAATGCACCCAGTGAATCAGAGGCTCCTCGTTCTATAAAGGAACATGACTGACTGGCTACTCTGCCCGACCACCTGCCAGGGATAAAGTGTCACTGTGTGCTCTATTTCTGTCATCCTGACTCCTAATCGGCTCAACTTTGACCCTCATAAATGAAGTGAAAATGCAAACTGGCTGAAGGAGTCTGAGATGGGCTTTATCTGAGAGTTTACCGCAAAGACGCCATCATGGTGGCTGACATGAGAGGAGAAGACTGAAGCATGGGAACAGGACCTTGTCTCTATCTCTAGGGGAGAATATTCTTTTGATTCATGTTCTAGTGACCACTGTCTACAGAACAGGAAGTGTGGGGGAATCTACCAAAGGGGGGCACAGGCAGCACTGAAATGTGCTAGAAGTTAAAGCTTCAGTTTAATCTGCTTATATTTTGCCTTCTCTGGTTCCTCCTTTCTCCTGTCATCAACACAATGTTATTTTTAAATACATTTTTCTATTTTCATTACATGCTTTATTTTAGACCAAATGACCTCATCACTGGGTTCCTGTGCTTCTTTATGCAATGCAGAAAGATCATGGCTGGAAGGGTGCTGTACAAAGTTCTTAAAAACATCACAGCACCCGGCCTCCTTACTCTTCTCAAGAGCCCTCAGTCCACTCCTGATGCAAGCAGGGGCTGGCTCTTAGGAGAAGGTATGCAAAGAATGCCTTGATGAGTGGCTATCAATGTGGAGGAGAGGGAGGATTTCAAGGTAGGTTGTATTGCATGTGATTCTGGGTTCTTGAAAGAACCGATACAATATACGAATAGGGTGAGGCTGGGGAGGGCTAGATGATGTTGGATGTCCTCCATTCAAGAAATGTGGTGGGAACTGTTTTTCTACCACTGGGAAAGCAAAATCTCCCCAAAGTGGAAAAAAAAAAAAAAGATTTAACCCTTCCCTGCTCTATCCAAAACGTTAAATGGGTCATTCCAATCTAACCTACTATTTTGGGTAGATGTCCACCTAAATGCTTCCTGTAAATGCCAGTGGCATGTTCCCAGGTCCACCCACGCCTTCTGTGTTGGACTTTTAAATTGTTATATTATGGAGAGAGTGGGAACACCCCAAGGTCTACAGGAAAGGAGTCAAGGAGGCGACCTCAACACTGGAGCCCCTAATGAAGCCAACAGTCAACTCAACATATCAGACTCCTGTCCATTTAAAGAGCACCAGTCATTTGTATAGATCCAGATGGCATAGGAAGCACTCACTCCTCCTGGATCATATCTGCCTGCGGGTGATTGAGATGGCGAGACAGCAGGGCATCCGTTTCCAGCACCACAATGATTTTCTCACACTCCCCGATGTTCTGGAGGGTGTTGTCCTTGTGCATCACAGGCTGGGAAGCGACAATCCTGTCCACGTCCTGCAGGGAAGACAAAGGGATTAGCGCTTGTACAGATTCCTACAATCCACGTTGGTGGGACGTTCATGGTTTTCTGGTCTAATCATGATGGGTCACATCAGAGGCGTAACTAGAACCTTCAGGGCCCCGGTGCAAGAAATTATGAAGGGCCCCCTGACCCCTGGCCAGGGCCCTACCCTCTTCCCACTGATCCTGGGTCCCTTTACGCCTATCGTGGGTCCCTTTATTACGGTACTGCAGTGGGGCCCTTTCACAAGTTCTGCAGCAGGCCCCAGGGGGACCAGGGAAGCACACAGGGGCCCTGGGAACAGCAGAAGACAAGTAAACTGGATAGAGGAAAATGGAGGAGATTGGGTCCTCTAAATGCCACCCCCGCCATCCCTCCTATTCAGGTGTACAAGGGAGGCACATGGGCCCCCTGGACCATGGGGCCCGGTTGCAATTGCAACCCCTGCAACCCCTATCGTTACGCCCCTGGGTCACATTTATTAAAGGAATTTTCATAGGAACTGTCTGGTGCCTCCCAGTAACCAATCAGACTGCAGCTTGTCAGGAAAGCGCACATGTTTTAAGTTAGATTGGTTAGAGTGGTGCAATATAAATATATCAAAGTGTACCTGTCATCCTAAAAGGTACCTAGAAGTTAAAGGGAGGGAGGCAACAATTATATATACAGTAACTCACAAAAGTTAGTACACCCCTCACATTTTTGTAAATATTTTATTCTATCTTTTCATGTGACAACACTGAAGAAATGACACTTTGCTACAATGTAAAGTAGTGAGTGTACAGCTTGTATAACAGTGTAAATTTGCTGCCCCCTCAAAATAACTCAACACAGCCATTAATGTCTAAACCACCGGCAATAAAAGTGAGTACACCCCTAAGTGAAAATGTCCAAATTGGGCCCAATCACCCATTTTCTCTCCCCGGTGTCATGTGACTCGTTAGTGTTACAAGATCTCAGGTGTGAATGGGGAGCAGGTGTGTTAAATTTGGTGTTATCGCTCTCACTCTCACACTGGTCACTGGAATTTCAACATGGCACCACATGGCAAAGAATTCTCTGAGGATCTGAAAAAACAAATTGTTCCTCTACACAAAGATTGCCTAGGCTATATAGAAGGCTATAAGGAGATTGCGAAGACCCTGAAACTGAGCTGCAGCGCAGTGGCCAAGACTATACAGCGGTTTAACAGGACAGGTTCCACTCAGAACAGGCTTTGCCATGGTCGACCAAAGAAGTTGAGTTCACGTGCTCCGCATCATATCCAGAGGTTGTCTTTGGGAAATAGACTTATGAGTGCTGCCAGCGTTGCTGCAGAGGTTGAAGTGGTGGTGGGGGGGGGGGGGGTCAGCCTGTCAGTGCTCAGACCATACGCCACACACTGCATCAAATTGGTCTGCATGGCTGTCGTCCCAGAAGGAAGCCTCTTCTAAAGATGATGCACAAGAAACCCGCAAACAGTTTGCTGAAGACAAGCATGGTTACTGGAACCATGTCCTGTGGTCTGATAAGGCCAAGATAAACTTATTTGGTTCAGATGGTGTCAAACGTGTGTAGCGGCAACCAGGTGAGAAGTACAAAGACAAGTGTGTCTTGCCTACAGTCAAGCATGGTGGTGGGAGTGCCATGGTCTGGGGCTGCATTAGTGCTGCCGACACTGGGGAGCTACAGTTAATTGAGGGAACCATGAATGCCACCATGAACTGTGACATACTGCAGCAGAGCATGATCACCTCCCTTTGGAGACTGGGCCGCAGGGCAGTATTCCAACACAACGACGACCCCAAACACACCTCCAAGACGACCACTCCCTTGCTAAAGAAGCTGAGGGTAAAGGTGATGGACTGGCCAAGCATATCTCCAGACCTAAACCCTATTGATCATCTATGGGGCATCCTCAAATGGAAGGTGGAGGAGTGCAAGGTCTCCAACATCCACCAGCTCCGGGATGTCATCATGGAGGAGTAGAAGAGGACTCCAGTGGCAACCTGTGAAGCTCTGGTGAACTCCATGCCCAAGAGGGTTAAGGCAGTGCTGGAAAATAATGGTGGCCACACAAAATATTGACACTTTGGGTCCAATTTGGACATTTTCACTTAAGGGTGTACTCAATTTTGTTGCCAGAGGTTTAGACATTAATGGCTGTGTGTTGAGTTATTTTGAGGGGACAGCAAATTTACACTGTTATACAAGCTGTACACTCACTACTTTACATTGTAGCAAATGAGGAGGTACTACTGTAGGGCCTCGACCACCTACAACCTCTGGAACGTGAGGAGGTGGAAGGTAAACTCCTACGGGGTATCTACTAGTTATCCCAAATCCAGACCTCTATACGAACCGGTCAGGTAGTGGAAATGGGAGTCGAAGAAATCGTTCCCTCACCAGCAGAACCTCCACACA
>BLSH010337865.1:497721-518063 GCA_018402905.1 Glandirana rugosa | reverse complement strand
AAACCCTATTGATCATCTATGGGGCATCCTCAAATGGAAGGTGGAGGAGTGCAAGGTCTCCAACATCCACCAGCTCCGGGATGTCATCATGGAGGAGTAGAAGAGGACTCCAGTGGCAACCTGTGAAGCTCTGGTGAACTCCATGCCCAAGAGGGTTAAGGCAGTGCTGGAAAATAATGGTGGCCACACAAAATATTGACACTTTGGGTCCAATTTGGACATTTTCACTTAAGGGTGTACTCAATTTTGTTGCCAGAGGTTTAGACATTAATGGCTGTGTGTTGAGTTATTTTGAGGGGACAGCAAATTTACACTGTTATACAAGCTGTACACTCACTACTTTACATTGTAGCAAAGTGTCATTTCTTCAGTGTTGTCACATGAAAAGATAGAATAAAATAGCTACAAAAATGTGAGGGGTGTACTCACTTTTGTGAGATACTGTGTGTATATATATTATACACATATATATATATATATATATATATATATATATATATATACACACACACATATGTGGGGGGGGGGGTGGCAGTTGGCAAGCTGCATTGGGGCACTGGTAAGAATAAATGGCACTGCACAGTATTTTCCCACCTTACTGCATGTGTTCCTGTGGCACACAATGTAAACCAAGCCTTGTGTTATTGTGTTTTTGTTTTTTCTCTATTTGATCATTTCTTCTTTACTGTTTCTTTAAATTTTAAATTGCTTTTTTCTCTGTGAAAAAAACATAAAATAATGCAGCTAACAAGGAATGTTCCCGGATCTGACTGTAATCTCTGCCATCCCTGGCAAGGACTGTAGATCTCACATGGCCACTAGAGGGAGCATTTTCACATCTGCAAATTAGTAGCTCTCTGCACAGGAGAGGTGAGTTAGCAAACAAGGAGTTGGGCTTACATAACTGAGGAGGGTGGTGGTTATTACTGTGAGGTGTGGTGTTCGGGTTAAACTGAGGGCTAATGTTAGGTTTGAAATGGGAACATTAGTGTGAGGGTTATGGTTGGGGTTACAGGGAAGGTTAAGGGTACAGGTAGGGTTAATGTTAGGGTTACAGGTAGGGTTAGTGTTAGGGATACAGGTAGGGTTAGTGTTAGGGATACAGGTAGGGTTAGTGTTAGGGATACAGGTAGGGTTAGTGTTAGGGATACAGGTAGGGTTAGTGTTAGGGTAACAGAAAGAGTTGTTGTTACGGTTATAGGTAAGGTTTATGTTAGGTTTAGAGTTATAGGTAGGAGTGATGTTAGGATTAGAGGTAGGGTTAGGGTTAAAGGGAATATTAGAGTTGGGGGTTACAGGAAGGGTTAAGTATTAGGATTACAGGAAGGGTTAGTCTATAGGCAAGAGTGTTAGGGATATGGGGCATTAATGTTAGGGTTACACAGAAGATTAGTGTTAGGATTACAGGCAGGATTAGTGTTAGGGTTACAAGGAGGGTTAGGGTCACGGGGAAGATTAGCGTTAGGGTTACAAGGAGGATTAGGGTCACGGGGGAAGATTAGTGTTAGGGTTACAGGAAGGGTTAGGATTAAAGGGGATATTAGAGCTGGGGTTTACAGGAAGGGTTAGGGTTACAGGAAAGATTAGTGTTAGGGTTACAAGAAGGGTTAGTATTAGGGTTACAGGAAGGGTTAGTTTATAGGTTACAGAGAAGATTAGTGTTAGGAGTATTGGGGGTTAATGTTAGGGTTACATGGGATATTCGAGTTAGGATCACAGGTAGTATTAGTGTTAGGGTTACAGGAAGGGTTAGTTTATAGGTTACAAGGAAGACTAGTGTTAGGGTTACAGGAAGGATTACGGTTAAAGGAAATATTGGAGTTTGGGGTTACAGGAAGGGTTAGGGTTACAGGGAAGATTAGTGTTAGGGTTACAGGAAGGGTTAGGGTTACAAGGAGAGTTAGTGTTAGGGTAATGGGGAAGATTAGGGTTATGGGGGGTTAATGTTAGGGTTTCACGGAAGATTAGTGTCAAGCCTTGTACAAACGGTGCAACGGTCATACGACCAAATGGCCCAAATCATATGTTGGCTGTTGTATCTCGCATACTGACATGCACTAAACGATAGTACGACCAAGCTGACCGTAGTGACGTGTTATGAACGTATAAAGAGAAAGTTCAGGTGCATGTAATTAGCGCCCAGCCATTCCTGACTTCTGAGCATGCGTGTTTTGCACAGTACAACTTGTTGGACCTACTTCTCTGTACACACGATACAACGGTTGTACGACCGCTTGTTGGTACTACCAAGTTTTCTAGTCTGCTCATCCAACTTCTGTTGTACGACCGTCGTACGTCGGCTGTTCTAATTGCGCGTACTAACAGTCGATTTAGCATACAACGAGTGGTCGTACGACCATTTTCATACGACTGTCGAACCGTGTGTACGAGGCTTTAGGATTACAGATAAGGTTTGCATTAGAGTTAAGGAAGGTTAGTGTTTGATTTATAGGGAAGGTGAGGGTTACATAGAAGATTAGTGTAAAGAATAAAGGTGGGTTTAGTGTTGGGGTTACAGGGAGGGATAATACTAGGCTTAGAAATGGATTTAACTCTTCATCATCTACCTGAAATGCCATTATTGTCAACTCTTTCTAGGCAAACTGGATTCTATACCAGCTTTTGGGGAAGCTTTCCATAAAAGGGCCATATATTTGTGTCCTGAGCCCGGGATAAGAATGTACACAGGCTTTTCTAATGATGTAGACCAAAGGGCTTTCTATTACTTTATTAAAAGGCTTCTCCACTTCAAAAATAATATTTCATTTCTGTCAGTAAATTCTGGCTCTTTTTAGTATTCCAGCTCTCCTTCTTGTAGTTACCAACTCCATTCCTCCTATACTGGAGTCTTACTCCTCCTGCTGCATTCTCTAGAATATCTAGCCAAATGAAGATCCAACAGCAAGGAGATCCATTACAAAAGCTTCTCCAAGTGGATGGAATGAGAATGTGCAGAAGTCTTTCTATAGGAGACTTCAAGAGATAAAAGAAATATGCGATTCACCCGACACCTAGGCTGAAACATCGGCTTTGACAAGGCTGGCCCTTTAAATAAACCAACAGGCACGCTAACATTAAATAATATAAGAATAGAGGAATTTAGGAAGAAATATATAAACTGTAATTGTCTTTATGGGGGATATAAAAGGTGACAACTGATGAGGACGGGGGATAGCTTTGAGGATTTTGGGGAGCAACATCTCTGAGTTCTAAGTTGAGGGGCAAAGAAAAATGGAGTGGTTACCCACAGCAACCAGAGGTCGCAGATATTGGGCAGATATTGATAGGTTAGGGCCATAAACTTTATTAACCCTTCATTGGTTATCAGAGAAAATAGGAGAGATGATACATTTCTTGCCACTATACGAAAAATTGGCCAAAACGAGTTTTCGAAAGTCGAACACACGGTCTGATTAAACGATTTTGCCATCATTTAATGACCGAAATTTGATAGATAAATCGTTCACCTGACATAAATGAATCTGTTTTTCGTTCGTTTTGTCACATAAGCCCAGTGCAAACTGTTCAGGCGAGAAACACATCAACCTTTCAATTTATCGTCCGTTCGGCCAAAGTTTTCCAAACCTTTTCTTCGATTGGCTCAAAAACGTCACAACCAATTTTCGATCTGTGCCCATGGACGATAAACAAACTAACTGTCCAAATGACAGCTTTTCAAACGATTTTTCGTCTAGTTTATGGCCACCATAAGAAACGCTTTTTTTTTTATAGAACAAGATGTATTTTTTTATTTTATTTATCTTTTTATAAAAACGTTTCAATGTTGGTGTTGTTTTTGTGACTTGTTTATTTATTTTTACAATTTTATTAAGGTTACTACTATTCATCTTAACCCCTTCTCTGCCAGTGACATTTACACAGTAATCAGTGGACATTTAAATTTCTGATTGCTGTATAAATGTCATTGGTCCCAAAAAAATGTCAAACATGTCCGTCACAATATCAAAGTCCTGGCCAAACCCAATGAATATTTTTTTTTTAATTTTTTTTTTTTGGATTTGTATTATAGTAAAAAGTAAAAAATATTGTTCTTTTTTCAAAATCGACGCGGTTTGTTTATAGCGCAAAAAATAACCGCAAAGGTGATCAAATACCACCAAAAGAAAGCTCTATTTGTGGGGGAAAAATTATAAAAATTTGTTTTGGGTACAACATCGCATGACCGCGCAATTGTCATTCAAAATGCGACAGCGCTGAAAGCCTAAAATTGGTCTGAGCAGGAGGGGGGTTTAAGTGCCCAGTATGCAAGTGGTTAATTATTTGCTTTATTTTGGGGTAGAATACACATTTTAAATTCTTTTTTTAGATATCGATGTTGTTTATGTTTTTGTGCATCATTTGTCAGTACCAATTAAAAAAAAAGCCCCATTTATGATCGTCATCATCTGCCAACATATGCGATATTTATGGTGGATTGGCCATACTAGCGGACTCTGAACGACTTTTTAGCGTTGCTACGGGTTATTGCTACAGTTTTATTTTTGTGTCTGTTTATGTTGTCATTCACGCCCCCCTGGGATTCCCAGCCCCAGGTGTGGCGGCAGGGTAGAAACGATGACATCATTGCTCTGATGTCATGTACGCACCAAGCAGGGCGAAGGTGATGCATAGAAGCGCCTGCATGTTGTTGGTCATTCTCAGCTCCCCCCCTCCCCAGGATTTTTAGGATGTGAGTTACCTTCTGCAGCTTGGCGTCGGTGTCCACGATATATCGCTCCACTTGGTCGGCATTTTTCTGCAGTCGGTCGATGAGCTCGGACAGTTCCTTGTTGGAGGTGACCCTGTAAGAGGGGAGAGAAGGAGACCCGAAGTCAGCCAGGCACAACATGCTCAGAGCTCAGCAGTCGCACAGCTTTCCATGTTATCCCACCCCTCTGCTTCCCACCCCTGGGCTGCCAAGGGGGAGCTCACACTGGATCCCTGCCAGCTCATTAGCTGGTGACTCACCCGGCCCTTTGTATTACTTTCCAAACTATCTGCAGCCAGGGGATCAGGCTAGATAACAGTGCGTGTGTCAGCAACGCTCCAATCTGCACACTACAAGCACCACTGCCATTGCATAATACATTATATGGGAAGTCCTAACGCCAATAGTGGATATTTAATTGCTGCCCCTTTGTGAAGAAGAGTATAAAAAACTCATATTCAAGTGAAAAAAGTGCAAATGTGTGGCGCAATAGATTTTCTATAAACTGAGTAAATATTATATGTGTACACTTATGACATAATCCATGACATTATTATTATTATTATACAGGATTTATATAGTGCCAACAGTTTACAATGTAAAAGGCAGACGATTCGGTTACAATATAATAAAATACAAGAGGATCAAGATGGCCCTGCTCAGAAGAGCTTACAATCTAATAAGTGGTGTATTGATCAAACGTTTCCAGAAATTTTATAATCCATGACATATTATACAGGATTTATATAGCGCCAACAGTTTGCGCAGCGCTTTACAAAATGAAGGCAGACAGTACAGTTACATCACAATTTGCTACAAGAGGAATCAGAGGGCCCTGCTCCTTAGAGCTTACAATCGAAGAATCACATGCATATCATATAAAATAACATATTCTCTAAAACGTGCAAATATCAAGTCCATATTTTGCTGAATGTCTCTAATCATTCAATAGGACATCATATAATAGTCCATGCACTAAAATTCCGGACACCATGCATATGGGCGTGATCTGGAGTGAAGATGGTGGTTGCGTTAGTTTTCTATTCACCCGTGCTCATATCAGTAAAAATTCCCACTCACCAGACCCTCATGACCCCTTAGGTTGTAGGAGGTCATGTAGCGCTTTTTGGAACCGTTTTGTTCCGCTGACTAGACCTGGGTCTTCTTATTAGTTAGGCTGTGGGATAGGAGATTAACTCCACAGGAGACATGGGTGAAAGCTCATAGTGTAGTAATTTATTTAAAAAGTTAAAAACAAAATTAGCAGCAATGGTTACACTCACAAATCATGGTGCCTTGCCCTGCACCAGGTGGCATTGGCGTGTGGGTAATCGGCTATTCCTCCGGCTACAGCGTGCATGCAGAGCCTCAATGTGGATGGGAAGCCTGATTGGGTGCTATGGACCCCGGCATTGCATGTACCTCTACGTCCGTTTCGCTTGTTTGGCTTCTTCAGGAAGTGTCATTGTATTGAACACTTAGGCCTGGCCATCTTGGAATGCATGGTGTGCATACAGACCTTTCTGCTAAAGAACAGCTCTGGGCACATATATACAGTATATTCTTGTTTCACGGACTACCATTCACACCTATGCTGTTTGCTTTTGAACGTTTCGGCAGTGCTTTTTGCATTTTGTTTTACCCCAATTTTGCCGCGATTTGTATTTTTTTGGGCAAAAATTTGTTGTAGGAAGGGTGGATACAAATCAATAATTTTTTTTTTTTTGTTTTAAATCTGATTTTTATCAAATTTATTTTAATAAAATGCCTTTGGAATAAAAATCTAAAGATAGTTTTCTATATAACCACTTAGAGGCCGCCCACCGCATATATACTGAGGCAGGGCGGCTCCATTGCGCGAAACAACGTACCTGCATGGGATACTGTGCACAGGGGTCTGGCGGACTCGATGTCCACTGGCCACCCGCGATCGCACCACAGAGACGCAGAACTGGGATCTGTCTATGTAAACAAGGCAGATCCCCATTCTGACAGGGGATGACACTGAGATCATCTATTCCTAGTAATCAATAACGGCGATCTCTGTGTTGTCCCTGTCAGTCCATCCCCCACACAGAACACACACTGAGGGAACGCGGTTAACCTTTTGATCGCTCATTAGTGTTAACCCCTTTACTGACAGTGTCATACATTGATATATAGTGCTATAAAAATGCACTAATCACTGTATTGATGTCACGTAGGGTCAGATTTGTCCACCGCAATGTCGCAGTCCCGCTAAAAATCGCAGATCGCCACCATTAACGGTAAAAACAATAAAAAAAAAATTAGAAGTCCCTAAATCTATCCACTATTTTGTAGACGCGATAACTTTTGCGCAAACCAATCAATATACGCTTATTGGGATTTTTTTTCCAAAAATATGTAGAAAAATACATATTGGCATATTGTCCTAAATTAATGAAGAAATTTGCTTTTTTACATTTTTAATTGGATATGTATTATAGCAGAAAGTAAAAAAAAGACTATGTACACATATGGGCAGCACAGTGGCTTAGTGGTTAGCCTTCTGCCTTGCAGCACTGGGGTCCTGGTTTGTATTCCAACCAGAACCCTATCTGCATGGAGTTTGCATGTTCTCCCTGTGCTTGCGTGTGTTTTCCTTCCACACTCCTACATGCTGGTAGGTCATTTAGCTCCTATCTAAATTGTCCCTTGTATGGGAGTTGGGGTCCTTAGATTGTAAGCTCCTCGAGGACAGGGACTGTGAATGTACAGTATGTAAAGCAATGTGTATATTTTAGTGTGATTCTCCAGTGGAGTCCATTACAGGAATATACACATATATAGGGCAGTTGTACATCCTCTGACTATTTTACTTGACCCACAGAGAAACCCAATTAGGACTTATTAAACATCAGACATGTGAGATGTAACAGGGCTCATGCGATACACATGGCCATATAGATCTATTTCCCAGCATCCCGCTTGTCACATGATTTCTGGTACACAACTCTCACCCCACACTCCTCTCTCATGTCAAGACAAATACATACAATATAATTACTTACAGGCGGTGCCAATGCATGGATGGCATAGTTGTGTCTCCATCCACAAAACTAAAATGGATAAGGTTGTTTAAGCTGAACCCCGGGCACAAAAACGTTCATTATTCCTCCAGACCCACAAAAGATATATCCTCTTCATGGGCACCAAAATGCCTTTGCAAACCCAGATATTACCTTGTAAAAGTAGCAGTGACATCATCACTGTGCTGTACATAGCCCACGCAGACAGCAGTTGCTGGGGAGTTGTGGGAGGGACCAGCAGCTGCACCCACTACAGCCCGCCTCCAGAAAACTACAGGAGGGGGCGGAGACAAGACCAGTCACCCTGCACAAGGAGAGAGAGCAGCAGTGAGCGGTCTGCATTACAGGAAGCTCTGCACAGAGGGAAAGTCTTACACTGGATTACTGCACAGATCTGGAAGAAATACACAAAGCACACTGAGATTCGATCCCGTGTGTGCTCACAGCAGCTGCCTGCAGGAGAGGAGGGAAGCCGGAAATGCTGCGGGGAAAAGGGGGAGCCCAAAAAGCAGGGGGATGGGGGCACGGATGCTAGAACAGATCCCCCTGAAGTGCAGCCGGAGGGAGGGAGCAGAGAAGAAGCCGGCAGAGCTGCAGGAGGCAAAAGAGGATTGGGGTCTGCAGTAAGGCAGTACAGCTGGTCCTCCTGTGCTCAGCAGGAGCTCAGCCCCCCCTTTTGAACTTATGGGGCCCGGGCCCCATACAGTAGGGCTGGCTGTACTGCCTTATCAGCAGCCCTGCTTATCTGGAGTTCAGCTTTAGGACTTCTTTACACCAGATGCAGTTGATCGCGCTTTTAAATACAGAACAAAAGCATATGATAACCCCTTTACAACCACCTAACACATAGGGCGGGCATTAACGCCCACATGTTGCACTTGTGTCTGGCTGGGCAGATGATGTTTACGTGCTGAGACAGCTCAAAGACAGCTCTTGGCCTGGACTAAAGATTGGTAGCTAGCAGGACCGGCTTCCAATCATGCGGCCATTAGCTGGGAGGAGAAGCAGCGACCATAGGAACATGGAGGAGACGGGGGGAAGTCGCAATTGCGACCTGGAATGGGGTAAGTGGCGATCATTCGGCGAGCTGCCACCCGGGGGGGGGGGGGGTGGGATGTAGATGTCCCAGGTTTGTTTGCCGTCCAACCCCCCCGACCGATGGAGTAGCAGTCACCACTGCTGCAGATGCAAAGCCAGCCACAGGATACAGGCACTGTGATAGAGCCAATTGGGCCCCTGCATTCCAATTGACATGAATAGGACTGCCTGCTGGGGATGCTCAGGTGCAGTCAAACGCCAGCGTATGCTTGTGAAAAAGGCATTAGAAATATTGAAACTTACTTTTCAAATGTCTTTAACCAGTTCCCGACCGGTTCGTGTACATTCACTGCTGCACTGTGGCAGCGTAGCACAAATTAGCGTCTATAAACGGCGGCTCGCACATGCACAGCTAGCGGGTGGGAGGGCCCGCTGCACTCTGCAAGCCCCGCGGCTT
Source organism: Glandirana rugosa (assembly GCA_018402905.1). Taxonomy (NCBI): domain Eukaryota; kingdom Metazoa; phylum Chordata; class Amphibia; order Anura; family Ranidae; genus Glandirana; species Glandirana rugosa. The sequence goes on along the minus strand of BLSH010337865.1, from coordinate 508,810 downwards.
GGGCGGACCCGATGTCCACCGGCGAGCTGCGATGACTTGGCAGAGAGATGTAAAAATTTGTGAAAATTTTTTTTTTACCAAAAATATGAGGAATAAAAATTGGCCAAAACCGATGAATAGATTTGTTTTCTTATATATATTTTTTTTGGATTTGTATTTTAGCATAAAGTAAGAAATATTGATTTTTCTGCAAAATTGTGGCTTTTTTTTTTGTTTATAGCGGTGATCAGAAATGACGCAGAGGGGATCAAATACCACCAAAAGAAAGCTCTATTTGTGGGAAAAAAGGACGCAAATTTTGTTTGGGTACAACGTCACACGACCGCGCAATTGTCAGTTAAAGCGAAGCAGTGCCGAATCGCAAAAAGTGCTCTGCTCCTAACATGGAAAATCCTTCTGGGGGTGAAGTGGTTAAAGAGGAGCTCCGGGCTCCTTCAGAAACAAATAAAACGTTTAATATTAGGGCACTTACCTGTCCATGCATCCCGCAATGTCCTCACCCAAGCCAATTCTTCAATCAGCTCTCGGGGTGCAGCCACCGCCATCTCGGCTAAGGGAAACCAGCAGTGAAGCATTGCAGCTTCACAGCAGGTTCACTTCTGCGCATGCGTGTTGTGCGCTGCACCTTGTGAATTGCCCGGCTGCTGGGGAAGGAGGAGGGGGGGGCGAACTTCCAGGTAACTTCGTCGCAGTGAGCTCTGCCGCAAGTGGAAGTGGGCACCTATCAAAACCAGGTACCCGCTCCCCCCTAAAGGTGCCAAATATGCCAGCGGTGGGGGAGCTCCGCTTTAATATATTGAAGCTTATACCAGATTTTGGTGATTGGCATTACACTGACAAAGCTCTGCCATATTCAGCACAATCTCTGTGCCAGGCTGGTACAGGGTTAACTCTCCCAGATGCCCAGGTGACGGATTACACAGCTGTCCCTGCGCTCGGTAAACAAGAGAATTAGGATATGCAGAATTAATAATTGAATTCCACCCTTCCTATTACAGCTCATCATCCTACGCAGAATAATGGCATCTGCAGCCTGGGATGGAGCCCTGAGCTTGTGGCTGCACACGTTAGGCTGGTGGACCGGCACATCGATACACGTCTGGGTGGAGCACAGTTACAAACATCCTAAAAATACCCTTCCAATGACACCTTACTCCCAGCACTGAGTAATCTTATTGTATTAAAGTCATCTCTTTTTTGGTTAAAGCCAACATTTAATCTGCTTATATTATGCCTTCCCTGGTTCCTCCCTAACAACCCCCACCCGTCCCCCCACATCAACATGACTTTGTTTTGATCCAGTGATACCATTACTGCATTTCTACTCTTCTCTATGCAATGCATGCAGATCATGGCTGGTGGGGGGAGGGTAGGGTTGCCACCTTTTCTTCAAGTCAAACCCGAACACTTTAGCGGCGCACAGCAATTTCTATCGTTTAAACTATACATGTATTTTATACATCAGAATCCACAGAGTTCCCCTTTTACATCTGAGCTTACAGAGTTCCCTTTCACTGTAAGGGGGGACTCTGCAGACTCTGATGTAAGAGAGAACTCTGGAGACTCTAACATAGGGGATGCTCTGGGAATCCTGATTTCAGGAGGAACACTGAAAACTCTGATGTACGGAGAGAACTCTGATGTAAGGGGGGACACTGTGGCCTCTGGTGTATAGGGGAACTCTGATGTAAGGGTTGCTCTGAGAACCCTGATTTATCTTAGTGTACACACAATCCAGATGTATCTGAAGCTGCTGGACTTCAAATTTCCGTCCCCCACTTTCCTTTTCTGAGGCACAGCACCAGGGATTGGAGTGTGGGCAAACAGAGAGGGGTAGGGGCGAGAGGAGTGCTGGCTTTGGGCAATGTGAAAGAGTGTGACAGACTCTCTCAGCTTAGACAACTGCAGTCAGCAACCCTGCTAGGAAGCTATAGTCCAGTCTGAATAATGTGTCAGGCAGGCTGAAACCCGGACGCATGATTGCAAACCCGAACTGTCCGGGTGAATCCTGGACAGGTGGCAACCCTAGGGGAGGGGCTGTACATAGGTTCCCGACTGTAAATTCACAGCACCCTGCCTTTTAACTCCTTTCAAGAGCCCTCAGCCCTGGTGAAAGCAGTGGGCTGGAGTTCTACTCAGACACAGTGTAGTTCTGCTTTAAAGAAAACCCCCTGATGAAGCCATGTAAAGTGGTGAAACGTGTTGGGTTAGGAGTGTTTTGCACACTATGCACTTTAGTTTGGTGTTTATCATTCACCACTGATCTGTTCAAACTGGAAAATAAATAAATATAAATGTCAAGGGTGTGGTTAAATAAAGACCCATAAAATGATATTCAGTGATAAATGAGATCAGGGTGTGATTTCACAGCAATACGTTTTGTGAGAAACCGATGAGAGATGTGTATTTCAATAGAAATAATAGGAATCACATTGTATACAATAGAAGATATGGCTGATCTAACAACACACATTAACAACTTGCCGACCGTGCTATAGCTGGCCGGCTAGTAAAGGGCCAATCACAGTGGCCCTTTACCATGTGATCATATGATGTGATGTGACTATGTGATGTAGGCATTTAGGCACGTCAAGCACTTGAGTGTTAATAATGTCCCTTGGCCAGAATATTCATTTATTCTTCTGGTCATTGGAACGCATTATTTCTCATATGCGCCTAAAGTTTAGGCAGTTTACTCGCTATTGAGTGCATTTTGTTGCATGTTTCTGCCCTTCAGCTCCTCTTCTGAATGCGCTTTTGTTTTTTCAGCCTGTAAGCCTTGCTTCACACCAGTGCGGCTTTGAAATCGCACAGTGTGATTTCAAAGCCGCACATCAGCGCGATTTGCACCTGCGATTTTATTGCAACTTCGTTTAACAGAAGTCTATGCAAGTCGCAATGAAATCCAAAAAAAACTGGAACCGTTTTTCAAAGTCGCAGCAATTTGAACGCTTCCATTGCCAGCAATGGGGTGCAACTTGTCTTGCAACTTGGGACTGTCAAATCGCATGACAAATCACACCAGTGTAAAACGCTCCTCTTCTAATACACCTATGTGTGCATAGACACATGGGCTTACATAGAGGCACTTTTAAAAGCTGTAAATAAAATTTAAAAAAAACGCCAAATGCCCATAAAAGCGGCATTTTTAAGCCCAGTGTTCATGAGCCCTAAAACATATAATTTAGGAGTACACGTTAGCACTGGGAATGCACGTTGGGCATTGGGGTGCTCCAGAGCCATTTATGGCACCTTAATGCACCTCGCCAACACATATGCGTTTTGGTATACCTTAACGCACTACCATGTGATGTGGTGTGCTGCCTTTAACAACTTAAAGACCGTCTACCACATATATACTGCGGCGGGGTGGCTCTATTGCGTAAAATTACATACCTGTACGTCATTTCATTCAATAGATACTGTGCGCGCCCATTGGACAGAGGGGGAGCCAATCAGCAGGTCCGTCGGCCACCCGCGATCGTTCCCCAGAGAGGCAGAACAACGATCTGTAAACAAGACAGATCGCCATTCTGACAGGGGAGGACGCAGAGATCTTCTGTTCCTGCTAAGCAGGAACACTGATCTCTGTGTTCACCCAGTCAGTCCACCCCCCACACAGTTAGCAAGCATCCCCTAGGGACACACTTAACCCTTGATGGTAACCCCTTCCCTGCCAGTGTCATTACTGCAGTGACAGTGCATATTTTTAGCACTGATCACTGTATTAGTGTCACTGGTTCCCAAAAAAGTGTCACGTGTCAGATTTGTCTGCCGCAATGTCGCAGTCCCACTAAAAAAAAATAATTGCTGATCGCCGCCAAAAAAATAAAAATGCCATAAAAATATCCCATATTTTGTAGACACATCATTTTGTGCAAACCAATCAATATACGCTGATTGGGATTTTTTTTTACCTGTATGTAGCAGAATATAAATTGGCCTAAATTGATGAAGAAATTTGATTTTTTACATTTTTTTTATTTGATATGTTTTATAGCAGAAAGTAAATGTTTTTTTTTTTCAAAATTGATGCATTTTTTTGTTTATAGCGCAAAAAATAAAAACCGCAGAGGTGATCAAATTCCACCAAAAGAAATCTATTTGTGGGGAAAAAAAGGACATCAATTTTATTTAGGTACGGTGTTGCACGACTGTGCAAGTGTCAGTTAAAGGATCTCAGTGCCGTATCGCAAAAAATTGCCTGGTCATTAAGGGGGTAAAAACCTTCCGAGGGTGAAGTGGTTAAAAAGCAAAAAAAAAAAAAAAGTGCGTTTCAGGGAGGTCATTCAAAAAAATAGGTTGCCCTAATATAATGCACCAAGTAAGACACAACACACTTTGTGTTTTACCCAATCCATAAACTGGCATTTGCTTCCTCCAGGAGCCAACGCTATTAAAGGGTTAATTCACCTTCACAGAAAAAAATGAAATGGTGAACATCAGACCAGGTCTGTGCCGTACTTAGCTGTCGGTGTCCCGGCAGCCACTCCAGTGGTTGGGGGAATTGAAATCCCGCTCTTCTCCCTCCGGGACGGACCAGATCGTTTCTGATTGGCCAGCGCTGTCAATCGATCTGGTCCATCCTGGAAGCGCTGCAGTGTTTGCTTTACTAAAGAGAAATGCAATTGTGCTATGAGGAAGGCTGCCATAGCCGAAACGCGTTAGCCTGACACTGCTGTGTTTTATCATGTAGCCAATAAAGATTCATATTTTATGGTTGATACCGAGTAGCCGGCTTTAATATAAGAAATATTAACACCACCTGGATATCAATACCTAAATAATATCCCGGTCCCCCTTTTTTTTATTGCTGAACATCAACTTTGCATTTTGGCACCACACAAAAACTGTGAACCTGGCATTCTCTCAAGCTCGGCAATTCTCGCACAGTGATGCATCGCAGGCACAGCAATGTAAACCCATCCTAGCAGCACCATACCCACTTGTATGAGGGCAGTAACAATAGGGATCAACCACCTGTTTCTAACATCCCCATGGACGCCCGTATGAAAGGAAAGTTAATGTATTTATCTGATACAATCAGCTGAAATCTCATTAGTCATGTTTAATAAGTATCATCCTTGCTTTCTGCACGTTTCTATATATGGCAATACTGCCCATTTGGACTTTTAGTTTGAATCAAAGCAGTGGTCTCTCTGCCAATGTCAGCCACACCCCCTGCCGAGTCAGACCTATAGCTCTGCAATCTGTGAAACACATATAGCTCTGACTTAGGAAGAAGAGGTGTGTCGGACTTCTGCAGAGAGACCACTGCTTCCACACAGAGTGAAAGGGTCCTTCTCTGCAGGATGCTGGCAGGCAGGGCTGTCTTAATGCATGGGCACTCCCCAGGGGCCCCAGGTGCATGGGGGCCCCATGATAATCTTATATTACACCATACTTGCCAACTGTCCCGGATGTGCTGGGATAGTCACTCTTTTTATTAAGCTGTCCCAGGATAACCGTGTCCCAGAACTTGTACTGGGCCCTTTGTGTTGATTAGTCTTTGATTTATGGCATGTTTTCTTAAAAATGTGTTTAAAGTCCTAATAAATCTAAGTCTCATTCTCTCAACTGTTCATATTTTAATTTTTGAGGGTAGGTTTGTAAATTGGGGCAGGCTGGTAGGTGCCCCAGTGCAGAACTTTGCCCAGGGGCCCCATGATGCTATTAAGATGGCCTTGCTGGCAGGTGACAGGCTTTTCTACTCTAGCCTATGGCTGCTTTCTTAAAACCATCTGTAAAACTTTTGAAACCTTTTGTTTTGATGCACCTAAAATGTATTGAGTGGGTTTAAGTTAAAAGCTCATTTTGGCTTTAAAGTGTTACTAAACGCAGAAACAGTAAAATCAGTCTGTATATGTAGTAAAGCATGCTTGTAATACTCACTGTGGAACCTAAGGGGTTAATCCTCTGCATTGTGTAAAAAGGCTGTTTGATCCTGTCTTCTCTGATCCTCCCCTTCTTCCATTGTCCCCAATCCATCTCCTGATGAGCCTTGGGGGCACTCTGCACATGCTCAGTTTGATGTGTATTGCTAGAGAGTTTTTTCTTTTTTTTTTTTGCTTGAGAGGGCGCATGTGATCAGCACAGGGCCAATCAGCACTGTCCAGACAGAGGGTCAGGGGCCATACAGCCTCATAGAACAGTCAGAGGAGAATGAAAACTCCTCCTACAAGCTTTAACAAGACACTGATAGGAGTCACAAGACTGCTATATACTGCTGATGAGAAAAGGTATTTAGCAGTTTATATTTACTAAAATAATTGCATTTTCATGTTCTGTGTACTGTGGGAGAGCAGATATAGTGAATGCAGGGTCCCGGGTTTAGTAACACTTTAAGTCCTGAATGTCTGCTGTACTTTTGAATGGGGTTGATCAGGCATTTGGCCATTGGTAGAAATTCAGAACAAAGAATGCCACATTCCCGGGGGCGCATATTCTCCCTGCTCGGGTTTCTTGTTCAAGGTCTTTGCAAACATCTCTGCATGACCCAAACAATATAAATCACACCTTGGCTGACATCTTAGGAATGCTATAAATTATGGATCCAGGTCTTGTTTTTCTAAAAGTTTTTCAGTCCTTTCAAGGAGACCGGGTAACTCTACCTACAATGCATGGAAGGGGCCATTATAATGGGCATTTCCGACCTGGTGAGTGGAAGGGCACCCCCTTTTGGCATCCCTCTGTACTGTAAGTGCCAAATGCAGGTTTGGCCCTACAAATCCACACTGGAATAAATGTGCCATCTTTAGAAGCCGCCAATACAAGCAATGGTTTCTCAGCCCAGACCTGCAGAGTTCCCGGGGGCTCCAGACTCTCCAGATAAGCAGTGACTTCCCAAAAGTCAGAGTATAGCCACACCCTGCATCCCACAATGCACTGCTCAGTGCTTGGGAAAACTATTGTAAGGACTCAGAATTGCCACTTGGGAAGTGGGAAAGGATGGAGGGGCCTGCCTATATGCAGATACTTCTACCTAAAGAGGAACTAAACTGTATCTGAGCACCACAAACCAAAAACTCTATTTAAAGTGGAGTTCCACCAAAAGGGTAGCTGCTGACTTTTAACAATTGGCCACTCACCTGTCCCACGCCCCAGGATGCGGCCACCCGAGGGCTCGCTTGTCTCCCCCTCCCCTCGGCGGCGCCGGCATCACAAGTGTGGGCGCCCGGCTTTGGTCGGGAGCTCACTGCGCATGCGCGAGTCGCGCTGCGGCTTGTGAATGGCTTGCCGTATCTTCTGGGACCTGTGACGCGTCCCAGAAGATCCCCGTGAGGGAGGTAGGGAAGGTGGACTTCCTTCCCTGAGCCGTGGCGCCAGGGGAGGAAGTGCACCTGGGACCCTGTAAAAACAGGGTCCCTGGTCACCCCCCCAAAAAAATGACATGCCAATTATGGCATGTCGGGGTGTCACCTTCCCTTAAAGCAGAAGTTCCACTTTTGGGTGGAACTCATCTTTAAAGTTTTACTAAACCGTGTTTTACTATACTGTAAAATCAGTCTGTATATGCAGCATAGCATGCTGGTTATACTCACTGTGGAACCTAAGGGATTAATCCTCCTCCTGTGTAAAAAGGCTGTTTGACCCTGTCTTCTCTGATCCTGTCCTTCTTCCACTGTCCCCAATCCATTTCCTAACAGTACAGAGCAGGGGTCTCAAACTGGTGACCCTCCAGCTGTTGCGAAACTACAAGTCCCATCATGCCTCTGCCTGTGGGAGTGCTTATAACTGTCAGCCTTGCAATGCCTCATGGGACAGCTGGAGGACCACCAGTTTGAGACCCCTGGTACAGAGCCTTTGGGAGCACTCTGCACATGCTCAGTTTGGGGTGTATTGCTAGAGAATTTTTTTTTTTTGCTTGGGAGGGTGCATGTGATCAGCACAGAGCCAATCAGCACTGTCCAGACAGAGGGGCAGGGGTCCTGCATCCTCATAGGACAATCAGGAGAGAATGAAAACTCCTCCTACAAGCTTTAACCAGACACTGATAGAAGTCATAGGACTGCTCTATACTGCTGATGAGAAAATGTATTTAGCAGTTTATATTTACTAAAACTATTGCATTTCCCATGTTCTGTGTACTGTGGGAGACCAGATATAGTGAATGCAGGGTCCTGGGTTTAGTAACATTTTAATTCATTTTTAATATTTAAAGCAAACTCCCCCATCCATCCATGTCGCCATGCTTTATTTTGCTGAATAATCGCTTTGAAAATCATCCCCTAGCATTTCTGACGCCATCTTGAGTAAGGGCAGATTCGTGTAGCATTTGCTTCCTAGAATCTATTTGCCCATAGCCATTTGTTTACACCTAACTTTTTTTCATTCTGGCTTTATATGTAATTTATAATGACAGGTCTACTTTAAATGGGGCCCAGCAACAGATATTTTCATGTCCAGTACAAGTTTTGTGTCAGCCTAACACTTCCAGTTACTCAGTACCTCTCACAGAGACCTCAGTATTCCCCCTGACAATACCTTCATCTGATTTTCTCTCCAGAAGGACAGCGCCAAGGTTGCTCAGGCATCACACAGAGTCAGTATCTACTTCCTGGACTGAGGTGTCGGCTCAGAGATGACAGTCAGACTGGATTTACAGTGTGCAAATTTTTCTTTTAATCTGTCTTTTATTGAAATAATTGGAAATGCATCCAAATAAATGTCAATACACAAATCAATGCCCATTAATGCATTCTCAACGCGCCTTGTAATGCACTTTCTATTGAATGTCAATACGCATCATAATGCACATCCAGCACATTGTGTTGCATCAGCGTGCGTCATGCTTGTCTAAATCCTGCAAGGATCAGGCATTTCTGTACTTGAACCCTAAATCTAGGGGGGGGTCCTAACTAAAGGGCGGTGCTGGAAGCTACATCCTGACTGTGCTCACAAATGTCTGACACAGGTCAAGCCCTGGTACAGCCTAAGACAGTGATGGCGAACCTTGGCACCCCAGATGTTATGGAACTACATTTCCCATGATGCTCACCTACATTGCAGAGTGCATGAGCATCATGGGAAATGTAGTTCCTAAACATCTGGGGTGCCAAGGTTCGCCATCACTGACCTAAGGCATGGGTGCTCAACCTGTTGTGGAACTACAAGTCCCATCATGCATCAGCCTTTAGGAGTCATGCTTGTAACTGTCAGCCTTGCAATGCCTCATGGGACTTGTAGTTCTGCAACAGCTGGCGGGCCACAGGTTGAGCACCCATGGCCTAGGGCTTGTTCACACTTGCTATGATCTGTGAAGAGAGATCTGCGTTTAATTCACTCTTCAGAGAGCATTGACAGGCGGTGAGGATGTGTTGCATCGCCCCCTCACTGTCCGCTTTAACCCCTTCAACCCCGCACTGGCATGCCACAATTGCCGCATTGCACACAGTTGTGGGGCGCTTGCAGTGCGGCTCTAGTCACCTGAATGGGTCATGCTCAGTGGGTGCTACCCCCACCTGAAAGCAGCAGGGAGTAGAATTTCTGATGGATCTGTGGCATATGTAAAACCCTGGTCGCTGCCAAGGGGGAGCAGTTGGGGGCAGTAAAAATGCTGCTCAACTGCAGGGTTTTACCAACCCTCAACTGCTGAACCAGCCCTAAGACACCCTGTGACTTGCTACTATGTTACAATATTGCAGTCTGATAACTGGGGGAAGGAGACTGAGGAAATTCTCCCTGCAGCAGACTGGCGACAGCATCTCAGCCTAGTCAAAGTCACTGCTTGGAGTACAGAGATGGCATCTTAATGATAAAAGATTGAATGTTGCTGAAAAATGGTCCTGTTGTTGTATATTATAGACAGGAACATTCATGGAGATTTATAAAAGAACTGTTAAAGTGGTTGTAAACTCTTTACAACCACTTTAAACTACAGGTAAGCCTATGATAAGGTTTACCTGTAGGTTCCGTGAAGATCTCCTAAACTTGCATGGTTTAGGAGATATGCAGTGTACTCGCGCCATCGGGCACATGCGCAGTGAAGAAACGGGCCGCCGTGCCGATTCTTCACTGTGATCGTGCGCATGCGTGAGAGTGACGTCACGCGACTCCGGCCAGTCAAAGCGCCGCTGGAATCTACGGCCCCGGAAGGAAGAGGGGTGAAGATGGACGCTTCCTACTGCAGGTGCAGCGGGGGGTCAATTGCAGGTAAGTGGCACATAATGGGCTAATTTGCAATGCATACTAACCCATTGTGCTTTTACATTGCAGAGTAATAAAGAGGAAGTAAAACCCATCTGGGTTTACTTCCCATAAGTTTGTAAAGTCATGGATCACCGCTCCACTTTTAGGCTGCACTCACACCAATGCGTTTTTTCAGGCTTTTTGCAGAAATGCAGGGAATTTTTTTCCTATGGAACACCAATGCATTTTTGTGCCACTGATTTTTTTGGAAAGGGTGAGGGACTTTTTTAACCACTTCAGCCCCGGAAGGATTTCCCCCTTTAGGACCAGAGCACTTTTTGCGATTCAGCACTGCGTCACTTTAGCTGACAATTGCGCGGTCGTGCGACGTTGTACCCAAACAAAACGTGCGTCCTTTTTATCCCACAAATAGAGCTTTCTTTTGGTGGAATTTGATCACCGCTATAAACAAAAAAGAGCGACAATTTTGCAAAAAAAAATGTTTTTCTTACCTTTTGCTAAAATACAAATCAAAAAAAAAATAAAAAACATTATATATATATATATATATATATATATATATATATATATATATGACGGTTACCGTAAATGTGTCATTAGTCACGTAAAAATATCGTGACTAGCGACATATTTACGGTTACCAGGGTTTTTTCACAGTTTTGCAAGGCTGTACAGGCGGGGTTATAGCGTCATGGCGATTTTTAGCGTCTCGTGGCGGTAATGATCATTTTTTATTTATTTATTTTTGGGGTCTTTAATTAAGAGTAGTAGGCATTTGCGCCGTTGAAAACACGTTTGGTTAGTTATTTGCAGCTAACGTTAAAAAAAAAAAAAAAATGGTTTTTATACTCCTTCTTATATTTAGTCTTGGTTTTGGCTACTTTTGTAAAATAAATATATATATATATATATATATATATATATATATATATATATATTA
>BLSH010337865.1:480830-497711 GCA_018402905.1 Glandirana rugosa | reverse complement strand
AATTACACAGGTTCGGAGGCTAATTTAATGCAGATAAGGCACTAAGTGAGTTTAATTACCACTTTAAATCAGCCACAGAACCTGTGTAATTAATATGTTTTCGGGATGAGGTGGCAACCCTAGTTGCCAACTTGACCATCCCGTGCAAATCCTATTGTGATTGATTTTTATATACAGAATCTAGACATTTGTTTGGAATGAACTGTAGACAGACTATATCCACTTCACCCCCAGAAGGATTTCCCCCTTTAGGACCAGAGCACTTTTTGCGATTCGGCACTGCGTTGCTTTAACTGACAATTGCACGGTCATGCGAAATTGTACCCAAACGAAATTTGCGTCCTTTTTTCCTCCACAAATAGAGCTTTCTTTTGGTGGTATTTTATCACCTCTGCATCATTTCTGATCGCCGCTATAAACAAAAAAAAAAAACATTTTTTCTTACTTTTTGCTAAAATACAAATCCAAAAAAAAAAATATAAAAACTTTTTTTTTCATCGGTTTTGGCCGATTTATATTCTTCCTCATATTTTTGGTAAAAAAAAAAATCGCAATCGGCGTTTATTGATTGGTTTGCCACGTTTACAGATGATGAGAATTCATTTCTGGGATTTTTTAAAATATTTTTTATTAGTAATTGTTGTGATCTGCAATTTTTAGCAGTACTGCGATATTGGGGAAGACACGTCGGACCATTTTGAGACTTTTTTGGGAACATTGCCATTTATACAGCGATCGGTGCTATAAAAATGCACTGATTACTGTGTAAATGCCATTGGCAGTGAAGGGGTTAACCTGCAGGGGGAGATCTAGGGGTTAAATGTGTTCCCTAGGCGTGTTCTAACTGTGAGGGGGGCTGGGCTACCTTGGGTATAAAAGTTCTAACTGATCCCAGTGACCGGGTTCAGTAGATCTCCTATGCCCGCACTGACAGAGCGATGTAAACACGGCGGTTCCCCGCTCTTTGGCTCTGGCAGCTCATCGCGGCTCGCCGGCGGACATCGGGTCCGCCCGAGCCACGGGGCACACTCCTCCGGAGTACGGTGCGCCCCCTAGCTGCCACTCTGTAAATCACCATTTAAGGTGATTCGCGGGACACATCCACACTGCCGCCATAAATATATAGTAGGCAGTGTAGAAGTGGTTAAAATTGTTGTTTTTTTGGTTCAATAGATTTCAATGGAGAAGCTGCAGGAAAGCATGTAGTGTGTTTTTACCATGATTTGCATCTTTAAATTTGCCCAACAACAAATTTTTTTTATAAAAAAAGCAGAACCCCCCCCCCCCCCGAAAATCACGGCAAAAATGCAGTAAAAAAAAAAAAAAAAAAAAAAGCAGAAAGCACTGCAGAAACGCTAAAAAGAAAAACCATGCATAGATGTGAATGGAGTCTTAATGCAAACACCGGCCAAGGCTTGGCTGTACAGTTTCCAATATTCTGCTGTAAAGTTGAAAATTAAGTATAGAAAAAGAAATCTACTCAGGGCCGGGCCTGCAAATCCAGGAGAAGAGACAGAATTCTGGGATCTGTAGTCCCTGTACAGACCTGCCTGGCAAGGATGACATTACAGGTACCCCCTATAGTATCGGAGTCACACATGGGCATCATTCTGCATTTTTGTTATTTTATAGACACCCCGTGTGTTCCAGAAAACACTTCAGTGTTCACACCGGGGCCAAGGGAACATTTTTGGAGCCGGTTAGTCATTCTGCAGGAATGTTTATGGGGAAATAGTTAGAGATAATGGGAGTTTCAGCAAACAACACTGGGCATTGCACAGGCGGGGTTATCGGGCATCAGGCACAGCAAGAAGAGGACAGTTCTGGGATAAATCACTTAAAAGGTCACTCCACCCAAAACTGGAATTTAATGTTGGCAGATGCTGGAAAATTACACAGCCCTATGTTTTCCTAGATCGCTGGCTGGGACATCTCTGTTTTGTTCCCTGGTCTGTTCACCTGCTACAGCCATGAGGAAGGGAATTATTCTCCACCTTTGGTTATTAATGAGGAAGAACACAAGGAAAGACATGGGGAACCCCAAGGCCATTATGTACCTTGGATGGAGCCAAGAGCTATGGCACATAGGTTATATTACTGCTATCCCAAGGACATATATATAGGGCTTTTTTTTAAACAGGAAGGGGGGGGGGCATATTTCCAGCACTGAATGCATGCAATAGCAAGGGGTGTGGGTTATGCTGGAGGATCTATTGTCACTGGTGGGAATCTGTTTTTGTGTGAGGGCTATCGTTGCTGGTGGGGGATCTATTGTTGTTGAGGGGGTCTTATTTTGCAGGTAGGGATCTACTGTTGAGGGAGAGGTCTATTGTTGCTGGCTGCCGGGAAAGTCTAATGTTGCTTGGCTGGATCTTTTGTTGCTGTAGGTGGTCCAGTGTTGCTCTGTGAGGGCTATTGTTGCTGGTGGGGGATATTATGTTGCTGGTAGGGATCTACTGTTGAGGGAGAGGTCTATTGTTGGCTGCTGGAGGGTCCATTGCTGCTGGGAAAGTTTAATGTTGCTGGGCTGGATTTTTTTTGTTGCTGGTAGTGGTCCATTGTTGCTTTGGGGGACCTATTGTAGTTGGGCTGAAGTCCATTGTTGCTGGGGGAGTCTATTGTTGAATGAGAGATCTATTGTTGCTGGGGTGGGGGTCTTTTGATGCTGTGGGGGACCTATTGTTGTGCGGGGGAACTATTGTTGCTGGGGTGAGGTCCAATGTTGCGTGAGAGATCTATTGTTGCTGGCTCCAGGGGGTCCATTTGATTGCTTTTCTTGTTATTAGAAAAGAACAAATTCCATACAAATTATTTAACACCCCAAAATCATACTTGAGGCAGTACTGGGAGGTTGGTAGGGGGTGGACCCAAAGGACGGTGCTCAGAGGAGGGTAGAGGCTGGAGACGGGGGGGGGTGGATTTCCTGCACCTATTCTCTGCATATATGAAACCAGGGGATGATACTGACCACCAGGCACTGCTGGTAACTGAATCATCCCTTCTGAGTGAACGTACCCTTTAAAACAAAGCTCTAGTCTAACAGACAAATAATAAATATAATTTATAATATAATAATATATATATTAACTTAATAAAAAGCAGTCTTTGCTGCACTGCTCACCTACAATCCGCACTTGTCCCCCGCAGTACTACTTTTACACCACTAGATGTCTTCTGGTTTAAATGGTGGACCCGCCCCCAGCCTGTGACTGGACAGTGAAGGAGAAGCAGCACTGGTGGTGAGCTCATTTCTTTGGCACTCTGCTCTCTCCTACTCTCAGCCTGCTCCTTTTGTACATTAAATAATTGGCTCCTTCTCCTTTTTTAGGCGGAAGCCTCCCAAAAAACTAATTTTGCTATGGACAGCACAGTAACTGAGAGTGGTCGCTGACCTCAAATGAACCTCACAAAATAAAATGAAAGGCAAGAAAGCCACCAATAGGGGCAAAAAAGGCAGCGAAGGGGTTCTTTGCCCAAAAAGCTTGCAATTAGGGTTAAAGTACAGTTTCCTAATTAACCCTAAGCTTTCCCTATGCTTGTTCTACAGCAGCTTGCAATAAACTTCCAATATGGCTGATTTGTGCCCCTTTTTTGGAGGGGGCTCTTATCCAAAAGCCCCCTTATTGGCCCTTCTAAGGCCTCATGTAGAGGGGCGGTTTGACCAAGCAGCGTCCAATCCCAGCGTTTTTGGGCATCCAGGTGGCAAAGGTGCAGCATCCAAAACCTAGGACTGGTTGAAATGTGCTGTGGATGCCCGCTGTCCTGCGCGGTACCTGCGTTTAGTTACACACAGCCTATTACATTAGGGTCTGCACCTCAAAAGATCAAACACACATGTTGCATCAGTAGGGCAGTGGATGGTGGCAGCAGTTTTTATCATTTTATTTTTTACAATTTTTTTAGGAGGGCTTTGGTGAAATATCAGGGGTTTAAACAGGGGGAATCTGCATCACACAGGGTGATTAGGGTGTGCCCAGGCACACCTGGCACACCCTTATGTTTAGGACCATATCTGTTTACAGCCTATGCAAATGCAAAAATGTTGGGATTTGACGCTGACGGGCCAAACTGCCCGTGTGCTCGTAGCCTAAGACCATAGTTCAAAGGCCATGCAGTGCGTTATGTATTTAAAAAAAAATCAGCAAAAAATATTGCAAGGATTGCAAATCTGGAACTCGTAGAATTTACTGCAAACCTGATCCTCATCCTTACTCATCCCCCATGATGCACTGCACCACTTGCAAGAGCTGGGCAGACAAAAGGATCCCTCACCTGTCCCAGCAGCATATGATGTACAGTGAAACCTTGGTTTACGGGTAACAAGCATTTTGAAAGACGAGCATCTTTTAAAAAAATAAATCCTGACTCGGTTTGTGAGTGCTGTCTCACAAAATGAGCAAGGTTAAGCCTCTGTGCACGCAATACCGCATGTGGCCAGAGATCGGGGGCGCTGGTGAGCCTCGGAGACGTTCGGAAACATTCGGAAATACTCGGAAATACAGAAAGTGTAAACATTTCCCGAGCGTCTCTGAACCTCACCAGCGCCACCACACCTCTGGCCACATACGGTATTGCATACACCAGCGCCCCTGGACCTCTAGCCACATACAGTACTGCATAGACAAGCAGTCACTGTGGAACAAATTATCTGAGTTTCCATTGTTTCCTATGGGGAATCTTGCTTTGATATACAAATTATTTGGATTACAAGAATTCTCCTGGAACGGATTATTCTCGTAATCCAAGGCTCCACTGTATTACTGCAGGATAGGTGCTCTTTAACCACTTGCCTACCCCACGCTGTGGCTTGACGGCAGCAAAGTGGTTCGTTATCGCAAACCGGCATCACCTGATGGTGGCCGCGATAACAAGTATTGTGAGTGCGCGCACGCTGCCGGAGGGCATGCTCACTGTGTTCCGAGGGGGCCAGGGAGCGGGTAGGGCAGACTCGATCTCCGTCAGCTACCCACAATGGCCCCCCGGCAGTGAGAGAAAGGAGGTCCGTGTAAGTAAACATGGATCTCCGTTCTGACAGAGGGGGAAGGGCAGTGATCACAGGCTTCTTGTATATGGAAGCTGTGATCACTCCCCTCCCCCCTGCCAGACCAGCCCCCATACAGTTAGAACACACTGAGGGAACACAGTTAACCCTTAGAGCGCCCCTCCAGGTTAACCCCTTCACTGCCAATGGCATTTACACAGTAATCAGTAGCACTGATCGCTGTATAAATGCTAATGGCCCCAAAAAAAAAAGTCGCAGATCGCCGCCATTACTAGTAAAATATAAAAAAATAAATAAAAACCTCATAAATTAATTCTCATCATTAGTAAATGCGGCAACTTTTGCGCAAACCAATCAACGCCAATTGCAATTTTTTTTTACCAAACATATGAGGAAGAATATAAATCGGCCAAAACAGATGAAAAAAATGTTTTTTTTTTTTGTATTTTCGTAAAAAGTAAGAAATATTGTTTTTTTTTGCAAAATTGTCGCTATTCTTTTGTTTATAGCGGCGATCAGAAATGACGCAGCGGTGATCAAATGCCACCAAAAGAAAGCTCTAGTTGTGGGAAAAAAAGGACGCAAAATTAGTTTGGGTACAACGCCGCACGACCGCGCAATTGTCAGTTAACTCGACGCAGTGCCGAATCGCAAAAAGTGCTCTGATCCTAAAGTGGGAAATCCCTCCGGGGCTGAAGTGGTTAAATTCTCGGGCACGGCACACACACAGTTAAACAGATCTCATTATTGACAAATATTTCCCCATGTGTTCTGCAATAGTACTTTTCTAATTAGCATACAGACAGTCCTGATTGGGCTCGGTGCCGGAGATAATGACACGGGGGGGCTGGGCTGTTTACAGAAGGTTAGTCAGCCAGTGTGGGCGGTGAGCAGAGAACACAAAGGCCGCAAACACCATTTACATAGCAAGAATTTCATCTACGCAGGCGGAACGCTGCAACGGATCTGATCCAGAGACCTCGCCGACCGGAGACGCCGATTCCAGGAATATAGACGCAAATCAAAGCTTAAATAGCCATTGATGCATTGTACAGACATCAAAGTCAGCAAAGTATAGCTGGGCGCGCGTTCGTCGATTTTACATTCGATAACCGGACAATCGTTGTACTTAAAAATTGAATTTGCTTTTAACATTTGATTTTGGAATGAACAGACTTTCCTGAACACAAACCCCATCCTGGCTTTTTCGCATTTTCTCATCAATGCGGTTGAAAGTCATTGACCCCACTAACCATTCGAAAATTAAACCAATGTTCTTAAAGCAAAAAAAAATTAAAATCGACATTCTACTAGTGCAGGGGTCCTCAAACTATGGCCCTCCAGTTGTTCAGGAACTACAATTCCCATCATGCCTAGTCATGTCTGTGAATGTCAGAATGTTACAATGCCTCATGGGATGTGTAGTTCCGCAACAGCTGGAGGGCCGTAGTTTAAGGATCCCTGTCCTAGTGTATGGCCAGCTTAAGCCTAAAGCTTTGCAGCAAACATGAGGCCCCTTCTCCTATGGCACAGTGCTGGGAGCGGTGGAACTACTGCCATAGCAGCTTATGCGGTGGCTATGGGACCTGGGCCAAGGGCAGTGTTGCCAACCTTCCAGATTCACCTATGGCCAACCAGCCGGCGCAGTTTTACTGCAGCAGGTTGGCACGGCTGCGAGAATCCCCGCCATCGTACGGCGGGCGTGTACGCGGCGATCTGGGGGCGCGCGCCCACTCGCTAGCGAGAGAGCCAACCAATAGGTCTGGCGGACTCGATGTCTGCCGGCCGCCCGAGATCACTCCAGAGAGAGGCAGAACGGGGATCTGCCAGTGTAAACAAATCCCAGTGATCGGGAACAGCGATCTCTCTCCGCCTCCAGTCAGCCCAGCCCCCATACAGTTAGAAACACCTCCCAGGGAACACAGTTAACCCCTTGATCGCCCCCCTAGTGTTTACCCCTTCCCTGCCAGTGTCATTTATATAGTAATCAGTGCATTTTTATAGCTCTGATCGCTGTATAAGTGTCATTGGTCCTAAAAAAAAAAAAAAAGTGTCCGATCTGTCCGCCGCAATGTCGCAGTCCCGCTAAAAATCGCAGATTGCCGCCATTACTAGTAAAAAAATAAATAAATAATAGTAACAATAATAATAATAATAATAAAAATGCCATAAATCTATTCCCTATTTTGTAAACGCGATAACTTTTGCGCAAACTAATCAATATACGCTAATTGGGATTTTTCTTACCAAAAATATGTAGAAGAATATATATCGGCCTAAACTGAGGAAGAAATTAGTTTTTTTTCTTTTTCTTTTGGACATTATAGCAAAAAGTAAAAAAATATTGTTTTTTTTTCAAAATTGCTGCTCTTTTTTTGTTTATAGCGCAAAAAATAAAAACCACAGAAAGCTCTATTTGTATATAAAAAAATTTTTTAAAAAAAGGACGTCAATTTTGTTTGGGTACAACTTTGCACAACTGCGCAATTGTCAGTTAAAGTGACGCAGTGCCGTATCGCAAAAAATGGCCTGGTCAGGAAGGGGGTAAATCCTTCCGGGGCTGAAGTGGTTAAAATTTACTGACATGACACCCAACATGTTCTGGCACAGCCAATTTTTTACTGACATTACCAAAAGTTTCAAAATTACAGTTTTATGCCCCTTTCACACTTGTGCGACTTTTCCTGCGACTTCGGACATCAGAGTCGCATGACAAGTCGTACCCCATGATTCCCAATGATAACCATTCATATCTGTGCGAGTCCAAGTCGCACGAACTTCAAGGTAGTCCCTGCACTACTTTGGTCCGACTTTGGTGCGAGTTGAGGTCCATAGACCTCAAGTGTACACAGGCATTCCTTGAAATTGCAGCAAAATTGCGCAACTTTCAAGTTGCGGCAGTGTGAAAGGGGCCTTAAGTGCAAATGTCAGTATTTAGGCCCCTTTCACATTTGTGCGACTTGTCCTGCGATTTGGGATTACAAAGTCGTATAACAAGTCGTTCCCCATGATTTCCGAGTTCCATTCATATCTGTGTGACTTCAAAAGTAGTCCCTGCACTACTTTGGTCCGACTTTGATGGGACTTGAGGTCCTTAGACCTCAGGATTACACAGACGTTGCTTCAAGTGAGTCAAAATCGGGGTAAAAAAATTGTGGCAAAATCACGCGACTTTCAGGTCGCACAAGTGTGAAAGAAGCCTTATGCCCGGTACACACAATGAGATTATCGGATGAATGATAATCCTTTGTTTTTTGCTTGCATGCGAATCTCAGATCGATTCGGAAAAGTTTGACTTTCGTACGACAGAATAAAAAAAATCGCAAGTGATGTCATGTATTGTGGTGCATTTGTATTGCATTTTTGAATGACAACTGTACTGATTAAATGAAAATCGTATGATCTGGCATCGTACAAATTTTTTTTTGTGCTTGTCCGTTCGGATAATAAATCGGATGAACTGTCATGATCGGCTCTCGGAAGCTCTGTGCTAACGATCTGATTATCGTACAATCGCTTCAAACGCAGTATTTTTTGGACGATTCCAATTGTGTGTATGGGGCTTGAAAAAAATGTTTTTTATATTTTTTTTGGATTTGTATTTAACAAAAAGTAAGAAATAGTTTTTTTTTTTTGCAAAATTGTCGCTCTTTTTTTGTTTATAACGGTGATCAGAAATGACGCAGCGGTGATCAAATACCACCAAAAGAAAGCTATTTGTGGGAAAAAAAAGGACACAAATTTTTTGTTTGGGTACAACGTCGCACGACCGCGCAATTCTCAGTTAAAGGGACGCAGTGCCGAATCGTAAAAAGTGCTCTGGTCCTAAACTGGGAAATCCTTCCGGGATTTAAGATATTAAGGCAAAAAACATATTTTATTTTCAATATAGTAAGGCAGCTTGCCTTGCTCCCATCCCGCAGACCTGCACACGAGGCTCTGGTCACTCCACTCGGCTCCCTTACACTATGACATCACACGGCATGCTCAGGCACCGCCTCTTCCGCCAGAGCCACTCCCCATCAGGACTGCCCGAACACACTGTGGCAGGCACTCGGATGGTCTCGGCCGTCCCCCGGAGCCGAGCGTCACAGCCATATTTTTTATTGGCAACCTCTTCCATTTACTGGCAAGAGAAAAGTGCCCATTTTTTTTACTGGCTGCCAGTAAAAATACTGACAGTTGGCAACACTGGCCAAAGGAGGGCAGCCTGTTTGGGGCCCCGGATTTTAAAAACAGTGCCCCCAGCTACCAACAGAGCCACCTACCCCCCTGTGCCCTGCCCTGAGGTCCTAATATTTTTTTCCTCCCAAGGACACCAAAGTCAGGGCATTTTTTTTTCCTTCTAATTATCACTAACGGTGGAGCGTTTGTTCTTCCTACTGACCACTGATGCTGGGGCATTTTTTCTACATACTGACTATTGCCTTTTTGCCTTACCACCTGATTTGAGAATATGAATTAGGACTGCTAGGTTTTGCATCATGAACGTGTGCTGTTAGAGGACCCACTAAACTTTTTGCTATTGGGCCCTGTCTAAATAGATAGATAATCAATAATTATAATCATTAACCACTTCACCCCTGGAAGGATTTCCCAATGTAGGACCAGAGCACTTTTTGTGATTCGGCACTGCGTCACTTTAGCTGACAATTGCGTGGTCGTGCGACGTTGTACCCAAACGAAATTTGCGTTCTTTTTTTCCCCACAAATAGAGGTTTCTTTTGGTGGTCACCTCTGTCATTTCTGATTGCCCCTATAAACAAAGAAAAGAGTGACAATTTTGCAAAATAAAAATATTTTTTACTTTTTGCTAAAATCGAAATCCAAAAAAAATAAAATAAAAAAATATATATATTATATATATATATATATATATATATATATATATATATATATATATATATATATATATATATATATATATAAAAAATAATTTATTCATCGATTTTGGCCGATTTATATTCTTCCTCATATTTTTGGTAAAAAAAAAAAAAAAAAAAAAAAAAAAAATCGCAATCAGCATTTATTGATTGGGATTGGTTTGCACAAAAGTTGCTGCATTTACAAACCATGAGAATTAATTTCTGCCATTTTTACTTTTTTTTATTATTATTTTTCTTTTAGTAATGGCAGCTATCTGCGATTTTTATCAGGACTTTGATATTGGGGCGGACATTGACACTTTTTTGGGACCAATGACATTTATACAGCGAGCAGAAATTAAAATATCAACTGATTAATGTGTGAATGTCATTGGCAGTGAAAGGGTTAACCTGCAGGGGGAGATCTAGGGGGTAACTGTGTTCCCTAGGCGTGTTCTAACTGTGAGGGGGCTGGGCTGTCAGGGGCACCAGAGATCAGTAGATCTCTTACATGCTGCCTGTCAGAACGGGGAACCGCCGGGTTTACATTGGCTGTTCCCCGTTCTTTCCCTCTGGCAGCTCATCGCGGCTCGCCAGCAGACAATCGGTTCCATCCGAGCCGCGGGCACACTCCTCCAGAGTGCGATGGCCGGCGGTGCGCTCTCGCCCCCTAGCTGCGCGTTCGTGAATCGCCCGCCTATTTACAGCGATTGTTGGAACAGAACCACACTGTCGCCATAAATAGGCAGCGCGCGGTCGGGAACCGCTTATAATCCGTGATGGTGTTGCAGAATGTGGAGGGATTTGCAGGTTTATATTATTCTTTGTTCCAGAATGATTTGTTAAAGCTGAACTTTATCCATCCATAACAACTTGATAAGATGATGTTCTTTAAGAACATACATTTCACATGTATAATTATGCTACTAAAATTAGCACACCTCCCAACCTTTTGAGATGGGAATGAGGGACACCTACTAGGAAAAGTATGTAGGCATAGGACACACCCCTGCCATGCCCCCTTAAAGGAGAATTCTGCAAAAAAATTGATTATTTAAACCCACAAGTGTTTTTTTTTACCATTACTATTCCCTTATATTGACTTTTGGAATATAATAATGCAACAATTTAGAAATTGGATGAAAGGTTTCGCACCGGAAAACACTTTTTGAAAGATAAAAAGTGCATTTTATATACAACTATATAGATCAGACCAAAATGAGGGACAAATGAGGAGGAAAGCGAGACAGAGGGACTTTGTTCCACATGAGGGACAGTCCCTCGAAATCAGGGACAGTTGGGAGCTATGAATTAGTCTGTGCCGTAAATTGCCTCCAGCATTGCTCCCGTTTCTTCGTGCTGGAGGCCGCCATTTTGCTGAAGACCAAAGCCGTCACTTCATTGAGAACTCTCCCCCTCTCTCTGATGTCAAAAACTGTATGACTTTCTGCAATTAAAATGTGTGTATTTCCATCCTTGATTGTATGTCTTGGCTCAGCTAGAGGGGAAGGCTGACAGTACCTAGGTTCACAGCTGCCATGCCATGCATGCAGAGGGAGTAAGGAGAGAATATCAGGGATATAAGATAAGATACAATCCTTGTAAGTTTACCTATTTTGTGTCTCCCTGGTAGCAGAGTTTATACTGTCACCTCTCCAGCTTTTCTTTTCTCTCCCCTTTACTGTGTTTCCTTGGCACAGTCTATTATTCTTCTTGCTGCCCCCCCCCCCCCCAAAGAAAGCAGTAAATCTTTAGGCTGCTGTCAGCAAATTGGCCTCTAGTGGCTCGCTGATTATGGGCACAGTGCCGGGAATGCAGGACAACCGAGGCTGTGCAGAGCACATTATAGATACTTATTTTTATTGTTTTTCCGAGCTATATCTGCAAAAGGGACCAGCATGAAGTCGTCTATCGGGACTTTATTTTTGGACTAAACTTCCACTTTAAAAACAAAAGCTGCAATTTGCCTAAAGGCACCCAAACTTCTCCATACCAATATATTTTCTATCCGTATAATTAGTGGTGGAAGTGGCAGTGCACCCTCCTCCAACCGCCAGAAATCTGACTTCCCGTTCTCCATCATCCATAGAGGAGTCATTGCCATGTGCAGGCCGCTGGGTCTAATGTCTCTGTATTGTAACTTTCAACATGAAGCATATTGTGTATTGGAACAGTTTATTTACTTGTTGCATCCCTTGTTAGAAAACCTTTATATTGATGGGATCTTTGTGTTAAAGTAGAACTATGGGCAAAACTTGTTTTTAAATTTTGTATAGAGTAAGGGAGGGTTAGAACCACTGTCCGAATTTTTTTTAGCCATCTGTGTCCCATTGCAGAGATTTCCCTTCACTTCCTGTCCCATAGCCAAACAGGAAGTGAGAGGATAACCCTGCAAATTAACCTCCCTGGCGGTATTCCCGAGTGTGGCTCGGAGTGGAATTTCAGTACCAAGAGCGGTAACCCCGAGCCACACTCAGGATTGCATCGCTGGATCCAGGCAAATGTTACTTACCTTGTCCCCTGGATCCAGTGATGTCCCCCGCTGTGTCTGCGGGCTGTGTCCTCCGCCCGATGCCTCTGTGTGCCGGGCTCCGTTCCCTGCGAGCGTCGCGTCGCACGGGGGCGGAGCCCGGTGGCAAATTCAAAAAGTGAAACACACAGCATACATGCAGTGCACTATAATCTGTAAGATTACATTACTGTATGAAATAATTTCACATCTCTTTTGTCCCTAGTGGTTTGCCCGGTGCCCTGCATCCACTTTTACATTATAAATGTCATTCTTTCTGCCTGGAAACATGAGAACCTCTATAGCAACCAAAAAGCACCCCTTTACGTCAAAAGTGTTTTTTCATCAGCTAGAAAACACCGATAGTAAATAAGAATCATTTGCAGAATTGAGTGATACTGATTTTTGGGGAAATTTATCATCAGAAGCTGAAAGTGACGACAGCAACAATTCTGCAACTGAGCAAATTTCAGTGTTTTTGGTTTGATTACATTATTGAATAAATTTTATTACTATTACGTTATTATTTTTGATAATTATTTATAGTTATTTATTATATTATAATTTATGATTTCATATTTCAAACTTTATCATACCCGGGATGTCTACTAGACTCTTGTTTGGACAGATTTAAGTGAGTTATTCCTAAGAATTACAGGCCTACAATATAAAACGCCAAATTTCCATGCAAAATAATTGTACCGCTTTCAGCACCAAAAATCTGAAATAATCATCCCGCCAGGGAGGTTAAAGGATTTTTTGTGGACCCCCAGATCACCAGAACTAATGTCTCCATTGGAAAATTTCCCATCTATTACTTTTCTGGGGACAACCCAAAACTTGGGTTTTTTTTTTTTACTTTCACTTTCAATGACATAGGGGTGATGCGACTTGTGGGGCGACTTTGCTAGGCGATTGGAAAGCAACTTCAGTGCGACTTTGGGCAACTTATAGCGCAACTTGAGGTGACTTACAACACAACTTCATGCCAGGCGACTTTGCTGTGGCCAATCAGAGAAGGGAGGGAGGGAGGGGGTTGCACTAAATAAATTCTATTCTTTTCACTGTGAAGTCGCTTCTGTTTAGATGGGGGAGGCGACTTTCATTGAATTCTTTGGGCACAGGTCGGATAGAAGTCGCCTCCAAGTAGTACAGCAATCTCTTCTGAAGTCGCCTTCAAGTCAGAAAGACTCCAGTAGTGTACATAAAGACGGCTCCCATTCACTTCAACGGGATTTCTTGTGTCAAGCGATTTGGGACGACTTGAGGCGACTCAAGTCGGATCGCAAGTTGCCCCTATGTGAACCGGGCCATAGAGCAGGTGTATATCCTTAACGGGGGAGGGGGGGGGCACAGTCAGCAATAAAAACTGACAGGGGCTTGAAAAAAAAGTTTTGCCTTTAGTTTTACTTTAACCCCTGTTGCTCCGGCAGTGCTGCTCTGTATCTGGAGCTCTGGGAAGCTGGGAATACTTGTAGGAACTTGTCGCTCTGTGCTGTAGAAATCATACCTGGCTCACGTTTTTGCTGCGGGGAAAACATTTTAATCAGTGGGGAAAAAATAGTCGCACTTTGAAATGTTGCATCAATTTACATTTAAAAACGACACAAAGAATTTCCAGAGCTGCCCTCCGGGGCTATCACAGGTCCAAAGTAATCCATTGCTACCCTGCAGTTGCATGCTGGGAAATAGGAATTTGAGTTCAGAAGCTGAACTCCAGATATGATCTGTATTGCATGCTTATATTGGTGCAGATTGGCGCACAGCTGCAGATCCCAATTTGATATTCATGTGGGTAGGAACGGGAGCATGGCTACAAAAGGTAGACAGTGTGCCTTCGCAATTGACATGAATGGGACTACATACATCAATGGTTCTCAACTCCTGTCATCGGGACCCACTAACAGGCCAGGTTTGCAGGATAACTGAAATACATCACAGGTGATATCACTTGCTGCTCAGTGATTGCAGTATTCTAGTCTTCATCGCCCAAAGGTAAGGCCTCATACACATGGGCATTTTTGACGCCGGAGTTTTTAGGCGTTTTTTGCAGCTCTCCATGTTATTCAATGGCCCTCTAAAAACGCTGGCGTTTGTGAGCAGTAGAGGGCATCAGCGTTGGTGAGCTGTTTCAAGAACGCAGGACCAGTGCGTTCTGAGGCTGTAGCGTTTTGGCGTTTTTTGACGCCAATCGGCAAAACGCTCGCTAACGCCGTACCGGTGTTAACCAGCGATTTTTGACGCTGACGTTTTTAGGTTGAAAAATAGCAGAGGACTGATTTTATTAAACAAAACGCCTATTGACGCCGACGCTCACTAACGCCGATGCAAAATGCCGGATAAAAACGCTGATTCTTTCCAAAACGTTGGACTCGACGTTTTGCCTATTTTTTCACAGACGCCCGTGTGTATGAGGCCTAATACTTAAAATCTGACCTGTTGGTGGGTCCTGAGGACTGGAGTAGAGAACTACTGACCTACATGGAGATGCACGAATCACCTGTGCATCCCCAAGTGGGTAAACATGGCCCTTGCATGGGTGTACACTGTAGTACCCGTGTGAACAAAGCCTAAGTTAGTCTTAAAGCTGACGTTTATTCTGCTTATATTTTGGCCTTCCCTATTTTTCCATTACCCATCAACATACTTATGTTAAAAAAAAAAAAAAAAACATCATCATTGCCTAATATATTTTAGACCCAGGGACATAATCACTGGGTCTCCGGCATTCTCCATGTTATATGTGTCAAACACAAGGCCCGTGGGTCAAATCCGGCCCTCCAGGCCTTTTCATGTGGCCCTTGCACCTCTCCCTCTTGTTTCCACATCAATAGTGTCTCAGCAGTGAGCAGCAGAGGGGACTCCTCCGGAAGATACTGAGTTTCTCTATGCAGCTGCTGAGAGGCTAGTCTCTGCCTCCACCTTATCTCAGCAAATAATCAACAGAGAGGAAGACAGAATTCTTCCTACAGATCCTGCAGCCTCAGCTCCCCATATCTCCGCCTCCTCTGGTCTCACAATTCAGCAGACGCTGGCAGCCGACTCCAGCCCTCCTCTGGTCCTCCTCCAGACCCTGCACTTTCTGCTTTACAGTCCCACCCCCCAGCTTATATACAGTTATATAGTCTTGCAGATACAACCAGCCCTTTAAAGGGAAAACATGATGCTGATGTGGGCAGTGATGAAAGTGCGTTTGACACCCCTGCTCTATGCAATTCAGGCAGATTATGGAAGGACTGGCAGGGTGCTTTATAGAACGTCCTGAGAAGAGCCCTCAATCCTGAAGTAAGCAGTGGGTTGGCTCTTAGGAGCAATTATGCCAGTAAAAAAAAAAAATGCTTTTGATGGGCGATTCAGCCTGGAGGAGTGGGGGTTCCTAGGTATTTGCATGCAGACCACCCTAGAAAACATTCATAGGGGATGCCGAGCCTCCTGGATTGAAAGAACTAATGTCTAATGAATGAAAGGAGCAGGTGATGGACAATGACGCTGGGAAGGAAAGAGCTTGATGATGCTGGATGCATCCAGAAAATTAGACGAGCCTCTGACTTGCTGCAGCTTCTAATGCACATTGTGAGAAGCTCACAGTGTGCATTGTAAGCCATTTCAGTCCAGGAGAGGAGCCGATACAATTGAGCAAGACTGAAGGGAAGGTTGGAGTTCTGTTTCTATCCCCTACAAGCTTGGCAGTGTTTGTAAATCCCTGATGAGATAACTGCAGGATAAGGTGATGTAAAGTAGTTTGGGTGAGATAACGTCACATGAGTGATGGATCAGCCCCTACCCAGACACAACTCACCACCATGTGTGATATAAGTGGGGAAATTGAGGGTTACAGTTCCCTTCTGGGAGTTCTTGTATCTCGGTGTCAGGACTTCGGAAGAGGCTCAAAGCTCGCAGCAGCGTCTTCCCCGGCAGGTTGTGGCCTGCTCAGAAAATTCCTTTGAATGAGGCTTTCTGCTCAAGTTCAGTAGAAGAAAGTGTCAGGGAATAATGGACCCTTCAGATCTCTCTTGCTACAAATTAGCCCCAGAAGCCTTTAATAATGCCACTTTATTGTCTGAAGATCACAGAATTCTGCCCCATCAAAGACGATTTGTATTAAAATTAGAATAAATGGCTCCTTCTCTCTCAGCGAGTGCCTGATCCTTCTATCAAACAGAGGTATGCCACGTGGATTAAAGGAAGCCTGTCACCAGCCATAATTATGTTTAGCAGAAACTACCCCGTCTTAAGACACTAGAAGTCTGTTATTTCACCGTAATAATTTCCGAAGACCCCGATTAAACATCGTTCTCTCTAGACTTCCCAGGTAATAAGGGACTGTGAAAGAAGATGACTTGAACTCGTCTTTCGGAGTAAGTTTCCTTAAAAGACTCGTCCGGTGTTGGACGGCCCCTTCTGCGACGACGCTCGAAACTCGGAGAAGGCTTCAGGACTGTGGCTCTATGTTCTTGAGGGTCTTCCCTTGACATTGGGAGTTAAAGGGGTGAATATAGTGTGTA
>BLSH010337865.1:421200-450974 GCA_018402905.1 Glandirana rugosa | reverse complement strand
TGGATATGGTGGCCCTATGGATTACCAAACAAACAATATTTATTATGAAAGTATCTCTTGAGCAGAGTTACTAATGTAAGAGAAGGGTGTTTTCTCAAGAAGACTCAAAATGGTTGCCAGGAAACTACTTACAGATCTTACAGAAATTTCATGGTGGCCATCTTGCTTTCCTCCATGTATCTGGGACATTTTTCAAAAAATGCATCAAGTTAAATGCGGGTTTTGATGAAGAGCAAAAGTCACTCAGAAAAGTGCAAAAATGCACAGAATCCGTAAAATGTTAGCCCACGCCCAGTGTTAATGTCACCTAAAGCCGAGTAACATGCTTCGAGGCAAATAGGCATAAAGGCGTTACTCAAGTGTCCTGACCATCAGGTTTGACTGGAAAAAAATATTCAGATTTCAGTACTATGAAAAACACAGAGAGCACTCAGGAAATGGTGCATGGAAGTACATATGACTGTACACTGCCAAGAGCCCCTTCCTTTGTTGTTTTACCACCTTATTCTTAGACACATATTCAACCTTACATGGCAGCCCCTCATCAAATATCTCCACTGACACTACAGCTGAAATACCACGCAAAGCACAAAAAACGTGGTCTGGAGCAACCAGTTTGGAGGGAAAAAGATAAAACATGACTGTTTGGTATGGGCACCACTACAGCAAGGCTTCAAACTGCAGAAAGGCCCCAAGGGCTAGGCTTGGAAAAATTCTCAGAAAGGCTGTAGACTGCCCTTATCTTATCATTGAACTTCCTTGTAATAGCTTAGAATTGTGTCATACAAACTGCAGTCCTTTGCTTGTCTATCTGGTTTTTGGGGCACTTTTCCTCCCACTGGCACCAGTGATGGGGCACTATCCCTCCCACTGGCGCCAGTAATGGGGCACTATTCCTCCCACTGGCGCCAGTAATGGGGCACTATTCCTCCCACTGGCACCAATAAAGGAGCACCATTCCTCCCACTGGCACCAGTGATGGGGCACTATTCCTCCTCCAATAGCAAAGATGAGGCATGGATTACTCCCACTGATACTGAGACATTTCTACCCCCACTGGCCACGCTCCAGGCCCTCTAAAGTCTGAAGGACAGTAAACTGGCCCTTTGTTTAAAATATTTGGAGACCACTGGCTTAGAACAAATATACCATGAGTTATAGATATTTCTATATAATACATTTTTTTCTAACAGGAGAAAACTGCCCCATGGGTTGTCCTCCTCTTCTCAAGAAGCCAATTGTTTGGCTTGGCCATCTTGCTTCAAAACTTTAAAGCGGAGTTCCACCCAAAAGTGGAACTTCCGCTTTAAGCACTCCTCGCCCCCTTACATGCCACATTTGGCATGTCATTTTTTTTGGGGGGGGGTGTGGGTGTGTCCCCAGGTTTCAGAGGGACTTCCTGTCCCTCTTCCACCTTCCGCCTCGGGCCGCCTAGGCGACTCCTCCTCTCCTCCTAGGCGGCCCCTCCCTCCTGGCAATCTTCTGGGACACGTCACAGGTCACTAGGAGTGCGCAGCGCGACCCGCACATGCGCAGCGGGTGCCCGGCCGTGAAGCCCACACTAGGAATGGCGGGGCCTTCGGGAAGAAGGGGGAGACAAGCGAGGCTTCGGGCGCAGCCTTTGCTGGACCGGGAGACAGGTAAGTTACTGTTTATTAAAAAAGTCAGCAGTTACACTTTTTGTAGCTGCTGACTTTTAATAAAAAAAAAAAAACGAGTGGAACTCCGCTTTAATATCACTGACCATGGTTACAAAAATGCAGATAGAGACTTCTGACTTTATGAGACAGCCAAGGTAACAAGCATTTTTAATAGGTCGGCAAGGAGTGCCCCCATGTCTCATAGGTTAACATGCCAGTGTATGCAACACAGCGCTTTCACTATTAAAATGGCATTTTATCTGGTAACTAGGCAGCACTCTCTGGTAACCTAGCAGAACTCTCTGTAGCTAGGCACACACTGTGGTAACCTAGAAGCAATTTCTGGTAACTAAGGAAAATGTGGTAACTAGGCAGCACTCTCTGGTAACTAGGCAGCAGTGACTGATAAGCTAGCAGAACTCTCTGTAGCTAGACACACTCTCTGGAAACCAAGGTGCAATTTCTGGTAACCAGGGAAACTATGGTAACAAGTCACCACCCTCTGGAGACAAGGCACCACCCTCTGGAGACAAGGCACCACCCTCTGGAGACAAGGCACCACCCTCTGGAGACAAGGCACCACCCTCTGGAGACAAGGCACCACCCTCTGGAGACAAGGCACCACCCTCTGGAGACAAGGTAGTGCTCCCTGGTAACTAAGCAGCAGTGTCTGATACCCTAGCTGTAGTTAGACACACTCTCTGGTAACAGCTAGGTTATTGAACTACAGCTAGGGTATCAGACACTGCTGCTTAGTTACCAGGGAGCACTACCTTGTCTCCAGAGGGTGGTGCCTTGTCTCCAGAGGGTGGTGCCTTGTTACCATAGTTTCCCTAGTTACCAGAAATTGCTCCTTTGTTACCAGAGAGTGTGTCTAACTACAAAGGAGCAATTTCTGGTAACTAGGGAAACTATGGTAACTAGGCAGCACTCTGGTGACTAGGCAGCACTCTCTGGTGGCACATGTGACCACTTGTCCTTGATCAACTACTGGTGCAAAAGTTAACCAAAATTAACTTTTTGGGGGGTTAAGCAGTGAGTAATCCATAACCTAATGAACAAGCCTACCATTTATCTGTTATATTTCCAGTGAGGCATATCGCTGTTTCTACATTGCTAGCCAGGGTGAGCTCTCATATGCTGTATGAGGAGTAGTGCAATGCAGGGATGTGAGCAGTCAGCAGCGGAGGAAGCAGGTGTCACCGCTGTCTACAACACCAGTCATGTTTGGTGACATCTGACACAGATTACAGTGAAACTGTATCTCAATCACAACCCTGCCCTGCTTTCCTGCCGAACCTGCTCTGCGCCTGGCCTGCAGACCTCTCTCACACCCCTCACCCATCTGAGAGTGCATTCTTTCCCTCACAAGAAGATATGCAGATAGATAATACATGAAAAGAGTCAGAGATAGTCTATGATATCTGAAGCCAGAAGATGAGTGAGCACTGCTCTATGCACAATGCAAATCCCAAAGTCTACAGCCCTTAGTCCATCTTGGGAGCAAGCAAGAGAGGGTGGCAATGTTCCTCCATACAGTGGGACCATGGAGAAGGAACATCGCCACCATCTAACAGGAAGTCAGATCACAGCAGCCAAAAAAATAAGGAATTTGGAGATTTGGAGGAGGCTGAGAGCAATAGAAGGACCCTTTTGAGTAGAATACATACACATTTCTTTTTCAAATTAGAGATTAGTGACACTTTAGCAATAGCATTAATGGGGTTTAGTTATTAATTTGTTCACCCAAGATTCACCCATATTCACAGATTCCATTGGAAAAATGGGTAAATCTTAGAAAAATTTGCTAAACGCTTGGGTAAAACCATTGATAAATGGACCCTAGCATACTGGTCCTGGGTCAGGGACTCAAAGTTCTGAAGCCAGAGGATTAGCGTGACACCAAATCAAGGAGGAGGAGGTTAGCAATGGCATAGATTTCCTCAATACAGGATTCCTTTAAGGCTGGCCATACACTATACAAATGTTCTTATTGATATTCCTTTAGATTTACCTTCAACTATGTAGTCCAAGGGCCTGTCTGATTGCAAATTGAAACGGTTTAGGTCTGACCTCCTATTGAATGGTTTTGGTAAATCTAAAGGAAAGTTGAACAAGAATATTGTATAGTGTATGGCTGGCCAGCTTAAAGCGGTTGTATACCCTCTTTTTTGACTTTTACCTACAGGTAAGCCTATAATAAGGCTTACCCGTAGGTAAAATGAATATCTCCTATACCTTTGTGGTTTAGAAGATATTAGCCCTTCTTGCAGCCGCTGATGTCACGGCGCATGCACCATGAGGTCCCGGCGAACGCCCAGCGCATAGCGCCGGACCTTGCGCGTATGCGCATGTTGGCTCCCTCTGCGGGGACCGAGCTGACCCGTCGGAGCTTTGTTCTAAGGAAAGCATTTCATAATGAGCTAGTATGCATTGCATACTAGCTCATTATGCCTTTCCCTTACAGGTTTTTTTTTTTTTTTTACAGGTATACAACCGCTTTAAGAGTGAATGACCCATCATTGGTGTAGTCTGGAAATGCTGTGAAACAACATGAACAATAAAGTGTATTCATGAGGTCCATGTTGTGTCTGGCCTTACCCCGGCCATGCCCGTCCCTCCAAGGCTTTCATCTCCCCTCTGTGACTTTCCATACAGACAAGGACAGGGCCACCTCCCGCCACAGTTATGATAACAAAAACGCAGGGTTCCCCATGCCATGCTGCATATTATTTGACAAACAAAAGACGCTTTTTATTAAGGTTGTGAAGGGAGACACTGTGTCTGGGAAGACAGCCATCGCCTGAATGGACGCCAGTAACCAACAAGACAAAAGATCCCACATCATCTTAGGTAATCACAACCTGCAGTGTGTTTATTTTATCATGCTGGTTTATATAGCCCTGGCACGATTTATAAAGTACTTGGAACCATTTGTAATTCTCAGCAGCCAGGCAGCACAGAAAGGTAACTGACCTCCAGTGTGGCAGCAACAAAGCATGGTCACGGACACACCCCCTACACTGCTGATTGGACAATGAAGGAGAAGCAGCAAACTAACAAAGTCATCACTCTTCTTTACACCTGTCAGCATAATATTTTGTGCCCTGATCCGTCCTATCCAGCAGAACTGCATTAAGGGCTCATGCACATTGCAGCCCAAAAAACACCTGTTTTACAGACTCTTTTTTTTTTTTTTTTTTTTTGTCTGTCACTAAACGCCCCTCCTATTAGCCTATATATCTGTGCACACATAGGCATTTACAGGCATTTAGAAGCAGGAGTGTTTAGAGGCAGAAAAACAAACACATCACACACAGAAACACATTTTTTCTCCTGCTTTTCTCCTGCAAGCATAAAGATTAAAAATGGTCAATGTTGATTGAAAGAGTAAAGTTTTGTTTTTAGCTATATAAAGCTTAAAGTATTACTGAACCCATAACCGTAAAATCAGTCTGTATATGCAGCATAGCATGCTTGTTATACTCACTGTGGAACTTAAAGTGGAGTTCCACACTGTTTTTTGTTTATTAAAAGTCAGCAGCTACAAAAAGTGTAGCTGCTGACTTTTAATAAACAGTAACTTACCTGTCTCCCGGCCATTCCTAGTGTGGGCACCCGGCCCGGGTTCACGGCCGGGCACCCACTGCGCATGCGCAAGTCGCGCTGCGCATCCCTAGTGGCCAGGCAATCTTCTGGGACCTGTGATGTGTCCCAGAAGATTGCCAGGAGGGAGGGGCCGCCTAGGAGGAGAGAAGGAGTCGCCTAGGCGGCCCAGAGGCGGAAGGTGGAAGAGGGACAGGAAGTCCCTCTGAAACCTGGGGACACACTCACCCCCCCCAAAAAAAATTACATGCCAAATGTGGCATGTAAGGGGGTGAGGAGTGCTTAAAGCGGAAGTTCCATTTTTGGGTGGAACTCTGCTTTAAAGGGGTTAATCCTCAGCATTGTGTAAAAAGGGCAATTTTATCCCATATGCATAGATCCTTCCCTCCTGCACTGTCACTCTGAGCAAGTCCATATAATACACAGAGGGTGGTAAAGCTGTACATGCTCAGTTTGGTCTCTTATGCTGGATAGAACATTTCCTGTTTCAGGTGAACTGTTCAGGTCACATGATATTGACATCACACATGTGGGCGTGTATAGAGGCTGTAGTAGAAATCTCCTCCCACTTGTACACACAGCTATGGACAAAACCATGGTATGCAGTTCATCCATAAAGGTATATAGTGGCAGTATTTTAAAGCGGAGTTCCATCCATGTAAAAGTCAGCAACTACAAAAAGTGTAGCTGCTGACTTGTAACATTCGGTCACTCACCTGTCCCAGGCTCCATCGATGCGGTTGCCCGAGGGCTCGCCTCGGTGGCCCCGGCATCATAAGTGTGGGCATCCGGCTTTGGCCTCAAAGGCCGGCGTGCACTGCGCATGTCGCGCAGTGCCTTGTGACTGGCTGGCATATCTTCTGGGACACGTCGCCGAGAGGGGAAGGTGGACTTTCTTCCTGGAGCCGCAGCGCCAGGGGAGGAAGTGGACCTGGGACCCTGTGAAAACAGGGTCCCTGGACACCCCCCCAAAAAAAGACATGCCAATTGTCCCTTAAAGCAGAAGTTCCACTTTTGGGTGAAACTCCACTTTAAATGTCACAAGAAGATTTAGAAGCTGTGGGCACTGTGGAGGGGGGGGGGGGGGGGCAGATGAGCTATTTTCATATTACTGGGTTTAGTAACACTTTAAGACTGAACTTGCTTTCAGGAGCGTAGAGCGCAGGGGTGACTTTACTGGTGCTGCTCCTGCACTACCCAATCACACCCTCGGGTGGCGATACTGAGATCAGTCCTTGCAAGTCTGCACCCAGTTAAAGCACGGCGTGCTAGGACCAGGCAAAGATCAGACTAATGAAGGTTTCTTAGGGGCCCTTCTGACAGTTCAAAGTTCCTCCAATGTCCCAAAATCTTTTGCTAGGGGCTCGGATTCTTCCTAAACTATATGCTGTTCTATGAGATTGCAGTTCTTCTTTAAAGAGAACCGGCCTCGTTCTCCTTAGCCTGTGAATGCTTGCTGTATGCCCGCTTTGACGTGGAGGCTGTTAAATCTCAGCCACAGAAATACAAATGAGGCCAAAACAGATGAGTTTGGGTGATTAAAAATGTCACAAGCCAATATGGAAGACATTTTGCTCTCCTAAAGCTATCAGCCTACAAACTGCTGGCGGTAACCAAATTAGTTATAGTGCATAATAGTTAGAACCTCTGCCAAAGAAGATTTTCTTTCACTTCCTACCATGGTGTCACCAGGACAGGAAGTAAGGAATAAACTCCAAGAGGGACACAGACTGCAATTAAAACATTTTTTTTTTTTTTTTTTAGCAAAGTAGGGCAAGGTTTAGGCCTCATACACACGGACGTTTCTTAAAAAATAAACAAAACGTCAGGCCCGACGTCAAGGAAAAAAAAATTGGCGGTTTTTGGCATTATGCATCGGCGTTAGTGAGCGTCGGCGTCAATAGGCGTTTTTTTTTAAAAAATCATCCCTCTGTTATTTTTCACCCTAAAAACGTCGGCGTCAAAAAATGACGGTTAACGCCGGTACGGCGTTAGTGAGCGTTTTGCAGCGTCAGCGTCAAAAACGGCAAAACGTTACAGCCTCAAAACGCGCTGGCCGTGGGTTCTAGTTTCAGCTCACTAACGCCGATGCCATCTACAGCTCAAAAACGTTGGCGTTTTTATGGGGCCATTGACTAACATGGAGGGCTGCAAAAAACACCGGCGTCAAAAAACATCCGTGTGTATGAGGCCTTAAAGTGGTTGTAAACCCTTCCATATACCCAGTTAAGGGACTGGCCTCAGGTTATACACAGAGATTAAACAAGTCCTCCTACATAAAAGTTGTACCGGTTTATCTGAGTCTTCTCTTTTCTTCATCCCTTCAAAGTCCAGAATGTATAAAGCTTATCTGAGCAGTCAGAAAACAGGGGGTGAAGAGCTGAAGTTACACTCTGCAGAGCTCAGTGAAGTGAGCTCTGAGAGCTGATTGGAGGGAAGAGACACCCCCTCCTTCACACAGCACACAGGAACAGAGCTGAGGCTGTCAATCACAGGCTGTGTTCTAAAGCGCTTTCCCCTGTCACATTTTTTTCTATTGCTGTCAGGAAAACTTGTGACTCATGCAGATAGAGGAATGAAGCAGCAGACAGAAATGACACTTAGTGCTCTTAATTGAGACAAGCACATACTGCTGTATAGAGCACATGTGTCAAACACAAGGCCGTGGGCCAAATCCGGCCCTCCAGGCCATTTCCTGTGGCCCTTGAATCTCTCCTGAAGCTGCGGCACCCCCCTCATCTCTGCCCCACCTTGTCTCAGCAGTTGGCAGCAGAGAGGAGGACAGAACTCCATCAGATCCTGCACTTCTTTATGCAGTCTCTGAGAGGCTAGTCCAGGCTGGCATCATTGATCTTTTTAGCAATCTGTAAACGGAGCATTCTTCCCACTGACCATCACACTACCATGAGTTGTAGATTTTTAATTTTTAGCAGGGGTTCCCAGAGACCGGAGAATTATTTCAAGGGTTCCTTGGCATTGAAAAGGTTGAGAAAGGCTGGGCTAGTCTCTGCCCCCACCTTATCTCAGCAGCAGAGAGGACAACAGAACTCCTCCTACAGATCCTGCAGCCTCAGCAACCCCTCATCTCTGCCTCCCCTGGTCTCAGAATTCAGCAGACTCCAACAGCTGACTCCAGTCCTCCTCTGGTCCTCCTCCAGACCCTGCACTTTCTGCTTCCTAGCTCCACCCTCAGCTTAGATACAGTTATATAGTCTTACAGATACAAACCAGCCCTTTGAGGGAAGACATGATGTTGCCCGTGATTACTTTGACACCCCTGGTATAGAGGGAAATGTTTGTTCAGATTTCACGTCATTTCCAGATTTATTTATTTTTTTGCCACTATTGCAGACTTTCACTCATTCCTATTGGTCAGCACATGTGTGTGCAGGAGAGCCAGATTGGCTCCTGTTACGGTCTCTTCCTTTTTAAATATTTCAGGATATTACAAGCTTACACAAGTACAGGTCCAGTTACTCACATTGATTGCATTTAAAATACATTTAATAATTATTTCAGCTTTAAATATAAATGAGAAAATGACTAATACACAAGAAACGCATCAAAATAAAAACGGATTAAAACTCTAAAAATAAAAACTTGCTGGCAGGTAGGGATTTTTGACAGAAGAGACATGCAAAGGCTGCCAAAAAGGTCTTCTTTCACCTAGAAATTTCTTTTTCTTTTTACTGTGTACATTGTACGCCTTATTGGAATGATCCATGTGATGGGATGAAGTATGTACTATAGTGATTATCAGTGGCCATCCAATGGCTAAAGAAAGTGCCCGGGGCACCTGAAATCAGTGGCCAAGAAGATGAGCACAATGGGAGCCTGCATTGCATAGCACTGGAGAGGTAGATGCATGTTGTGCGAACGTTGAACCTCTTGAGTGGATGAGGATCGGTAGTCAAACCTTACACAGTTTGTGGTTGGGGGCAACTGGGGCATCCCGAAGGGGATCCCAGGAGGGTCTGTAGAGTGTTGAAAGAATGAGAGTGCCACAATGATTATGTAAGTCCAGTAAATGTTTTTTCTTTTTTTTTTATTAAAGTGGTTGCAAACTCTAACATACACCCAGTGAAGTGAATGACCTTGGGTGATAAACATAAATTAAACAAATCCTCCTATATAAGTTGTACCTGTTTATCTGCAGTCTTCTCTTATTTACATCTGTTCAAAGTGCAAAATTTATAAAGCTTGTCTGAGCTTCCAGAAAGCAGGGGGCGGGGAGCCAAGGTTACACACAGTAAGCAGAGCTGAAAGCTGGGTGGAGGGAAGGGGCACCCCACCTTCTTCACGCAGCATACAAGAACATAGCTGAGGCTGTCAATCACAGGCTGTGTGCTGGAGCTCCCTGCCCTGTCAGTTTTTTCTTCTTGGGGTCAGAAAACCTTGTCAGAAGGGACTCATGCCGATAGCAGGGGAATGGAGTAGCAGACAGAAATTACACTTAAACCTGGTATACACCACTTGGATGGGCTCGGGCTTGTTTGGAACCGACCGTGCCCGAGCTGCCAGGAAGTGAACCCTGCACTGTGCTAACCACAGGCAGGGTTCCGAACAAGCCCGAAACCATCCTTATACACCACTAGGTTTTTTTCCATTCAACCAAGCGGGTTGAAAAAAAAAAAAATCTGACAGCTCCAGTCGGAGCCACTGTACTAACAATCTGATGTTAGTGCAGCAATCTCTGCTTTTTTTTCTGTTCTGACCAGTGGCGGCCCATCCATACGGGGCACAGGGGTGCCACCCCCTTAATCTACATACAGGGTGCCGGACACATGGATTCCATTTTTTTTTTTTTTTTTAGAAGGATGTGATTAGAGCCTGAGGCTCGAATTTGCTTCAAAAAAGGGTGGGCTCGGGGCACAGAGCACTGCGCCCTGAGCCCAACCAATTGTGTGACATTAATGAATTATTATTCGCTATTGTCTTCCCGATTCTCTTCCTGGCCAATCAAGAATCGGTCCTGAAACCTGATTGGCCGAGAGGAGAAGCGATCCTATTGGCTGCGAGAAGGAGGAGACGCAGGGGAAGTCGCCGTGAAGCCAAGGAGGGGGAGACGCAGGATGAAGGGGTGAAGCCGCAACCCGCCACCTGGAGGAAGCGCTGCCCGCGACCTAGATGAGGTAAGTGCGGGGCATGTGACCGACCGACTCCGCCAGAACACTTCAGTCAGCACTCTCAACCATTATCTGAGCACTCTGATTGGCAGCCAGTCGGCTGCTGGTTTTCCAGCATGCTTGTCCGACAGAAGCCGGCCAAACAGTAGGCTTGTGTTGGACCGGCTGCCATACACAGGGGCCGAATGTTGGCCGGTTTTGTTTGAACCGGCCAATGTCGCCCAACATTCGGCCCGTGTGTACTAGGCTTTAAGCCGGCCATAGAGTGATTTTCTTTCCTGCAACCATGGGCTAGTGTTGATGGGGGAATCTCTTCCATGGAGCCATTGTGTTCTCCTGGCAGGGGGGACGAGGGGAGCCATCCCACCAGGAGAACACAGTGATTTCTGCTAGTGGCTATAATAACCGATGTTGATCGATCAACTAAGGTACATTCAACCTGCTCGCACATGGTTTGAATATCGGCTGGTCCCTGCTGAACCGACTGAGATTTGAACCATCTATGGCTGGCTTTAGTGCTCTGGATTGAGACAAGTACACACTATAGGCAGGGATATGCAATTAGCGGACCTCCAGCTGTTGCAGAACTACAAGTCCCATGAGGCATAGCAAGACTGACATGACACCTAGAGGTAGGGGCATGATGGGACTTGTAGTTTTGCAACAGCTGGAGGTCCGCTAATGGCATATCCCTGCTATAGAGGGATATGCTTTGTTCATATTTCATGTCTGAGGTTTACTACCTACTTAAAACACAATGTACAAATAGAAATCCAATGCGTTTTGGAAGTTCACAATTCTCCCTTCTTCAGGGCTGCAAAATGAGATAATGCAAAGGAAATATACATAAAAATCCAATATAAATAATACAATAATAAAAATACATAAAAAAATAAATAAAAAATAGAACGTTGATTGTTACACACACAGTATTTTCTCTGCATTATCCCATTTTACAGCCCCGATGAAGAGGTTGTTGTGAGCCCCCGAAACGTGTTGGATTTCTTTTTGCATTACCCTTAAAGCGGTAGTAAACCCTAAAAGCTGTTTTTACCTACAGGTAAGCCTATAATAAGCGGCTCCGGCCACTCACAGCGCCAGAGCCGCGTACCCGGAAGAAAGAAGAGGACCAACATGTCAGCGTCCTTAGTGCTGACCGACTCGGGCATCGGGGGCCTCGTTCTAAGGTAAGTATCTCATAATATGTTAGTATGCGATGCATATTAACATTTAATGCTATTGTCTTGCAGGATTTATTTTTTTTTGTCAGCGGGTTTACTACCGCTTTAATGAAAACCATACTGGGCTTATGTAATCGTGGCACTCTCATCCTTTCAACACTCTCTAATATGCAAGCATGTTATACAAACGTGCACATTGCCCACCCAGCACTGGCGGTTTATTACCACTTCCAAGCCCATTATTTTGGACAATTATTAGCTTAAGGATACATTTGTCTCGTCAAAGTGGGTGAGGGGGTGTGGAATCTTAGAATTTCGTGTATCTCTTGTTACAATGAATACAAAGACACTTTTAGTAAAGTAATGTGTACTGCTCTTGGTGTCAGTTTTCTCACACCCCCTTCCCCCGGGTAATCCCCATACACAAGCCTGGGAGGGGTCCGCTCCGTGATATTATTCTGAAATTGTCTTTTTACGCAGGCAGGATGCTCTGCACACACCTCCGCTCCTCACACCCAGGGATCAGTCACCATTCACACACTTCAATGGAGTCTCATTTACAGCACTCCGCTCTGACCCGGGGTCACCTAATCCATAGTAGTTATGACGGAATTCTTAGCCCGTCGTCAAAAGTTTCAACAATAAGGTATTTTCCTTTACTTTCACCTGGTGATCCTGCCAGAAATGCCCTTCCTTTCTTTGGAAATCCACCATATTGTATCTATGGAGGAGTAGCGTTGTCACCCTAAGACAGGAAGTGTGTTAGGACTACAGAACAACTCCCCCTTTTCTCATCACCATAACTTAATGGGGAGGTGGTCTATAGTCCACAGAGAGAACTGGGAACAACGATAACTGATAACAATGCAGCACAGGTAGAGAAGTGAACTATAAAACATGACCAGTTACAAAAAATGATCAAAGAACCAGGATGTAAGTGAGCTGTCCCTGGCCCATTTAGGGCATAGCAACAGGTTCTGGTGAAGAAGCCCTATATACTGTAAGCTCAAAGTCATCATGACTTGAAACCTACATGAGTGGCCAAAATGGAATTCTGTCTCTGCCCCCCTCCCCCCATGTGACACTGCTGGGTGCCTAAGTGGCCAGGATGGAATTTTCTCCCTGCCACCATGTGACAATACTGGATACCTGAGTGGCCAAGGTGAACTTCTCTCCCTGCCCCCCATGTGACAGTGATGGGTGCCTAAGTGGCTAAGGTGGAATTCTCTCCATGCCCTATGTGACAGTACTGAGCACCTAAGTGGCCAGGATGGAATTCTGTCCCTGCCCCCATGTGACAATACTGGATACCTAAGTGGCCAAGGTGGAATTCTTTCCCTGCCCCATGTGAGAGTACTGAGTGCCTGAGTGTCCAAGATGGAGCGCTCTTCCTGTCCCCATGTGACAGTGCTGGGTGCCTAAGTGGCCAAGGCAGAATTCTCCCCCTGCCCTTCATGTGCCCGTACTGGGTGACTGAGTGACCAAGGTTGATTTCTCTTCCTGCCCCCCATGTGGCAGTGCCGGGTGCCTAAGTGGCCAAGGTGGAATTCTCACCCTGCCCCATGTGACAATACTGGATACCTGAGTGGCCAAGGTGGAATTCTCACCCTGCCCCATGTGACAATACTGGATACCGGAGTGGCCAAGGTGGCTTTCTTTCCCTGCCCTCCACGTGCAGTGCTGGGTGCCTAAGCGGCCAAGGTGGAATTTTCCATCTGCCCCCACGTGAGTGCTGGGTGCCTGAATGGCCAAGGTGGAATTTTCTCCCTGCCACCCCCCCCCCATGTGACAGTGCTGGGTGCCTAAGTGGCCAAGGTAGAGTTCTCTCCCTGCCCTTATGTGACAGTGCTGGGTGAGAGTGGCCAAGATGAAATTCTCTCCCTGCCCCCATGCGACAGTGCTTGGTACTTGGGTGGTAGGAAGAAAATTCTATCTTGGCCACTCATGTGACAATGCTGAGTGCCTAAGTGGTCAAGATGGAGTTTTCTCCCTTGCCCCATGTGACAGTACTGGATGCCTTAGTGTCCAAAGTAGAGTTCTCTCCCTACCCCCCATGTGACAGTGCTGGGAGCCTAAATGGCCAAGATAGAATTCTCTCCTTACCCCCCATGTGACAGTGCTGGGTGACTTAGTGGCCAAGGTGGAATTCTCTCCCTGCTCCCATGTGACAATACTGGATACCTGAGTGGCCAAGGTGGAAATCTCTCCATGCCCCCCCATGTGACAGTGCTGGGTGTCTAAGTGGCCAAGATGGAATTTCTCTCTCTGGCACCAGTACTGGGTGCCAACTACAAAACCCCAGCTCCATCAGATAAGAGGAAATGGGGAGGGTCACCGGATTCCCCCTAATGTGGAGTACCAGGTACATCACTTCACTTCCCTATGTGAACAGAGTGAAGGAATGGCAATGTAAATGTGTGTATGTGCTGCTGCATTAAAAACAAGAAAAGGTTGTGTTTGGGGGAATATTCTTGAATGTAAAAGTATAAAACCCAGTAAAGCTGTCATCTACGGTCCTATGGATATAAATGATTTCATAACTTGCTGTACCTAGATCACCCCTGGAATCCCTATGCAGCTAAATTATAGGCTCTGGCTCTCAGGGATCAGCTGTCTAAATGCCACGTTGAAGATTGCATAGAATTTCCAAATAATTCATCATGAATGTGTCCAGAGGACAGCACACACCTTTGTTATACAACATACCGCACTATGTATGATACCATCATAGAGGAAGATGGATGAACTCTCACCCACGCCCAGCTATTGAGCAGGTGATACTAAAATTAAACCCGTCCATGATCAGTCATATGTATTCCTGTTTTAGATCTATCTTGTAAAAGTTCAGACTATAGAGTGGTTCCAGTACTCCCTTAGATGCATTTATGCATACATCTTAAAAATTAGGAACAAAAAATATCTAAAAAAGCAACAAGGTTTGAAAACTGCACAAATGTGTGTATAAAGTGATTGGAAACTGTAAACCTCAGACATGAAATATGAATAAAGCATATCCCTCTATAGTGTGTACTTGTCTCAATTAAGAGCACTAAGT
The DNA here is from genome assembly GCA_018402905.1 of Glandirana rugosa. Classification (NCBI taxonomy): domain Eukaryota; kingdom Metazoa; phylum Chordata; class Amphibia; order Anura; family Ranidae; genus Glandirana; species Glandirana rugosa. The sequence goes on along the minus strand of BLSH010337865.1, from coordinate 436,366 downwards.
GCCGTTTCTGTCTGTTGCCTTGTTCCTCTGCTATTGGCATGAACCACCTCTGACAAGTTTTCATGACACCAAGAGAAAAATGGTGACAGGGGAGGGCGCTCCAGCTGATTGACAGCCTCGGCTCTGTTCCTGTGTGCTGTGTGAAGGGGGGTTCCCTTCCAATCAGCTCTTCTGGGTAGATGTAAAGCCAGCAGCCATAGATGGTTTGATTCGAATCCTGTATGGGCAGGCTAAATGTACCCAAGTTGATTGATCAACGTGGGTAACAAGCAGCCTGTAGGGACTATACATGCGGTTATTTCTAGCAGCTCTTATAGCCTCTAGTAATAATCATTACTGTGTTCTCCTTGCAGGCCAGGAAAACACAATGGCTCCACGTGAGGAATCCCCCCATAAACATGGACTGTGTTGAGAGAGGAATCAATCGATTTTCTTTCCTGTAACCCGTGGTTGCAGGAAAGAAAATTGCTCCATCGATGGCCAGCTTAAGGGTTTACAACCACTTTAGGGCCCTTTCACACATGAATGTTCATTTTCACAGACTCAGCTTGCTCAGTGGGGATCGATTTATTGATCCCCACTGAACCGGCGGATGACAGATCTGTCTCCGCTCACTCTGCAGAGACGGACCTGTCAGAGCCCCGCTCTCCTCTATGGGGGATCGGGTGAAAAATGGATCCGCCTGTCCGTTTTCAACCAATCTGCCAGACGGATGGAAAATAGGGTTCCATCCGCCTAGATTTAGCGGAGCGGATGCCAGCGCTGACATCCGTCGCTCCATAGAGCGTCCGTTCAGGTCCGCCTGAAAAACTGACAGTACGTGTGAAAGAGCCCTTAAGCTCGCTATACACTAGGACAGGGATATGCAATTAGTGGACCTCCAGATGTTGCAGAACTACAAATCCCATGAGGCATAGCAAGACTCTGACAGCCACAAGCATGACACCGAGAGGCAGAGGCATGATGGGACTTGTAGTTTTGTAACAGCTGGAGGTCCGCTAATTGCATATCTCTGCACTAGGAGATGTTAAATTTTAATCTCATCAGTATATTGGATAATGCCATCCGAGACTTGAGGAACATTCTTCAAAATACTTCAAAACTTTGTTTTCTTTTAACATTCAGTTTTTGAATTTGTGGAATTTCCAGAATGAAAACCATATACCATGTTAGAATTTTGTTTGTTCGAGAAAATTTTTTCCATCCTGCCCTTTTGATGAAAAATGACTGTCAATTTCACTCCATGAACTATTGGCCTCATGCACACTGTGCTCTTCTGAATGCCTTTTCTCCTGGCAGGAGAAAAAAAGCGTCCAAAATGTGCCTAAAGCTTGGTCAAGCGCTTGGCATTCATTCATTTCATGGCCAGAACATTGAGTAAAAACAGGCGGTTGAGCTGCGGTTTTACCACCCTTTGACCATCCACCTAAGAGATACCAGTCATAAACAAGCAGCAGCTGCTGCAAAAAGGATACCCCATTCACATGCCAGCCACAAACCAAATACTTGGCTTGCAGTTTTAGTTGGGAATTTACATAATAAAATAGAAATGATTTAATTAGTAGAAAAAAAAATAACACAAAGCAGGCATTCAGAAGTTGGCAGTTTTGCCTCCTGAATGCCTCACAGCTGCTGCTCTACCACCCTGCAAAGTAAGCCACCATGGAGCGCTTTTGAAAGGGGTGATAGAGAATACAGTTTTTATGAAAGGGTACTTAGAAAAGCGAATCAACATTTTTGGATGAAATGCTACTGATGTAAAGCCAGTTACGGGGCTCTTTCAGAGGGGTACCTGTTGGGGGGTAAAAACAGAAGTCCGAGCTGCGGTTTTACCATCGCACACTTGAATTGTAATGATACAGTCAGGCCATGCTGTACACTGCATTTCTAATTTAGGGTGAAGAGTTCGATAGGCGACACAGCCTGTCAGACTCACCCTTTGAGTTTAATAAAGCTGCACTGCAACCGACAGCCAAACGCCCAGATGGCAGATACAGTGCAATCCTGCAATGTAAATTTACTGTTCCAATGTTTTATTATTTTATCCTTTAATAAAGCAATCCTGATTGTTAAAAAAAGAAAATGCTGTTCCACAATTTAAAAATAAAAGTAAAAAAAAAACAAGCATCCAAGAGGGGGCGACTGCACATCTGTCAGCTACTGCAATACTATCCTCTGAAAAGAGATCCACCATGGATCGCTTTTCAGATGATGGCAAGCAGTATCACAGTAAATGGAGAAGAGTGGCCTTGTTCGTATTTAAATGGAAGGGAAACACTTCCACTTGTCTGTGTAGCAAAAAAAAAAAAAAAAAAAAGCAAACAAATAAATCAAAGTCCAAGACAGCAACAAATAAGAAACAAAACTACAATTGCTACATTCTAAAATGGATATTTAAATGTTACATTTTACAAAGCCCTGCTATATGGAAAGTGTCCAGGAAATGTGTAGCATCATCACTGAAACACACTGACAATTACTAAAGGATCTGTGTAGTCCAGCAAACTGACTCATTTATACAATATATCTATTGCTTTATATAGTCAGGGAGCAGACCTGTACTGATTATGTGCAAACACCAATACCTCCTAAATCTGAAGTGCAATCCGCTTACATTTTGCCTTCCCTGCCCCCTCCCACCTCATTAACAAGTGTATGCAATTTTGAAATAAAACTATTTTCTTTGCATATCTTGTTTTAGACTCAGTGATGTCATCACTGAGTCTCTGTGCTTCTCTATGCAATGCAGGCAGATCTTGCTGGTGGGAGGGGCCAACAGGGTGCTGCACAGTGGCGGCCGCTCCATAAGGGGCACAGGGGTGCCCCCCTAATCCATGCGCCCGACCGCTAATCTACATGCAGGGTGCTGGACACATGGATTTCAACGTTTTTTTTTTTTTTGAAGCACATGATTTGAGCCTGAGGCTCTAATTGGATTTAAAAAAAGTGGACTTGGGGCGCAGAGCTCTGCGCTCTAAGCCCACCCAGTTGTGTGACAATAGTGAATATTCGCTAATGTTTTCCTGTTTCTCCTCCCGGCCAATCAGGACGCGGGTCCTGAGACCTGATTGGCCGGGAGACCTAAGACCCCATTTGTCGGGAGTCCAAAGACCTGATTGGCAAAGAGGAGAAGCAACAACTAATGGAGGAGATGTAGGGGGGAAGCTGCAGCCGCGACCAGAACGGGGTAAGTGCTGATCGATCGGCGATGTCTTAGGTTTATTTGTTGCCCCCCTGACCGGGGAAGCACCAGCCACCAATGGTACTGCACACAGCGTCCTGAAAGTCCATCACAGCACCCGGCCTCAGTATTCTTCCCAAGAAACCTCAGTCCTGATCCAAGCAGTGGGCTGGCTCTTGGGAGGAGTTTTGCAAATACCAGCATGCCTTGATCAGTGGACATTGGTGTGTGCAGCCTATTGTATTGGGTGTGAACTCCAAAACTCAAATACATGCATTTCCCTGTAGCTTCAGCTGCATGGGGCCGGGCATGAATGGTAAGTGCTCTGTGCTGAGCAGCTTCCTGTTCACTCACAGACACCGTTTACTATGCTTCAGTTATGATTGAACACAGTGAGTGAGTGAGTGAGTATGTTCACTGTGTTTATTTAGAAAAGGAAGGGGCCAGTAAATGATATGATTAGCCTCTTCCCCCCACTCTGCATCCTGAAACACCCCCTGCAGCAGCCAGGGGGAGACGAAGAAAGGAGGGAACCTAGCAGGACTGTGTGGGGGGGGCATTACGAGGGGAAGCCCGGGCAGCAGGGGGAAATCGGCAACGCTCAGAGTGATTAGGGTGCGCCCAGGCACACCTAGCACACCCCCTGCGCATGCTTATGTCAGTCTGGAGGAATGGGCGTATTTAGGCAGAATGTATTTGCATTCAGGCCGCCCTAGGTAACGCCCACATGTGATGCTGAGCCTGTAAGATTGAAAGAGCTGAAATCCAATGAATGAAAGGGGCGGGCTAGGGACAGTCATTTATGTAAAACATTAAAGTGGAACCCCAACCAAATCTTTTTTTGGAAGGTATGGGGACGTGTCACATCCTGTTTCAGGTGTTATTGTTCTCCGAGTCCTCATTTGGGATATCCCTTCATGTCTCACAACAGGAAAGGAAATGTGACCCAGACAACAATAAAACCAGGCAGAGGACACTTCCCAATCCATCCAAAACTAAAAAAGGAATGACACTTTAAAGAGCAGTGAATGCTGCAGCTGCCCCTTCCATACATTCCTCGCCTGTCACATGGGGGGGGGGGGATTTACTAAAACTGGGGCACACAGAATCTGCTGCAGCTCTGCATAGCAACCAATCAGCTTCCAGGTTTTATTGAACAAGCTGAAGTTAAATAGGAAGTAAACCATGATAGGTTTTACTTCCTCTTTATTACTCTGCAATGTAAAAGCATAATGGGTTAGTATGCATTGCAAATTAGCCCATTATGTGCCACTTACCTGCATTGGAAGTCCGCGATGTCCCCACTCCAGGCTGCATCAATCTTCTGCCCCTCTTCCTTCCGGGGCCGCAATCTCTGGCTCTGTGACTGGCCGGAGTCGCATGCATGCGGGAGCTGCCAATCATGGCACAATCTCAGTGAAGGGACGGCACGGAGGCAGTTTCTTCACTGCGCATGTGCTAGATGATGGGCACATGAGAGTACACTGTATATCTCCTAAACCATGCAGGTTTAGGAGATATGCAGGGAACCTACAGGTAAGCTTTATTATAGGCTTACCTGTAGGTTAAAGTGGTTGATTGGTTACTCTGTGTGCACCAGTTTTAGTAAATCTACCCCTGTGCATTGCTCTACTGAGTCCACTCCATAAGCCTGGTCCTGGATATAGACAGCACAATTTTTAATCTGATCTCTTGACGATTCATCAGATTCCCACAATCATCAGTTCAGTTTATGTACAAAAACAAGAACAGTCATCGGATTAACTGCCAAATATGAAATAAAACCGATTTCCCTACATGACAGGAAATCCTATTTGGCAGCCCATTGTTAATGTGAAATGTTACCAGCGTTTTACATCCGCACAAAGTGGTAGTAAGTTAGGATATTAAATGGCATTTGTTTGGATTTTCAGCATCCATCGCGTTGATTTGGTCAAATATTTCTCGAATTGGATGATAAATTGTTCCATCTATAGCCAGCCTAAAGCTACTCATAAGCATGACATGAGTGTACAATCTCCTTTAGATTGAGCAACTAAGTAGTGCAAGCAGGGCCAGGACAAGGGGGTGGCAGGAGGGACAACTGCCCAGGGCACAGCAGTGGTGGGGTGGACCCTCCCCATACACAACCTCCAGATCAATGGCTAGCAACTACTGGGCTGCTCTGACAGCTACTGCTCCAACATGCCCATTCTCTGCCTACAATCAGCATTTGCAACTACCTTCTAGTTTTTAGAAAGCAGGCAACTGGCCACACACATGGGCTTCTGTTAGAAACCACAGGGTCCCATACAACCTACCTTAGAGGGACCCCTTCCCTTGTCCGAAAATGACCACGGACATAGATTTATCAGTCCCTTTCTCTGCAGCGTCAGCTGCACAGATGGATGAATAGGAAGTGCTGCAATGCTTCCTGCTCATTCACAAACTGAAGCATAGTAAACAGTGCTTTGCTTCAGTGATGAATGAACACAGCAGTGATTGTTACTGATCACTCCCTGTGTTCATTCAGGAAAGGAAGGGGTCAGCAAATTACATATTTACCGGCCCCTTCCTCCACTCCCCACCTTGAAACATCACCCTGTGTGCCCGCAGTGAGGGAGAGGAGAGAAGCTGGCAGCCCTGCAGGGGAAAGGGGCCCACAGGGGGGCCCAGACAGCAGAAGGAAGGGGCATATGTGCTAGAACCCATCCCCCCGCAGTGCAGCCGGACGGTGAAAGAAGAGGAGAAGCTGGCAGCACTGCAGGGGGAGGCAGAAGTGGATCTGTGTCTGCAATAAGACATTGCAGCCAGACCTCCTGTTCAACTGGGGCCCAGGCCCAGTACAGAAGACCTGGCTGTACTTTCTTATCAGCAGCCCTGGCCGCACATGTACAGTGCACACTCCATGCCAGTCAGGGAAAGGGGGCAGAATTAGCGCAGGGTGGTACACCCTATTCTACAACATGCATTAGGATGGGAGAGGGGGCAAGTTCCTCACCCTGGCCCTGTGACAGCCTGTCATAGTGCAAGGACTTGTCTGATCGGATAGATTATGTAGGTTCTCATGTTGCATAGCTTTAGTAAATCTGAGCCGGCTGTATGAAGATTGTAAAGTGTATGGTGACTTTATGAGAACCCTGTACCATAGACACATGATTCTCAACACAACAAACTAGATAATGTTGAGAACCTTTACAGATCCTACTGATACACCGGTGCCATCTCTTATACTGCCCCCTTCTGTCTTCATACAGCAACACTCCCAAGCAGGTGTGTGCCCATTCTATAGACAGTAGACTTTGTGTACTACTGCCCTTGAAGCTGGCCCTGGACCATACAGGAATTTGGGCGGTGAAAGGATGGATACAAAGACTGGTGGGGGTTCTAAATAAATCAAATGGTTGCAATATTGTGGCAGCTCTTTACAGCCTGGTGTAGCCCCCCAATAGGGTCCACTGGAGGATCAGTTTGACAAATCCCAACACATTTCAGGGCTCCATCATGGCTTAGGCTCTCTATAGAAGAGGAATCGGAGTGGTTAATCCTGGATTTAATTCTTCATAAGAGAAGGTTAGAAGCTCACTCAGGTAAAGGCTTACATGTGTCCCATCTTCTCTTCCTACATCAACATTGCTGCTTCTGCAGGTGTGTGCCCTTCTATAGACTGTGTGTGCTACCGCCCTTAAAGCTGATAGAGCTCATAGACTATACAAGGATTTGGGTTGGACTCCAAGCTTGGTGGGAGTTCTGAATAAATCAAATGAGTGCAATAGTGGGGTAGCTCTTTTCCTGGTGGAGCCACAACATTGACCATGGGAGAATCAGCTTGACAAATCCAATGCGTTTCAGCGCTCCTTTGTGAGGGCTTAGATTTGTTGTGGATAAGGAATCTGGACTTTAATTCTTCATATTGTTGGAAAAGGCTTAAATCTGATTCTTGACAAAAGGGGAGTTGTACATCCAAAACATATTATATACATACCCCCTCTCTCAGAAATGCATAACCCCTGAAACGCATTGGATATCAGCACTTGTTAAACTCTTTCATTGCAGCAAATGAAAATGAATATCTAGACCAATCCTTATGGCTCAGTCATCCTTTAACTCCATATAAATAGATAATACAGGACATGAATTATGCCACTGTCTTCAAGCCTCTGTACCACCCAGCACTGGTCTAAGCAAGAAAGCATCAGACTTATGGAAAGATGGGGAGAATTGCAGAAACTCCCATCATGGGCTTATCAGGAGAACAGGAAATAGAAAAAATTCAACCAGTCAAATCACCTCTCTCCCCAATAAGCCTTGCTTTAAAGATGCCGCATAGACATTGGATTGCCAAGCTCAAAATAGGCAGATATGGAGACTGTCATCAAATGTTTGTTGGGCTGAATGGTCAGAGCAATGTATGATGGATGGGAGGGGTGACAGGTGCAGGGGGGGGGGGGGGTGTAAACACAACTCACTCAGCTTGAGTACTCCAGGAATACACAGACCTGGAGGGGGAGTCACATTCCAGCAAGTTCAATCATGGCTTGCCATTCCACTAATGTGCACAGCAGTTTACACCCATTAAAATAATATGGCAACTATGCAATTCACTATGAACAGGGTTGGCAACCAAGAATCTGTGCAATTCATAGAGAACATCAGACCCTACACTGGGCCACAGAAACCATTAGAAATAATCTGATCAATCTCTGCATGCACATAACTCCTTATAAAGAAGAATAAATAATCTATCTGATCAATCTCTGCATGCACATAGCTCATTATAAAGAAGAAGAAATAATCTGATCAATCTCTGCATGCACATAGCTCATTATAAAGAAGAAGAAATAATCTGATCAATCTGTGCATGCACATAGCTCATTATAAAGAAGAAGAAATAATCTGAACCAATGCACAGATCAGAAACACCCACTGTGTGTGTTTGGACAGCATGCAAGATCTCTTGCAATTGGGGCCTCCATTGGACCTTTGCACACAGTCAGGACCCCCAGTGGACATCTCCATGAGTGAGATCCATTGGATCTTTGTGCCATAAGAAGGCACTGAATCTTTGTGTAGAAGTTATCTGTTGGATCTCCATGCTGTAAAAATCCCATGTATCTCACCCTGGAGACATCAGCTCAGAAAAGAACAAGACATCCTGTAATATTAAGATTACAATTATCTTTACTGGATGATGGTGGGGAAATTACTAGTTAGTCCAGGAACTGACAGTTACCACCCAGTCTTGACAGGGAGAGATGTGAAATACACCAGGGGAGATTCACAGCATGTGTCCCAGGGACTTCTACTGAGGACCCAGGGGCTTCCAATGAGCGTTTCATGGTCCTTTACTGAGTACCCTAGGGCAGTGATGGGGATCCTTGGCAACTCATATGTTTTGGAACTATATTTCCCATGATGCTCAACTACAGTGCAGAGGGCATGAGCATCATGGGAAATGTAGTTCCAAAACGTGGGGTTCCAAGGTTCGCCATCACTGCCCCAGGGTCACTGAGTGTCCAAAGTCTTCTACTAAATGTCCTGAGTCTTCTACTGAGTAACCAAAGGTCACCGAGTGTCCTAGGCAGGGCTGGTGCAAAGATTTTTGACACCCTAGGCGAAAGCTCATTTTGCCGTCCCCATTGGCTCCACCCCCTTTCCCCTGCCCAGCCTGATCAGCGCCAATCAAATGCAGCCTCACCTGTGCCCATCAAATACAGCTTCACCAGCGCCAATCAATACAGCCTCACCTGTGCCCATCAAATACAGCTTCACCTGTGCCCATCAAATACAGCCTCACGGGGGGTGGGGGAGGAGGGGGGTATTTGGCAGATCAATCACTATTTTTCTATACATTTGCAAATGGCATGTGATAATACAATCTCATTATCTCAGTCAGACAGTGTCCGGTTTTACATGAATCAATGTAGAGCAGCCAGTGACAGATCAACTATGGCCAGGCGCCCTAGGCAGCAGTGCGCCCTAGGCGGCCGCCTACTCCGCCTAGTGGTAGAGCCGGCCCTGGTCCTAGGTCATCTACTGAGTGCCCAAGGGTCCTCTACTGAGTATCCTAGGGCTTCTACTAAATGTCCTGAGTCTTCTATTGAGTGCCCCAGGGTCCTCTACTGAGTATCCCAGGGTCACTGAGTGTTTTCTTCTGAGTGCCCCTGGTATTCTACTAAGTACCCTAGGGTCATTGAGTGTCTTAGGTCTTCTACTGGGTGCCCAGGATCACCTTTGGGACATAGAGATGATATATTCTATGCCTTTTAGAGTTTGTATCTACTTTTCAATGTATTTCTTGTTTCATCATAATGTAACATTACAGTGTTTAGACAAATTCATATTTGTTCAGTTAAAAAGATTAAATTACCACCCATAGTGGTCATCATGATATCCTATCAGCCCCACCAAATGTTTTATTGTGTGCAACCAGAGGTGCCCCTGGTCTACTGGGACACTAGAAAAGCCCTTGTAGGGCATGGTTGACTAAATGCACTTATGTATGGGGCACTGCTACTCCTATATAAATAGAGCACATATCACTACAGTGCTATATGTTGCATAGGAAACCATATAGTGCACTGTATATAAAAAAGCACAGCATAAATAACACCAATCACAGTTTATACATTGTAGTACAGAGGGAGCACTATACATAATGCAGAGCTGTCCTTGTATACACAGTGTAAATGCCCTATACACACTACATTACTACAGAAGATCAATGACTATAGAGCAGTACATGGCAGTGCCCGGTGTATACAGCACACAGGATGGGTATAGATGGCACACATGCTGGGTACTCACGCTTTGGGCTGCACAGAGTTCGGGCTGTATTTGGCAGTGGTCCGTTTCTTGAACAGGGAGCTCATTGTTCCGCTGTCTTCCTCAGGGTGTCAGTGTCAGATGCGGGACCCCGGGGATCAGCTCCTTCTACACTCTCCGGACTTGGCTGTGAGTTTGGGAGGTGAAGGCACTCTGTGAGCCTGGGGATCCAGCTCTGCAGGTAGGAGGGGGTGTGTCCAGGGGGGAGGAGTCACAGGTGAGACAGACTACACCTGAGAGGAGGAGGGACAGGTGAGACTGCCAATAACTGAGAGGAGGAGGGACAGGTGAGACAGACCTGGGAGGAGGAGGGACAGGTGAGACAGACCTGGGAGGAGGAGGGACAAGAGTGGCATGTGTGATTGCCAATACCTGGGAGAAGGGGTGACAGGTGGGACTGCCAATACCTGAAAGGGGGAGTGACCGGTGAGACATCAGGATCATGGAGGGTGAGTGACAGGTGGGGCAGCCAATACCTGTGAGGAGGAGTAAAAGTGAAACAAGCAATATCACAGAGGGTGAGTGACAGCAGGGACAGCCAATACTATGCAGGAGGAGTGACAGGTGAGACAGACCTGAAATAAGGAGTGACAGGTGAGACAGACCTGAAATAAAGAGTGACAGACGAGACAGACCTGAAATAAGGAGTGACAGGTGAGACAGACCTGAAATAAGGAGTGACAGGTGAGAAAGACCTGAAATAAGGAGCGACAGGTGGGACAGACCTGAAATAAGGAGTGACAGGTGGGACAGACCTGAAATAAGGAGTGACAGCGGGGACAGCCAATGCTATGCAGGAGGAGTGACAGGGGAGACAGACCTGAAATAAGGAGTGACAGGTGAGACAGACCTGAAATAAGGAGTGACAGGTGAGAAAGACCTGAAATAAGGAGCGACAGGTGGGACAGACCTGAAATAAGGAGTGACAGGTGGGACAGACCTGAAATAAGGAGTGACAGGTGAGGCAGACCTGAAATAAGGAGTGACAGGGGAGACAGACCTGAAATAAGGAGTGACAGGGGAGACAGACCTGAAATAAGGAGTGACAGGTGAGACAGACCTGAAATAAGGAGTGACAGGTGAGACAGACCTGAAATAAAGAGTGACAGACGAGACAGACCTGAAATAAGGAGTGACAGGTGAGAAAGACCTGAAATAAGGAGCGACAGGTGGGACAGACCTGAAATAAGGAGTGACAGGTGGGACAGACCTGAAATAAGGAGTGACAGGTGAGGCAGACCTGAAATAAGGAGTGACAGGTGAGACAGACCTGAAATAAGGAGTGACAGGTGAGACAGACCTGAAATAAGGAGTGACAGGTGAGACAGACCTGAAATAAAGAGTGACAGGTGGGACAGACCTGAAATAAGGAGTGACAGGTGAGACAGACCTGAAATAAGGAGTGACAGGTGAGACAGACCTGAAATAAGGAGTGACAGGTGAGACAGACCTGAAATAAAGAGTGACAGGTGAGACAGACCTGAAATAAGGAGTGACAGGTGAGACAGACCTGAAATAAGGAGTGACAGGTGAGACAGACCTGAAATAAGGAGTGACAGATGAGACAGACCTGAAATAAGGAGTGACAGGTGAGACAGACTTGAAATAAAGAGTGACAGGTGAGACAGACCTGAAATAAGGAGTGACAGGTGAGACAGACCTGAAATAAAGAGTGACAGGTGAGACAGACCTGAAATAAGGAGTGACAGGTGGGACAGACCTGAAATAAGGAGTACAGGTGGGACAGCCAATACTTAGCAGTGGCAGATGTGACTGCCAGTGCTTAGGTGGAGTGACAGCCATGACCACCAATACCTGGGAGGGGAAGTGACAGTTGTGATTGTAGCTTAGACTAGCAGTGGCAAGGGGGGTGACCCCACCTATATGAGGAGGAGTGGCAGTTGTGTGACAGGTAGTGAACTCTTCCAGTCACATATATATACATATATATATGAACTTGCTGAAACCTATCCCACCCTTTATCTTCTCAGGGTATCACCACCTGAAGCTGTCCAGATGTTGTAGCCCTACAAGTGTCAGCCAGCCCTGCCTGTACCTGCGCAGATCACTCTGATACAATAGATCTGTCTTTATGTACACAGTGTGCACTGTGCAATGGTAAATAGTTACATAGTCAATAAGGTTGAAAAAAGATTCATGTTAATAAAGTTCAAACGAAAACAAATAAAAGGCTCCACCCACAGCCATGGTGTTTGCAACTGTGTCACATGTCATATTACAGAGTGTGCAACAGCTGGAGTGAGACTCTGTGGGAGGAGAGTGGGTGGGAGGTGTGGCCAATCCAGAGATATAAGTCAGCAGGTGATTCAGCCCACCATACCTGATATAACATTATTGAGAGGAGTGTTCCTTTAAATATATTGGCTTGGTCGTTATCACACTGGCAGTTTGATATGTGATCAGCGGAGTGTAAATATATATTTGTTTTAGAATGCTGCAATTTTTTACAAATTATTTTCATTGTACAATTATTTGCTTTACAAGCCACCTGCACCTTTTTAGCTTTTTATTGGAAAACCTGCATCATCCTCTATTGAATTTTATTGTGACTGTACTGTCTGCCCTCATGTTATAAAGCACTGTGCAAACTGTTGGCGCTATATAAATTCTGTAAAATAATAATAATCCCACTATGAGCACCCTATGTGTCCATAAGACTGGGCAGGGAGGGGTTAATCCTGGGAGTCTGGGTTATGTTTGGAGTGTCTCCTCTCTCCTCCCCCCTGTGCACAGGGAGGCAGGGCTGACACTGACAGCTCCAGGCAGGGAGAGGGGAGGGGTGCATTCCACACACACAGGAGGGGACACTTCTGACAGCCTAAAATGCAGCAGATCATCACTCATGATATGACTCATCTGTAAGGCATGGCACAGGTGGTCTGATCCACAGTCACCATCAACCCTGTCTCCAAGAGGGGCTTCAACAAAATGGCACCTACTTAAAAAACTAAATAAAGGGGACCTCCACCTTTAAAAAAGATGCAGAAGTTCTTTAGATAAAATAGCACACATGACTGAGCCAGAATCATTTTATAATGTAATTATATAATGTATGGTGTTTGTAGTCATACAGGTGCACATTTGAGTGCTGTCCATGACTTTTTATTTGCACTAAGGTCTCAGTCACACTAGCGAAGCTCTTTGAAGAGCGACCCGACAGGCTGTATTGCCTCCTCCCCACACTAGTGCAACTCAACTGTGTGCATTGCAGTTGGGGTCGCTTGCATATTAGCCCCATTCACTTGACAGGTGGTATAATTCCTGCCGAGAAGCAAAGCATCACAGCAAAATCTGCCCGCTCCCTCTGTAGGTAAAGGGAGCAGTGGTTGGGGGGGCGGTTAAAAGCTTGGCTCAATTGCAGGGTGATGTGGGGGTCACGTGTGAAAGAACACTAACAGTTACATTTTCAGGAAAAGCTTTTGGGGCTTACTCCCTTCTTCCAAGGTCCAATCTGTACTGTTAGGACCTTTACAGTAGGCCCCGAAAGCTTATCCTGAAAACGTAACAGCTAGTGCAAAAATATATAGTACTCAACTGTGTACAGTTTAGAAAGGGGTGTCAAACTCAATTTCATCGCGGGCCGCATTGGCAGTATGGTGTCGTATCTGGGGTGCACTATGTACAGAGTGCATGTTTAGGAGTGTGCTACATACAGGGTGCACAGTTCAGGAGTGTGCTACGTACAGAGTGCAGAGTTCAGAAGTGTGTTATGTACAGAGTGCAGGGTTCAGGAGTGTGCTACGTACAGAGTGCAGAGTTCAGAAGTGTGTTATGTACAGAGTGCAGGGTTCAGGGGTGGGCTATATACAGAGTGCAGTTCCAGGAGTGCGCTATGTACAGAGTGCAGAGTTCAAGAGTTAGGAACGTAGGTTTACACGAACGGACACTTCCGGGCGTTTCTGACTTCTGAGCATGCGTGTTTTGCACATAGAACTTGTTGGACCAACTTCTCTGTACACACGATACAACGGTCAAACAACCGCTTGTTGTACAACCAAAGTTTTCTAGTCTGCTCATCCAACTTCCGTTTACGACCATTGTATGTCGGCTGTGCTAATCGCACGTACTAATGGTCGGATGATCGTACAACAAGCGGTCGTACGACCGTTTTCATACGACTGTTGCACCATGTGTATGGGCCTTTAGAGTTTCCCTCACTGGAGCTAAGAGGCCAAGCCCAACCCCTGAAAATCAACTGCACACCATAACCCCCCCTCCACCAAATGATTTGGACCAGTACACAAAGCAAGGTCCATAAAGACATGGATGAGTGAGTTTGGAGTGGAGGAACTTGACTGGCCTGCACAGGGTCCTGACCTCAACCCCATAGAACACCTTTGGGATGAATTAGAGTGGAGACTGAGAGCCAGACCTTCTCATCCAACATCAGTGCCTGACCTCACAAATGCACTTCTGGAAGAATGGTCAAACATTCCCATAGACACTCCTAAACCTTATGGACAGCCTTCCCAGAAGAGTTGAAGCTGTTATTGCTGCAAAGGGTGGGCCGACTCAATATTGACCCCTATGGACTAGGATGCCATTAAAATTCATGTGCGAGTAAAGGCAGGCGTCCTAATACTTTTGGTAATATAGTGTATCTATCCTAAAATTATATCACTTCAAACATAATAGCAATAATAAATATGTACATAAATCTCCAAAGAATGCAACAGTCCCAGAATGAGTTGAAAGTGATAAAACATGATACAGTGTCGGAAAAAAAATAAAGAAACAAATGTTGCAAAGCTTCTTCCTTCACTCCTGTGTGATGGGGGCCAAATATCCACTCTTTAATAACTGCAAAACAAGCAGCATGTGCTGTCCTCCACCCCTCACCTAAAGATATTGCTCTACACAGATATGAGAATCGCACTTGAGATCCCAGATAGATGAAAGGCGCCTCTTCAATCACTGAGCTGTCTTCTGATGTTTGCATGTAATCTCTCCAGCAGGGAGCATACAAAGCAAGAGGCCATACATAGTGTGATGGTGTAAGGATTTATTGACACAAGGCCATTATACTCATTATATTTAAACTGTAGAACAAAGCCTCCAAAATATCCCCAGAGGACCCCAGCAGTGAGTAATGAGCTCTCCTATCTGTCTCACACAGTGGGCCATACTGAGAAGAGACACTGTCCTCGAGGACACCTATAA
>BLSH010337865.1:402688-413915 GCA_018402905.1 Glandirana rugosa | reverse complement strand
CTCTGGTGAAAGGACAGTGAAAGGAGAAGCAGCACTGCTGTACAGACAGCTGATATCAGGTCAGATTCAGGTGCTTACACTGCTAATGGCCAGCATCGTTCAATCAGCCTTTGGACCTTCCCTCTGGTGAAAGGACAGTGAAAGGAGAAGCAGAACAGTGCAAACTGTTGATGCTATATAAATCTTGTATAATAAAAATAATAGTTACTCTGATCTCCTCCTATCAACGTGCTAAAAATAACAAAAGCAGCATTTACTGCAGCATTAAGCTTCATTCTAGATGTTTCACTTGTAGTATTTTTTGTTGCCACTAGATGTCCTCAGTCTGTGTCATTCAACCCACTTCCTCTGAGCCAAGATCATCCCTAAACCCTCAACTTAGACTCGATAGTGAAAGGAGAAGCAGCACAGTGATTGGCTCATCTCTCTCACTCTGCTCTCTCCTCCTATCGGCAAGCTTCTTGCATATCAGCAGATGAACTGATTGGCTCCTTGTGATGCTTCTTCCTCTTCCACTCCAGCCCTGCTGTACAGGGACTGATGTTCAGGTGCTTACACTGCTTGAAATTAAAAATAAATAAAGAATGTATATATGATTACAGAGCTGCATTAATTTGTGTATCTTTTATCTGTCTAGAGCTCAGCTTTAATACTGGGATTTAATACACACCTTTAGAACACAGCAAGGACATCTCTATACTCCACAGTGTCTCTCAATACCGCGTCCTGTATTTTGCGGCCCATTTCTAAAATGCAGCCCACAATATGGAGCCTGCTTTACTTTGAGAGAGTTTATTCTACACCCAACAGAGAGAACTTTATAACTGGAGGAGAGCTGGTCATATGACTTCAAAAGGTCAAGGCTCTTCCCCGCTTTTTTTTTTTTAATTTTGTTTTAACTGTGATCTGTGCCCCATTGGTAAAAGGAAACCATAGAGACTGACTAGGAAAATCCATCCCAACCAATAAACTTTTCCCCAAATCTCCAGGGAGCGCCAGCCAGAGCCCTGGAGGGGCCCCTTCATACAGTTGTGCTCATAAGTTTACATACCCTGGCTGCTTCAGGTGATACCCTGGCAGAATTTACGATTTCTTGGCCATTTTTCAGAGAATATGAATGAATAACACAAAAATATTTCTTTCTTTCATGGTTAGTGTTTGGCTGAAGCCATTTATTTTAAATCAACTGTGTTTACTCTTTTTAAATCATAATGACAACAGAAACTACCCAAATGACCCTGATCAAAAGTTTACACACCCCAGTTCTTAACACCATGTATTGCCCCCTTTAACATCAATGACAGCTTGAAATCTTTTGTGGTATTTGCGGATGAAGCTCTTTATATTCTCAGGTGGTAAATCTGCCCATTCTTCTTGGCAAAAAAGCGTCCAGTACCTGGAAATTATTGGGCTGTCTTGCATGAACTGTATGTTTGAGATCTCCCCAGAGTGCCTCAATGATATTGAGGTCAGGAGACTGAGATGGCCACTCCAGAACCTTCCAGAACCTGACTGTGATTTGATTTCAACAGAACCCCTCATTTTCCACTTTTTGATTAGAGTTTGAACACTGCTGATTGGCATTTTCATTTCCTTGGATATCTGTTTATATCCCTTTCCTCTTTTATACAGTTCAACTACCTTTTCCCGCAGATCCTTTGACAATTCTTTTGCTTTCCCCATGACTCAGAATCCAGAAACGTCAGTGCAGCACTGGATGAAGGATGCAAGGGTCTGTCAGGAGTCCAGAAACTCATTGACCTTTTATACACACACACTAATCACAAGCAAACAGATCACAGGTGAGGATGGTTACCTTTAATAGCCATTCAAACCCCTTTGTGTCAACTTGTGTGCATGTTATCAGGCCAAAATCGCCAGGGTATGTAAACTTTTGATCAGGGTCATTTGGGCAGTTTCTGTTGTCATTATGATTTAAAAAGAGTAAATGCAGTTGATTGATAATAAATGGCTTCAGCCAAACACTAACCATGAGTGAAAGAAAAGTTTTTGTGTTCTCATTCATATTCTCTGAAAAACGGCAAAGAAATCATAAATTCTGCCAGGGTATGTAAACTTATGAGCACAACTGTAAATAGCTGGGTGGGGTGAGTGTTTTTTTAGTGTGTGTAGGCACCTGAAGTTCCAGATACAACGGATTGTGGAAGCCCAAGGACATTGTACAAAAGTGGAAACTCTTCATTCCTGACAGTTGTAGAATTCCGTGTTGTTCTAGAAGGAGTGACACTGCGAGCACTGCGACTTCTGGCTATGTGTCATTTATTTATTTTATTTCAGGTACTTACAGTTGTGCTCATAAGTTTACATACTACCTGATGGTGGTTGAAACCCAACCACCATCAGGTACATCAACTAAAATTTCAGCCACAACTGCCAGGAAAATTGTTTGGGATGCAAAGAAAAACCCACAAATAACTTCAGGTGAAATACAGGACTCTCTGAAAACATGTGGTGTGGCTGTTTCAAGATGCACAATAACTGTTTACTCTTTTTAAATCATAATGACAACAGAAACTACCCAAATGACCCTGATCAAAAGTTTACATACCCTGGCGATTTTGGCCTGATAACATGCACACAAGTTGACACAAAGGGGTTTGAATGGCTATTAAAGGTAACCATCCTCACCTGTGATCTGTTTGCTTGTAATTAGTGTGTGTGTATAAAAGGTCAATGAGTTTCTGGACTCCTGACAGACCCTTGCATCTTTCATCCAGAGCTGCACTGACGTTTCTGGATTCTGAGTCACGGGGAAAGCATAAGAATTGTCAAAGGATCTGCGGGAAAGGGTAGTTGAACTGTATAAAACAGGAAAGGGATATAACAAGATATCCAGGGAATTGAGAATGCTAATCAGCAGTGTTCAAACTCTAATCAAGAAGTGGAAAATGAGGGGTTCTGTTGAAACCAAACTACGGTCAGGTAGATCAACTAAAATTTTAGCCACAACTACCAGGAAAATTGTTTGGGATGCAAAGAAAAACCCACAAATAACTTCAGGTGAAATACAGGACTCTCTGAAAACATGTGGTGTGGCTGTTTCAAGATGCACAATAAGGAGGCACTTGAAGAAAGATGGGTTGCATGGTCGAGTCGCCAGAAGAAAGCCATTACTACGCAAATGCCACAAAATATTCCACTTACAATACGCCAAACAGCACAGAGACAAGCCTCAAACCTTCTGGCACAAGGTCATTTGGAATGATGAGACCAAAATTTAACTTAATACCGTGTATTGCCCCCTTTAACATCAATGACAGCTTGAAGTCTTCTGTGGTATTTGGGGATGAGGCTCTTTATCTTCTTAGATGGTAAAGCTACCCATTCTTGCCAAAAAGCCCAGTTGTGGCTGAAATTTTGAGTTGGTCTACCTGACCGTGGTTTGATTTCAACAGAACTCCTCATTTTCCACTTCTTGATTAGAGTTTGAACACTGCAGGTTGGCATTCTCAATTCCTTGGATATCTTTTTATATCCCTTTCCTCTTTTATACAGTTCAACTACCTTTTCCCGCAGTGCCTTTGACAATTCTTTTGCTTTCCCCATGGCTCAGAATCCAGAAACATCAGTGGAGCACTAGATGAAAGATGCAAGGGTCTGTCAGGGGTCCAGAAACTCACTGACCTTTTATACACACACACACACACACACACACACACTAATTACAAGAAAACAGATCACAGGTGAGGATGGTTACCTTTATTAGCCATTCAAACCCCTTTGTGTCAACTTGTGTGCATGTTATCAGGCCACAATCACCAGGGTATGTAAACTTTTTATCAGGGTCATTTGGGCAGTTTCTGTTGTCATTATGATTTAAAAAGAGTAAACACAGTTGATTGATAATACATGTATTTAGCCAAACACCAACCATGAGTGAAAGAAAAGTTTTTGTGTTATCATTCATATTCTCTGAAAAATGGCCAAGAAATCATAAATTCTGCCAGGGTATGTAAACTTGTGAGCACAACTGTATATAGAGCCGTCAATTTTCCGCAGCACTTTACATATACATTGTACATTCACATCAGTCCCTACCCTTAAGGAGCTTACAATCTAGGGTTCCTAACTAACATTCTTACATACATATACTAGGACCAATTTAGACAGGAGCCAATTAACCTACCAGCATGTCTTTGGAGTGTGGGAGGTACCCGGAGGCAGTGTTGCCAACCCCCCGAGGTGAAATTTAGTGGCAGGACACCAAAAGTTACAAACGGCACCAATTTTTTACTGACAAAAATCATGAAATTTACTGATAGAAGCACATTTTTTTTACTGGCGCTGCAAAAAAGTACCTGTTTTCAGTGCTAAACAGTGCAAATATTAATATTTAAACTATAAACATATAGCTAGTGCTATTAGCAATTTGTTTAAGTTAAACAAAAGTGAAAAAAAATATTTCTCCATTTAAATGGTAGAGCCTCTGACCCCCTGTACCATGTCCACACAGCCTCTGACTCCCTGTACCATGCCCACACAGCCTCTGACCCCCTGCACGATGCCCACACAGCCTCTGACTCCCTGTACCATGCCCACACAGCCTCTGACCCCCTGCACCATGCCCACACAGCCTTTGGCCCCCTGCACTATGCCTACACAGCCTCTGACCCCCTGCACCATGCCCACACAGCCTCTGACTCAGAGGCTGTGTGGGTATGGTGCAGAGGATTAGAGGCTGTGGCATGGGGAAAGGGGGTCAGAGGCAGTCTGTGTAGTTGGATGGCTCTACTGTGTTGCTCTAGCTGTCCTCCCTCCTCCTCCTCCATACTCACCAGGCTCAGTATACACTGTCAACACTGACTGTTAGTAACTGACCTGGAGTGGCTGGTCACAGACAGTCTCAGCACCACGCTCTGTTCAGCGCTCCAATGTAGGCAGCAGGGACCGACCTCCTCCTCCTCTGCTGTGGCGAGACACCCCCGGGCCCCGAGAACGAGTGCCTTGCATTAAAAAATGGCGCCATCACATCACTGCGCATGCGCCCACCTGCCGAGCATGTACGAGTTTTCCCGAGCCCGGCAGGCTGCAGAACGTTGTTTCAAAACGAAACGCGTTGGGTCCTGTCACCCCGGTTCACTGCACTTGGACTCTCTATTACTGAGCTCAGTTTTATCTTCCTAAAATGTAAGTGTTTTTAACCACACTGTAAATACATTTTGTTTCTTAACTGGATTACGCTATGGAGCACCTTCTTTTCTTCATTTTATAATACCTGTCTGCTTGAGTGACATCATTCCTCAACAAAGGGGGTCGATCATCCCCTGAAGTGGATATAGAAGTAGAAACATAGAAAAGTGACGGCAGAAAAAGACTGAGTAGTCCATTGAGTCTGCCCCTTTTTAAGTAGATGTTTCAAGACCATTTGAAGGATCACTACCACCAATCTACTTCCCAGTGGCTTTAATCACACATGCTGGTACCTTGCCAGCTTCTGGGAAGCACACTCACTTATCATTTTGGATGGTCACGTTGGAAGAACAATCTATAGCACTTGTCACTTTAAACTCATGATGTTCCCCTGGACTACTGGACTGTAAGCTGCAAGACCACATAACCCATGCTGGTGCCTTACCAGTTTCCGGTAAGTGCAATCACCCACCATTGTGGATATCACTCCTGATCACTTCCAATTGGAGCTCAAGTCACATAGGCTACTTTCACACTGAGGCGTTTTACAGACGCTATTTAGCTAAAAATGGCGTCTGTAAAGCGCCTCAAAAATCCCCCCCACTCCACCCCCAATGTGAAAGCCCTGAGTGCTTTCACAATGGGGCGGTGCGCTAGCAGGACGTTACAAAAAGTCCTGCAAGCAGCATCTTTGGTGGCGGTGAGGGGAGCGGTAATAATACCGCTCCTGCCATTGAAATGAATGGCAATCGCTTCCGAAGCGGCAGCACACCGCCTCGGTAGCGCTGAGCACTGGCACTTTTAACCCCTTGTGGGGGGTTAAAAGCGCGACGCTCCCGCCCACATAGCGGAGCCCTATCGCTGGTAAAACTCTGCTAAATCTAGCGGGGTTTTACCGTGACCGCGGCTGCCATTCAGTGTGAAAGTAGCCTTATACTCCTACTGTGTATGGGAACATACAATGGATATATAAATACATTTACTGAACTATCTTAAAAGAGGACATTTTCTTTGGACTTGTCCTTTCAACTAAACCTAGGACACATACTGCGCATATTGTGGTTACCCCATCTTCACTTTCCAATGAGTGGCGTGCCACATCACTTACAGCTTGTGGACTTATTTGATTTCAATTGTTCGCCATTTACCTGTATGTTTAACCTTTGTTTGTGGAATTTAGTAATACTCACATCACCATACATCACGTAGGTTCATGATCACAGCATAGCGCCACACTCTTTGTGAACAGTACTATTCTCCAACTTGGTTTGTTGTCGTGCTGGCAGCTGTAATATATATTGTCTATAGGTAGTGTGGTATTCCTACTTCTAGTCACATAGATCGATAGATACTGTATATATGGAGATAGATAGGTAGAAATATACAGATAGATAGAGATAGATAGATAGATAGATAGATAGATAGATAGATAGATAGATAGATAGATAGATAGATAGATAGATAGATAGATACATAGATACATAGATAGATACATGGCTGGATAGATAGACAGACATGGGCAGATAGATAGATAGATAGATAGATAGATAGATAGATAGATAGATACATAGATAGATACATAGATAGATACATGGCTGGATAGATAGACAGACATGGGCAGATAGATAGATAGATAGATAGATAGATAGATAGATAGATAGATAGATAGATAGATACATACATACATACATAGATACATAGATAGATACATGGCTGGATAGATAGACAGACATAGGCAGATAGATAGTTGAAGTAATTGGAAATATAGCACTGGACCTGTAGGGTTATCTTACTGGTATTGTTAACTTAAGGTATTGATGTTGGTTTAAATGGTCCGGCTTCCTGGGCAGGCGGTTTCTGCACCCCAGAGGATCTCCACAGTCTTCTTTGCATATATCGTAATGTAACGAGAATTGAAATTAAAGTGCCACACCTCTGGTAAGAGCTCCAGACACATCCCATTAAACGTCAAGGGTACAATCCAAAAAAGTTAACCAACGCATTTCAGAGGTCCAAATGTCACCTTCATCAGGACTTGACTGGCAACAAAGTGGACAAACCAGAAGTAAAGGGCACCTACAATTGTATTTTTTCCAGTGTAAATTACAAGCACAGGCCTTATCAGTAGCTTGTTTAGCAATTCTTGTTACATGGACAAATGGATAAACATGGGGAGACAGATAGATAGATAGATAGATAGATAGATAGATAGATAGATAGATAGATTAGATAGATAGTTATGGACAGATGGATACAAACCAGGATGGATAGATAGAGAGATAGCTAGATACATGGATGGATAGACAGACTGACAGACATAGATATAGACATAGGCGTGCGCACATAGGGTGGAAGGTGTGCCTGGGCACACCCTAATCAACCTGTACTGTGCAGATCTCCCCTGCTGCCTGGCTGCAGAGAAAGGGACTGGGGAATCTCTGTCCTCAGTCTCTTTCTCTGTCTCTGTTTAGATCCCTCATATTTCACCAAAGCCGCCCAGAAGGGTTCCTAAATATAATTGTAAAAAATAAAAAATAAAATATAATATTGTAAAACAATAATAAAAAAACAAAATTGTAAAAAAATAAATAAAATAAAATAAAATAAAAATAAACTACTGACACCAATCTCTGCCCTACTGACACCGATCTCTGCCCTACTGACACGATCTCTGCCCTTCTGACATATATACACATACACTCATGTTTGTTTGCGCTTTGTGGTGCACACCCTAATGCAATAGGCTGCGCACACCCATGGATATAGATATGATACAGTAGATAGACAGTGGCGGCTGGTGAAATTCTAGGATGGGGGGTGCCAGACCCCGTCTTTCCGTTTTGACCCTTCCCACTTATCATAAGCCCCACCCCTTATAGTTCCCACCCATTGTGTCAGGAGTATATAGCCCAGCATCACCAGATAGCGTACACAGCATCACAGAGAGGGTATACAGCATCACCAGATAGGGGTATACAGAGCCACCAGATAGGATATACACATCACCAGATAGGGATATGCACATCACCAGATAGGGGTATACAGATTCACCAGATAGGGGTATACAGAGCCACCAGATAGGAGTATACCAAGCCCCAGATAGGATATACACAGCCATCAGATAGGAGTATACAGAGCCCCAGATAGGAATATACAGAGCCCCAGATAAGAGTATACAGAGGCACCAGATAGGATATACAGAGCCACCAGAGCAGTATACAGAGCCCCAGATAGGGTATACAGAGCCACCAGAGCAGTATACAGTGCCCCAGATAGGAGTATACAGAGCCACCAGAGCAGTATACAGAGCACCAGATAGCAGTATACAGAGCCACCAGAGCAGTATACAGAGCCCTAGATAGGGTATACAGAGTCACCAGAGCAGTGTAAAAAGCCCCAGATAGGGTATACAGAGCCCCAGATAGCAGCATACAGAGCAACCAGAGCAGTATACAGAGTCACCAGATAGGGATATATAGAGCCACCAGAGCAGTATACAGAGCCCCAGATGGGAGTATACAGTGCCCCAGATAACAGTATACAGAGCCACCAGAGCAGTATACAGAGCCCTAGATAGGGTATACAGAGCCACCAGAGCAGTATACAAAGCCCCGGATAGGGTATACAGAGCCCCAGATAGCAGTATACAGAGCTACCAGAGCAGTATACAGAGTCACCAGATGTCACGTACCTGGTTGGAGGCTGAAATGCTGAGAGAGGCTCCCCTTGCGGCTGAACGCAGCGTACCTCTGGGGCTGAGACAGAAGGTACAGTGCATAAAGAAGCACGGGTCACCAGAGCGGATGGATGAGGCATGCGGGGATACTTGCAGGCTGAGAGAAGCAGCAGGAACACTGGCAGCAGGTTTAGACTTGACAGCGGCCCGGTGATAAGAGCAAACAACCAGCAGAGCTGCGGGCCCACTTCCGGGTCAAGACTGGAATCAGCTGGCAGAGGGTCTGCAAGACCAGTCTGGGAGAGCAGGATGCTGTGCAAGTTCAGTCCCAGATGCTGACTGATGATCAGATGCAGGCAAGTGGAAGGTAGGCAGGTCCGTTAGCCAAGCCGGGGGTCAAGCACAGGAGAGAGTCAAGGGTCCCGCACTTACCCCATCTAATAGCAGGCTGGCAGTGTACAGAGCACAGTTGGTGGAGAGCATGCTCGCAGTGTGCAGAGCCTGGCTTGCAGAGAGCATGCTGGCAGTGTGCAGAGCCCGCAAGCGTAGAGCGTGCTGGCAGTGTGCAGAGCCCGCGAGCGAGGAGCGTGCTCTCCGTGCTCCGGCGACACCCTCCTTCTCCTCCGAGATAGGAGTCCAATAGGATCGCCTATAACATACCGTTGCTTCCTGATTGGCGGAGAGCGGTTCCCAGTTAGAAAGGCAAATGGTAATTCATGCGGCCGACGCCACAAAGGGGCCGGCCGCATGAATGGGGGTGGTCACGTGCGGACATGGATAGATTCATGCTATGCATGAATCTATCCATGACAGAGGGGGTGGCCTGGAGAGAGGGGGCGGCGCCCTTGCACCCTGATGAACGGGCCGCCACTGTAGATAGATAGACAGATTGACAGACACAGATGGATAGATAGACAGATACAGTAGATAGATAGATAGATAGATAGATAGATAGATAGATAGATAGATAGATAGCTCACTGGATGCATAGATCCCAACTGTCGCTGATTTTGGGGAGACTGTCCCTGATTTGGAACAAAGTCCCGCTGTCCCTCTTTCCTCCTCATTTGTCCCTCATTTTGGTCTGATCTATATAGTTGTATATAAAATGCACTATTTATCTGTCAAAAAGTGTTTCCCAGTGCTAAACCTTTCATCCAATTTCTAAATTTCATCAGTACATTTCAAAAGCCAGTATAAAGCAGTGGTAAAAAAAAGACCTAATCATTTTTTTGTATAATTTTTCTTTAAGGGGTGTGTCCTATGCCTACATACTTTTGTTAAAGAGGTTGTAAACTTCAATCTTTTACTTGTACCTATAGGTAGTACCTATAAAAAGACTTACCTATATGTACTGTAAATATCTCCTAAACCTGCACCGTTTAGGAGATATATACTGTATATGCAGCTGATGACATTATCGGCGCATACTCTCTGTAGGAACGACCACCTGGGCCGTTCCTTCAGTATCATGTGCCATAAACGGTGGCTCCCCCACGCATGCATGGGACTGACGTCATCGTGGCTTCGATTGCTCACACAGCTGGAGTCCGCGGACCCCGAAGGAAGACGGGTGCAGATGGAAGCGTCCTCCAGTGGTGACAGCGCATCGCTGGAAGGTTTTTTTCAGGCAAGTTTTTTACATAATGTGCTAGTATGCAATGTATTTACTTTGCAGGTCTGAAAAAAAAATAGCCACCCAGTGGTTTACAACTGCTTTAGTAGGAGTCCCTCGTTCCCATCTCAAAAAGTTGGAGGTATGTGGATGTGATTGGAGGATTGGCACTCTGTGTATAGCTCAGCCTTGGACAGGTGGTGCACAGTGCTGAGTACGGAGGACTGTATTCAGTGTGTACTCCTCCTGGCAGAGGCCTGTAGTTGTCTAGCATGCTAATCAGAGAAACTACAGTGTTTGTAGATATGTATAGAATAAAAGTCCGCGCACACAACAACAGTGGAGTTTAAAAATTGTGAGAACAGTTTACAGTAAAATGTGTAACATAGGCTGCTCGCAAACAACAACTGATCTAATTGCAACATTTGGTGACCCACCGATAAAAAAAAAGTCTGGACGTTTCATTTATGTAACGTATGATCGTGTAATACATTTTTTGAACGGACTTTTTTTGGAAGGTCGCTACGCGACAGTGGTGACCTCCTGCGAAGGTAGACGTGGGCAGAAGGAAGCCCCAGGCGCCTGAGGTCGACACACTCGTTAGCTTCGGTGCTACTGCAGTCAGGGTACGTACGCACCCCCTCGGTGGCAAATACCGTGTACTATGACTTCCTTGCCGGGTCCACCAGCAAGGATGTCTCTCATACGCGGCTATTACAGTAGTCGACGTATATGTCATATATAGAGGATTTGCCACGTCCAAATCCTCTATAAATGTCATGTAT
>BLSH010337865.1:342715-358313 GCA_018402905.1 Glandirana rugosa | reverse complement strand
CTTTGGCCATCTTGATTGGCCAGCGCAGGATGACATCATTCCCACACATGTGCAGGAAATACGTCATCCTGGTACACAGGCACTGTGCCAGAATGAAGAGTAAACTGTGCATGCGCATCTCAATGTATATTCTACAGAGGAACAGGCAGGTAGCTGTATTTTACTGCATATCTCTTCTGTAATAAAAAGCCGACTGTTCAAAGTTTTTTTATTTTTCAACTTTAGTTCCACTTTAAGGCCTCATACACACGGACGTTTCTTAAAAAATAAACAAAACGTCGGGCCCGACGTCAAGGAAAAAATATCGGCGTTATGCATCGGCGTTAGTGAGCGTCGGCGTCAATAGGCGTTTTTTTAAACAAATCATCCCTCTGCTATTTTTCAACCTAAAAACATTGGAGTCAAAAAACGCCGGTTAACGCCGGTACAATATTAGTTGGCGTTTGTTGGCGTTTTGCGGCGTCGGCATCAAAAAATGCCAAAACGTTACAGCCTCAGAACGCGATGGCCGTGGGTTCTAATTTCAGCTCACTAACGCCAACGCCATCTACAGCTCAAAAACATCGACGTTTTTATGGGGCCATTGACTAACATGGAGAGCTGCAAAAAACGCCAGAAAACGCTGGCGTCAAAAAACGTCCGTGTGTATGAGGCCTTATAAAATGGACAGTCAGGGACACCCTCCTAGGTAAGTTATATAAAAGGAAATCTTATGGTTGAAATATGTATTTTTATTTGTAAAGGAACGTTATGTAGCTGCACTGGTTCTGTATCTCCCATATGTTTACTGTAAATACGGCTAAACCATATAGTCAAAGCTGAATTTTACTTTGCCTTCTCCTTCCTTCTCCCCTCATCAACATGCTAATGAAATGTTTACATAAAACCTTTCCATTTTCATATCATACTTTATGTTAGACTGAGTGATGTCATCACTGCTTCTCTATGCAATGCAGGCAGATCATGGCTGGTAGGAGGAGCCAGCAGAGTGCTGTACATAACCTCCTGGACACATCACAGCCCCCGGCCTCAGTACTCCTCCCAAGAGCCGTCAGTCCTGATGCAAGCAGTGGGCTGCCACTTGGGAGGAGTTATGCAAATATCAAAATGCCTTGACGTGTGGAGGTCAATCTGGAGAAGTGGTTGTTCCTAAGCAGGGTGTATTTGCATTTAGACCGCCCTATTTAACCACTTCAGCCCCGGAAGGATTTACCCCCTTCCTGACCAGAGCACTTTTTGCGATTCGGCACTGCGTTGAATTAACTGACAATTGCGCGGTCGTGTGACGTTGTACCCAAACAGAATTGACGTCCTTTTATCCCCACAATTAGAGCTTTCTTTTGGTGGTATTTGATCACCTCTGCGGTTTTTATATTTTGCGCTGTAAACAAAAAAAAGTGACAATTTTGAAAAGAAAATATATATTTTTTACCTTTTGCTATAATATATATCCAAAATAAAAATATAAAAAAATGAATTTATTCATCAGTTTAGGCCATTATGTATTCTTCTACTTATTTTTGGTAAATAAGATCGCAATCAGCGTTTATTGATTGGTTTGCGCAAAAGTTATCGCATCTACAAACCATGAGAATTGATTTATGGCGTTTTTTATTTTTACTGGTAATGGTGGCAATCTGCAATTTTTATAGGGACTGCGATATTGCGGCGGACAGATCGGACACTTTTTACACTTTTTTTTGGCACTATTGACATTTATACAGCGATCGGAGCTATAAATAACCACTGATTACTGTATAAATGTCACTGGCAGGGAAGGGGTTAACACTAAGGGGCCGATCAAGGGGTTAACTGTGTTCCCTAGGTGTGTTCTATCTGTGTGGGGGCTGGGCTGGCAGGGGCACCAGAGATCTAACTGATCCCGAAGACAGGAATCAGTAGATCACTGTCATGCCACCTGACAGAACGGCAAAACCGCCGTGTTTACATCAGGAGTTCCCCCGTTCTTCCTCTGTAGAACGCGATCGCGGGTCACCGGCAGACATCGAATCCACCCGACCCATGGCCACACTCACGGAGCGTGCGGCGGGCACTCTGCACTCTGCAGCAGTAAAAGTACGCGAGCCGGTCGGCAAGTGGTTAAAGGGTTACTAAACCCAGGACCCTGCATTCACTATATCTGGTCTCCCACAGTACACAGAACATGGAAATGCACTTAATTTAGTAAATATAAACTGATAAATACCTTTTCTCATCTGCAGTATATAGCAGTCTTGTGAGTTCTATCAGTGTCTGGTTAAAGCTTGTAGGAGGAGTTTTCTGACTGTCCTTTGAGACTGCAATATACATGTGCAGAACAAAAAAAAATTGTTATGTTTTGTTTTGATTCGTTATTTACATAAATTTGTTTAGTAAAATTTGTTTAATCCGTTGAATTTGTTTTCGGAATTCGCTTTGTTTACTCATACTCAAATTGATTACAATTTTTGGAATTGGAATAGTTTTCAGATTCGAATAGTTTTCGAATCAATTTCAAATAATTTTCGCATTTGAATAGTTTTCGAATTTGAAAAGTTGTCAAATTCAAAGAGTTTTCAATTTTCCAAAGAGAATAGAATAGAATCGAATAGGAACTAAAGGAATAGATTAGAAAAAAATATAATGAAATACAAAAGAATATAACAGAAAATGAAAGAATAGAATATAATGGAATAGAAACGAATAGAATAAAATAGAAAAAATAGAACCAACTCCTGAAATTAGAATAGAAAAGAATAGAATAGAAAATAATATAATTTAAAAAAAACAATAGAATAAAATAGAAATAATATAACCATTTCCCAAAATTCAAATAGAATCAATTCGAATTTGAATAGAATAGAAAAGAACAAAATAGTACAGAAAAAAACATAGAATAGAATAGAAGGAATATAAGCATATTCCTATTCTAATCTATTCATTTCTATTCTATTCAAATTCAAATTGATTCTATTTGAATTTTGGGAAATGGTTATATTCTTTCTATTCCATTGTTTTTTAATTCTATTGCTTTTCTCTTCTATTATAGTCTATTCTATTCTTTTTTTCTATGCTATTATTTTGTATTGTATGTAATGTATTCAAATTCAAATGTATTCTATTTGAAATTTGAATTTCAGAAGATAGTTATATTCTATTTTATTCTATTCTTTGTTATTCTATTCTATTTGTTTATATTCTATTCAATTCTTTCATTTTCTATTTTGTTCAGTTTTTTCTATATTATGTTATATTCTTCTTATATTTTCTATTCTATTCTATTTTTTCTATTTTATTCTCTTTGGAAATTGGAAAACTATTCAAACTCGAAAACTTTTTTTTAAATTTCAGATTCGTTTAAATTCGGTACTAGTGTAACTCGGATACATCGGAATTCCCAAAAAACGAATATTTGACCGAATTTTAATTTGGAAGTAAACTAACTGCACATGCCCCTGACCCTCTGTCAGGAGAGTGCTGATTGGCCCTGTGCTGATCATATGCACCCTCCCAAGAAAAAAAAAACACCTCTCTAGCAATACACACCAAACTGAGCATGTGCAGTCTGACTCCAAAGGCTCTGTGTTATCCAGAAATTATTAGGGGACAGTGGAAGGAGGGGAGGATCAGAGAAGACAGGATCAAACAGCCTTTTTACACAATGCAGAGGATTAACACCTTAAGTTCCACAGTAAGTATAACAAGCATGCTTTACTGCATAAACAGACTGATTTTACTGTTGTGGGTTTAGTAACACTTTGATGTGCAATGTAATGCTGATCCTCCATGATCGAAAGAATTGAAATCCAATGTATAAAAGGGGCAGGCCAGGGACAGTCATGCTGGGGAGGAAAGCCCTAGATGATGCTGGATGTCCTCCAGCCAGGAAATGAGGAAGGCTCTATCTAAATTGCTGCAGCTTTTACTGCACACTGTGAGAAGCTCACAGTGTACAGTGATACCAGAGTAATCCATTTCAGTCCAGGCGAGGATTCTGTACAACTGTGCAAGACTAGAGGAAAGGTCGGAGGTCAGCTTTAAAGGAAGTTAAAAAAAAAGGTCTACTGGCAGGATCAACAGGTAATAAAAATATATTATGGGGGGACTGCATCAAATATGTCTTTGCCCAAAGGTAACATGCATGTTTATGGGGTATATACTGTATACCTGTACAGGCTGTGTACACCAATGCATTATGGGACAGTTATGCCAAGAGTCATGCATTGGTGTCAATGGCTTAATAAACATCCATCCCATAATAAACAATGCTCTGAGTATGTATTGTGTGCTAAAGAAATAAACACTGACGGTAACAAGCGGGTATTATGTACACAGGAGCCACAAAGATCCATTGTCTGTGTAATACAAAGTAAACACAGAGAGTGAGCCGTCATTTATTACCTGCCAAGGCCAGGCACTGGGCACACTGGTTTGTACTGGGAATTCATGGAGGTAGACTTGTCACCTTTGCACAGAGGACACGGTCATTGCCTATAGTCTTCCTTCATATTTGCAGTGCATTCGGAAAGTATTCACATAACAATACCCCATAGTGACAACGTGAAAGAAGTTTGAAATGTTTGCAAATTTATTAAAAATAAAAAAATGAAAAAAATCCCATGTACATAAGTACAGGGCCGGGGCCAGGGGTGGGCAGATGGGATGGCTGCCCTGGGCGCAGTGTGTATTGTAGGGATTGGGGGCACCGCAAATTCCTTCTACTATAAGGCTGACAAGAGTAGTGACAGCGGCATCATTCACTACTTCTGTCAGCCCAGCTCTGAAAGCGTCAAGGAGAGGAGAGAGCCAGGAGGAGGTGCAGGCTGTGCTCTCTATTTCCCTCATCCTCATAAGCTCATACATAATGAAGCCATTTTGGCCTCTTTGCCCTGGGCACTGAACAGGGGCGTTGCTAGGGGGTGGCTATTGGGGCTATAGCCCCGAGTCTGGGGCCCATAGCCTCGAGTCTCTTACCGGGTGGGTGCAGTTCTGCAATTAGCAGGTATGTCTCTATGGGGACCCTGATGTAAGGGGAATCCACACTCAGGTATGTAACAATATTTTTTATATATATATATATATACACACACACACACACACACACACACACATATTATATACATGTGTATGCCCACTCAAGCGTATGACTTTCTTTACTTTGCTGCTATGGGCTCTAGCCCCAGATCTTTTGTAGACCTAGCAACGCCCCTGGCACTGAATGATATTGTCCTGGCACTGCATAAGTATTCACAGCCTTTGCTCAATACTTTGTTGAAGCACCTTTGGCACTAATTACAGCCTCAAGTCTTTTTGAGTATGATGCTACAAGCTCGGCACACCTATTTTTGGAAAGTTTCCCCCGTTTTTCTTTGCAGGACCTCTCACGCTGAATCAGTTTGGATGGGGAGCTTCAGTGCACAGCCATTTTACAGAGATTTCAAGTCTGGGCTCTGCCACTCAAGGACATTCACAGAGTTGTCCTGTAGCCACTCCTTTGTTATCTTGGCTGTGTGCTTAGGGTCTTTGTCCTGTTGGAAGATGAACCTTCGCCCCTGTCTGATTTCCAATAGTAAAACAAAACCCTCTGGGGTGGGATTTTTTGAGCCACAAGAATGGTCGTATGTATAGATAACAATTGTTTTTATTGTTACAATAATTTAAAAATATCACATGTTGTACAAAATTAAAATTCAACCATAGTAACCATGATTTTTTGCACAATGCTGCCACCACCATGCTTCACTGTAGGGATGGTATTGGCCAGGTGATGAGCGGAGCCTGGTTTCCTCCATGACGCTTGCCATTCAGGTCAAAGAGTTCAATCTTAGTTTCATCAGACCAGATAATTTTGTTTGAGTCCTTCAGTCCCTTTTGGCAAACTCCAGGTGTGCTTTTTACTGAGAAGTGGCTTCCGTCTGGCCACTCTACCATACAGGCCTGATTGGTGGAGTGATGCAGAGATGGTTGTTCTTCTGAAAAGTTCTCCTCTCTCCACAGAGAAATACTGGAGCTCTGTCAGAATGACCATCAGGTTCTTGGTCACCTCCCTGACTAAGGCCCTTCTCCCCCGATCGCTCAGTTTGGCTGGGCAGCCCGCACTAGGAAGAGTCCTGGGGGTCCCAACCGTCTTCCATTTGCAGATGATGGAGGCCACTGTGCTCATTGGGACCTTCAATGCTGCAGAAATGTTTCTGTACCCTTCCCCAGATCTGTGCCTCCATACAATCCTGTCTCAGAGGTCTACAGACAATTTCTTGGACTTAATGGCTTGGTTTGTGCTCTGACATGCACTGTGTACTGTGAGACCTTCTATAGACAGGTGTGTGCCTTTCCAAATCATGTCCAATCAACTGAATTTACCACAGATGGACTCCAATCAATTTATAGAAACTTCTCAAGGATGATCAGTGGAAACAGAATGCACCTGAGCTCCATTTTGAGTGTCATGGCAAAGGCTGTGAACATTTATGTACATGTGATTTTTGTTTTATATTTTTAATAAATTTGCAAAGATTTCAAACAAACTTCTTTCACATTGTCATTATGGGGTATTGTTTGTAGAATTTTGAGGAAAATAATGAATTTAATCAATTTTGGAATAAGGCTGTAACTAGGGTTGCCACCTCATCCCGTTAAACCTGAACACATATGAATTACACAGGTTGTTCTGAGGCTGATTTAATGCAGATGAGGCACCAAGTGAGTTTAATTACCACCTTAATCAGCCACAGAACAACCTGTGTAATTAATATGTGTTCGGTTTTAAAGGGATGAGGTGGCAACCCTAGCTGTAACATAAAATGCGGAAAAAGTGAAGCACTGTGAATACTTTCTGGATGCACTGTATAACAACAGAAAACAGAATTGCCTACAGATTTTACAGAGAGTTCGCCTTATCTGGAGCTCTCTGCGACTTTTCTTGATGCTCCCTGGCAACAGCACATCTGTGTTTTTGCGGATTTAGGTGTGGCACATTTAGGGCTGTCCTTTGTGTGACCGTCGCTTGCACCTTTCTTGAAAAAAAATGTGCCACATCAAAACATGTAGTTTGTTCCCATGTGTTTTGGCATGCGATTTCTTGCACACTGTAGCAAGGATTAAATAGAGCCACAGTGCGCATGTAAAAAAAAAAAATGTGTGCATCATGGAAAGCGCACGACTTTGCACACTTGTACAATTTTCAACAGTGTTTTCGAGAGTTTCAGCGCTCATGTGCGGTAATCTGCTTTTTTATGCACTGAATAAATGCAGGTCACGTCACCCAGAGAGCCCGCCCCTTGTGACGTCACTGGATGGCCACGGCCCATGGACGGATGGAGGCACCAGCGTTGAAGGAAGACTGATTTTATTTTTAGCGGCGGCGGACGAAGAAGACCTCACCGGAGAGCTAAGACTGAGAAGAAACCACCATAGAGAGAGGAAGGAAAAGAAACAGCGGAGGGAGAAGACAGCAGAGGGAGAAGAAACCACCGTAAAGAGAAGAGGGAGAAGGAAGACCAGAGGGAGAAGACAGCGGAGGGAGAAGACAGCGGAGGGAGAAGATAGCAGAGGGAGAAGACAGCAGAGGGAGAAGACAGCAGAGGGAGAAGACAGCTGAGGGAGAAGACAGTGGAGGGAGAAGACAGCGGAAGGAGAAGACAGCGGAGGGAGAAGACGGCAGAGGGAGAAGACGGCAGAGGGAGAAGACAGCGGAGGGAGAAGACGGCAGAGGGAGAAGACATCGGAGGGAGAAGACGGCAGAGGGAGAAGACGGCAGAGGGAGAAGACAGCGGAGGGAGAAGACAGCTGAGGAAGAAGACAGTGGAGGGAGAAGACAGCGGAGGGAGAAGACAGCGGAGAGAGAAGACAGCGGAGGGAGAAGACAGCGGAAGGAGAAGACAGCGGAGGGAGAAGGAAGACCAGAGGGAGAAGGAAGACCAGAGGGAGAAGGAAGACCAGATAGAAAAGGAAGACCAGAGGGAGAAGGAAGACCAGAGGGAGAAGACAGCAGAGGGAGAAGACAGCGGAGGGAGAAGACAGCGGAGGGAGAAGACAGCGGAGGGAGAAGACAGCGGAGGGAAGACCAGAGGGAGAAGACAGCGGAGGGAGAAGGAAGACCAGAGGGAGAAGACAGCAGAGGGAGAAGGAAGACCAGAGGGAGAAGACAGCGGAGGGAGAAGGAAGACCAGAGGGAGAAGACAGAAGAGGGAGAAGACCAGAGGGAGAAGACAGCGGAGGGAGAAGACAGCAGAGGGAGAAGACAGCAGAGGGAGAAGACAGGGGAGGGAGAAGACAGCGGAGGGAGAAGACAGCGGAGGGAGAAGACACGATTTTTAATAAAGGACTTGTCAAAAAATGTCTCTTGTGTTTTGTAAAACTACACTTCCTTTTTTTGGTGAATGGGTAGGGGTACAATGTACCCCATACTCATTCAAATGGGGGGGGCGGGATCTGGGGGTCCCCTTGTTAAAGAAGGCTTACAAATTCTGATAAGCCCCCCGCCCGCAGACCCCAATAACCACAGCCCAGGGTTGTCGGGAAAGGGCCCTTGTCCCACCCCAAAGCACCCCATGTTGAGGGTATGCGGCCTGGTACAGTTCAGGAGGGAGGCACTCACTGGTCCCCTCCCTTTCCTGACCTGCATGCACGGATAAGGGTCTGGTATGAATTTTGGGGGGGGCCCCACACCATTAAAAAAAAAAAAAATTGGCATGGGGGGTATACCCTCCAAATCCATACCAGACCCGAAGGGACCCCACGCCATTTTTCTTTTACAATTTTTATATTTGCCAGCAATTCTTTCTTTTTTTTTTTTTTTTACATTTAGCGGTCATTGGGGTGCCCCACTGATGCTGATGACTCATTGGTTGTTAAGGACGCGGCGGCCGGATTCCCAGGCCACTTCTTAGCAATCAGCTATATACAGTGAATGTAAGAAAAAATTGCAAATCCCGGTAAAAACGCAGTTAAATAAACGCGGAAAGCACAGCAATAAGCAGAGACGCTCAAAAGCCTAAGGCTTTGTTCATACTAATGCGACTACAAAGGTTTGTGACTTTGGAGTGTGACTTTGATGCGACTTTACATTCTATGGCACTCAAGTCGTGTCACGGTAGTGCAGGAACCTTTTCAGAGTTGCTGCGACTTTAAGTCGCTTCAATTGGAACGGGTGCCATTGAAATAAATGGGCTTTGACTTGCCATGTGACTTTGTGTGTCCAAAGTCCTAAGCACTGCATGCATGAACATAGTTTCATTTATTAGTAGTAATAATTTATTTGTTTGGATTTTAATTTTGCTACATTGGATTTTTTTTGTTACATTGTTTATTGTTGTCACGTTTTGATTTGAATTATTCCTTTGGTTTATATTTTTTCCAAGGGGGGTAGACAATTTAATTTTATTGGTCAGCTTTACCAAAATACGCCCAATAATCATAATTATAACAATTCAGGTATTTAAAAGACACTTATATTCATTTGGGAGATCATAAAAAATAATTTTGTGAGATTTATGAGCAAAAAAAAATTCCAGCGCCTCTGTAGATTTATAGTACGCTGTTTTTTCGTTTTCGTATTTTTACGCCGATGAACTTCTGACCTAATAAAAACGCTGGGCTCATATGTGACGCAATTAACGTAAATGGTAGTGGAATGCGAGGTGACAAATGCTTTATAGCAAGTCGCTCCCACTGAGGAACCTGTTCATCCAGCTTTTTGGCATGGGGACCTCATCGTCCTCTCCCTGGGGTGTGCCACCCTCCTAAATCTCTACCGAAACCAGCAAGCCTAGAAGTATAGAGCAGAGAGCCAGGAAAAACACTCTACAGCTGCAGCCACAACCAGACCTGGTGCACGTCGCCTCCTACTGGCCAATAAAAAAAATAGCTTCCTATTGTGTTGGGTGGGTCTATTTACCAGCATTTTCACCCAAAATAAACACAATTTTCAACCAATATTTTCTTGTGAAAAAGTTGTGTGAATGTTGAGTAAAAACATTGATAATAAGCAAAATGAAACAAAAAAAAATTCCTCATCCCCAATATACAAATTTACCATTATGTCCAGTAAATGTCCAACAAGGTGCAAATCGCACCACTTTAACCACTTGACCTCCAGAAGATTTATCCTCTTCCATTACCAGGCCATTTTTTGCTATACAGCACTGCGTTACATTAACTGAATACTGCATGGTCATGCAACGCTGTACATACATTACATTTATGTCATTTTCCCCCACAAGTAGAGCTTTCTTTTGGTGGTATTTGATCACCTCTGCAGTTTTTATTTTTTGCGTTTTAACCACTTCCTGCCCACCGTATGCAGAATGACGGCCGGGAAGTGGTTCAGTTATCCTGACTGTTCATCATATAGCATCCAGCAGGATAACCCGTGATCACGGAGGTGACGAAGGCTCTTTACCATGTGATCAGCTGTAACCAATCACAGCTGATCACAGTGTGAACCAGCAAGTGGCGGTAAATGGCTTTCCTCAGTTCGCACTGACAGGGAGAGCCGATTGGCGTCTCTCCTATCGGGGGGGGGGGTGCATGGTGATGATCAGAGCATTAATTATCAGTGCAGCCCCCATCAGAGGTGCCCACCACATATGCCAATCAGTGCCCATCAGCTGCTAGTCAGTGCTCATCAAGATGCCAGTCAGTGCCCATCAAAGTGTCAATCAGTGCCCATCAGTAACGCCTGTCAGTGCCCTTGACAGATGCCAATCAGGGTCCAGGCAGCAGCTCCAGGGTGGCAGGCTTCCTCCTTGGCTCCACGTCAGGCGTCCAATAGGATCGCCAGAGGTTTTGGCCAGTCAGGAAACAGACCTGCTTCCTGATTGGCGGGGAGAAGATTTAGTGTGAAAATAGTGAAGATTCATTCGCTATCGTCACACAACCATGTGGGATCGGGACGCACTGCTCTGCCCACCCTTTTTTGAAGCCTATTAGAGCCACTGGCTCTAATCAGGTGCTTCTAAATACAGGGCCCCCCCCCCTCTACATTCATGCATATGAAAGGGGCCGGGCGCATGGATAGGGAGGGCGGTGGCGCTGTTGGGGGGGGGGCAGCACTCGTGCACCCACAATGCACAGGCTGCCATTGGAAGGTTTATGATGCACACAAAGTGGATTTTTTAAAATTATGATTTAAATATTTATTTTATTACTTTTTTATTTTATAAACATATAAAATATATATTGTTTTAATGTATTATTTATTTTCAATGTATTTAAATGAAGGTTTTTGTGCGCGGAGTTCAGCTTTAAGGTGTGCTGCCAGCCTATTCAAAATGAAGGGGATGTCTTAACGCAATGCGCCTCAAATTACCCCCCAACATTTTGAGCTGGGAATGAGGGACATCTACTAGCAAATGTATGTAGGCATGGGACACACCCCCGCCACTCCCACTTGAAGGAGAATTAACCCCAAAAAAGTTAATCAAATCCACAAGAGCTTTTTTTTGTACCACTACTATTCCATTATACTAGCTTTTAAAATTTACACATGCAGCAATTTAGAAATTGGATGAAAGGTTTGGCACTGGGAAGCAC
The DNA here is from genome assembly GCA_018402905.1 of Glandirana rugosa. Taxonomy (NCBI): domain Eukaryota; kingdom Metazoa; phylum Chordata; class Amphibia; order Anura; family Ranidae; genus Glandirana; species Glandirana rugosa. Next base: position 346,802 of record BLSH010337865.1, on the reverse strand, counting down.
AGTGCATTTTATATATAACTATGTAGATCAGACCAGAATAAGGGACAAATGAGGAGGAAAGAGGGACATTGCTCCAAATCAGGGACAGTCCCTCGAAATCAGGGACAGTTGGGAGCTATGCTCAATGCATTATTACGGGTCAATCACAGAATGTGAATAGGGCTTTATTGTCCTGCAAACCAGCCGAAGTTTAATCTCCCCGTCTCTTGGAATTAAGCTGTGCCCCCCATGTGGTGGTCAGCGGGGTATGATGGAATCCGGCAATAATTGGTAGAGGATTCTCTTGCCTGACCGGATCACAGACTCAGAATGACTCATGGGGGGGACTCTGGTCTGTGTGCACAGTCAGGGGTCTCCATCCTTCCATGATGGAGTTTAGTGATGGATGGTGACGCAGTAGTGGTGGCTCCTCCTCACGCTCGGTCACATGGAGCCCTTGTTGTGTCTAGGGATAATACCACTCGGAGACCTTGGAGAGGGCGGCTGTGCCCTTGCTCTTCTGCTACCAGGGATTATGGTAACATCTGTTCCCCGTGCAGCGCAGAGTCAGGGAGAGAGAGACTAAACAGGGAGCTGTGCACAGCCAAGGCACCTGCTGGAAATCATCTCCTCCGAAATACATCAGGGACCAATCACACCTCGGTGTCCCAATACGTTGTGTTAACCACTTCAGCCCCGGAAGGATTTCCCCCTTTAAGACCAGATCACTTTTTGCGATTCGGCACTGCGTCGCTTTAACTGACAATTGCGCGGTTGTGCGACGTTGTACCCAAACGAAATTTGCATCCTTTTGTCCCCACAAATAGACCTTTCTTTTGGTGGTATTTGATCCCCTCTGCGTCATTTCTGATTGCCGCTATAAACAAAAAAATAGCGACAATTTTGAAAAAAAAAACAATATTTCTTACTTTTTTCCTAAAATACATATCCCAAAAAATTATAAAAAAAATGTATTCATCAGTTTTGGCCGATATATATTCTTCCTCATATTTTTGGAAAAAAAAAAATCGCAAATGGCGTATATTGATTGGTTTCCGCAAGAGTTGCAGCGTTTACAAACAATGAGAATTTGTTTATGGGGTTTTTATTTATTTTTTTATTTTACTAGTAATGGCTGCGATCTGCGATTTTTTACGGTACTACGACATTGCAGAGGACATGTCGGACACTTTTGACACTTTTTTGGGATCATTGGTAACAGTGATCAGTGCTATGAAAATGCCGACAACGCATGGCAATGTGTTAGGCTTGGTTCTAGACGTATGTATGATGAATAAATTTGCTTTGTTTCGTTTAGATTTGTTAATCTAGTTATTTTGTTTCGCTAAATACAGTTGATTCATTCAATTCGTATTCAGAATTTTTTACATTTTCTTTGAATTTACTGATTTTTTTTCAATTCGAAACATTCAAATCGATACAGTTTCAAATCGGTCGAAATGAAAATGTTACATTTTTTTTTCAATTCAAATGCAGCAAAGTGAACAATCGAAAAACATTCCTCATCAATTGATTACAATGACCCTTTAAATCAACTTTACCTTAACAAAAACAGCATTGTTTCAAAATGGTACTCTAATAACACACACAGTCTTTGATTTCAGAAATGTGTTTACAGTTTGAATTCGAATGGAATGCGATGTAAAATTTGATTTGAATTTCAATGCCAATTTCAGAACTTTGGACGAATTTTGTTTCATTATTCTGAGCATTTGGTAAACTTTGTTTATACTGTAATTCGGGTATTCAGATGTATCCGAATCTCCAAATAATGAACAAAACCTCCGAATAATAATTCAGAACGAAACAAACCCCACATGTCTGCTTGGTTCACACTTGTGCGTGCGCCGGAGTGCGCTCATCTCCCATGCGTCGCTTGCAGGGCAGCCCATTTATTTCAGTGAGCTGCCCAACACACAAGAATGCAAGTCCTCTGAGCGTTTTCCAAAATCGTGTTGCTGTGAAACGCAGCACCAAAAGTTTTGGCGAAAATGCACACATTATCAGATGCAAGGGGGTTCTATTAGGAATTAAGAAATAATGGCACTGCCATGCATCTGCTAAATGGCAGCGCGCTTCTGTGCGTACTGGCATGAGTGTGCACCTAACCTTTAGGTGCGTTGTGGTTTGCTGAAATTCATGTGCATTGGAGCCGCATTGCCAAAGTATATTCAAAATGAATGGCACTGCTACATTACTGCAACACACTGCACTGGACCATGCAAACTTTAGCATTACGTTAGTGCGTGTGCGTCAATGTGCGCTTTTTCATGGGATAATGTGCATTGTGTTAAGGCAGCCATTTAAATGAATTGGCTGCCAACACACTGAAAAGGTTAAAAAAAAAAAGTGAGTGGCTGGGTATCATGTGATCGGTATGACCAATCATACCGATCATATGATTACAATGTAAACAAAATGGCTTCCATTCATGACCTCTTGCTTGCTACTGTGATGCTGTGATTGGCCCACAGCTATTACATGGTACCTGGCACCCTGTACCGCCACACTAGTTATATGATGACGCTGCATTGCACTGGTGACAGTATGTTAAAAAAAAAAAAAAATTATTTAATTTCTTCATTTTCAAAAAAATTATAACAAAAAAATTACAACTTCAAAAAACATGCAGACACAGCAGCGCGCGATTAGCTCCAGCAGCTGTCAAAGTCAGTCAGCCAATCAGGGGAGAGAGGGGACGGGCCAGGTTGGGGCTCTGTGTCTGAATGGATACACAGAGCTGTGACTCGGCTTGAGTGCCCCCATAGAAAGCTGATAGATGAGGGGGCACTCGAAGGAGGGAGGGGCCAGGAGCAGCAAAGAGGGACCCGAGAAGGAGGATCCGGGCTGCTCTGTGCAAATTCAACTGCACAGAGGAGGTAAGTATAACTAAAAAAGTGAGTCTTTACAATCACTTTAACCAAAGAAATGTAGAAGAATACATTTGTGCAAAGTTCATAAACATGCATGCTATGAAGCTTGGACAGATTTAGCGTAAAGACATTTGAATCTTCTGACCACCCTTTAGCAGTCATTAGCCGGGGATGCTAATCAGATTCCTTGATGTGCAGATGACCACTAGAGGGAGTGTTTGTAAAGAAGAATAGATGGAATACAATATTCCAAATATGGAAGAACCATAATATAAAACTGTAATAGATACGTCACAAACGACTTAAGGTCAGTGGAAATACAATGAAATGGAGTAAACGGATATGGCGCTGTCTATTGAATAAATAATGAAATATTATGTGAATTACTAGTATAAGGTGCTTTAAAGTGCAAATGTAAAAAATTGAAAAAATATCCGCATATATCTCATATATAGGTAAAATACTAAAAAGTGCTGTCAAGTGGATAACAAGTCCAAGGTGGGTCTTAAAAGATAATATTAAACATCAAGTGTGAAATAAAAGGTGTTTTCTTTAAAAAGTGAGAAAATATGAAAAACATTTGATAATTGATGAATAAAGCAATAAAGTGGATGTAAAGTCACACGTGTAAACCGGATTTTTAAAATGTCCCATATAGTATAAAACAACGTTGAACTTTCAGATAATATCACACAAGTGCCATGAATGTTCATAAAAAGTCTATAAATTCTGTGAAATTCCAAGTGGATATACAGTCTCCTATATATTTTTCTAAAACTACACGATCCTTTCGTAGCAATATGATTCCAAAGAAAAAACAGAATCCTCCACTGATACCCTTAATCCTTATTGAGTCTATAGCAGTCGGTACAAGTGGATATACAGTTTCAATATGTATAAGGCAGGTATTTTCCAATAAAAAACTCTATGCAGTAACGTGCTGTTTAAGTGTTCTTCGAAAACCTAATGTGGCTTGTGGAAATCACTCGTGCTCACCCCCGATGTGCCCTCACTTACCAAATCCTTCACACCCCTCTGGGGTCTCTCGCTCCAATTGTAATGGAATTCTCCATTACAGACAAAATATGGTCAAAGGAGGCCATCTTAGAGACGGGCACTGACACATGTTGCAATTGGAGCGTTTTTCTCTTCCTTGTGAAGCTAAAGCTGCTAACCATTCACTCCCGTGTAGCCCCCACTCGTGCTCACTAAAG
>BLSH010337865.1:301929-321839 GCA_018402905.1 Glandirana rugosa | reverse complement strand
TGTGGCTGGAGAATTAATTCCCAATGGAGTAGCTCACTGTTCTCCCGAGCAACATGGCCCAAGGCCCTCTTGTGGGATGTTCCCGGTCTGCAGTGGTCACAACCTACCAAAAGCAGTTCAAGGAAGGAAAACTGATGACATGGTCCTGGGTGACCTAGTTCACATGGAGAGTGAAGGCTGGCTTGTGTAGTCCAATCCAATAGAAGAGCTTCTGTTGCTCTAATTGCTGAAAAGGTTAATGCTGGTTCTGCATTGCAGTTTGTTGTGTATGGAGCTGCGTAGCTGCAGACCCGTCGGGGCGCTTATACTGACAGACAAAAGAACCTACAATGAGTATGAGTATGAGTATGAGCATGAGCGTGAGTATCAGAACTGGACCACGGAACAATGGAAGAAGATGGCCTGGTCTGATGAATGTACCTCATGTGAATGGCTGGGTGTGTGTGCTGCACTTACCTGTGGAAGATATGGCACCAGGATGCACTATGGGAAGTCTCCTTGGAAGTTAACAGATCTTAAAGGATCTGCAACTGACGTCTTGGTGCAAGATACCACAGCATACCTTTAGAGATCTATGCCTTGATGGGTCAAAGCTGTTTTGGCAGCAAAAGGAGGACTTACTCAATAATAGGTTGGTGGTTATAACGTTATGTCTGATTTGTGTATGCTACCTCCCTGGTTACTAGTTTCAAGCTCAGGTAGAGGATGGGATGTTCCTTCCCTGACTGATTCATCTGGCACTGGAGCGCACCAAAATCATGACAGATGCATTGGTGTGCGCCAGAAACCGATGAATAAAATCTACTGGCACAGGCTTGTGCCTCCTTCAAAGCCTGGAAGACCTATTTCTACATTCAAGACACCAGCTTAGGCAATTTCTTCTTGGTTAGAACACTCAGGGGTTTGGCCAAACCCCTATAGTTGACACAAATTACCTATAATAGCCAGCTGTGCCCAAGAATGACATATCCTGATTCTTGGTTTGAGTAGGCAATACCTTGTTATGAGGTTCAACAATTACATTTCTGTACTGAGTATCTGTGAAAGCAAGCCCGCTTCCCTCCCTCTGTCCCTTCCCAGGTTGCCCAGATGTAACAAACACGTATTTTCACTGTACCTTGGTATGCTCAAAGGGTGGTGGTTTTGGATGAAATCAGAAGGTGCATAGTATGAGACCAGAGTATCCAGATCAGTACGAGAAGCCCTGGTGTGGGAATCTTGTCCAAGACTCCAACCTCTCTCACTCCTATCAACCCAATCAATGAAAACCCATACACGAGGTACACATGAGCGAGATCCCCCAACTCCAATGAGAGCAAGCAATTTCTCTGGGGTGATCTCTTTTTCATCTATCAGCTCAGGATGAACTAGTGTGAATTCTGCACAGTGTCTCCAACGTGAGGTGGGTTTGGTTGCCCACAATAATATGCTGTAGGTTGTTCATGTTACCTCTTGTTTTTCCAGTCTGTGTTTGGGGTTTTACATCTGTACGTATGCTTGCATTTTTGCAAGTTTACTTAGAACATTCAGAGATTCAGATTAATAATTTTATAAAAATCATTTATTAAAGAAAAAACTGCATTAAATATTTACAGAAATTGTATTACAACATTGTAAAAGTGAAATTAACTTAGGTAGAGTCCATCTGGTCTTGGTAAACTGCAGAGTTTGGATCTCTTGAAGATCCTGATTCCTCCTGTATTGAATTGTATTGTGACTGTACTGTCTGCCTTCATCATGTAAAGCACCGCGCAAATAGTTGGTGCTTTATAAATCCTATATTATAATAATAATAATAATAAAAAAAGTCTAATCTGATGTCGCAATAGTCACTGGCCCTCATAAATGACTCTTCCTTATTAGTATAAATGAGGGCATGCAGTTGCTACCATATAGGCCTTCTCTTGTGCCTTGGCCAGGGTGTTGCAGAACCCTGTAGCGGGTGTTGTAGTTTTCCTGGAGTGCGTTTTTTAATGCCCATTAGAAACACCCTTAGACTCCATCCAGCCTAAGCGTTCTGTGAATTCACACAAAAGCGTGCATGTTTGTGAACATTCATAGAACGCATGAAATCACGTGTTGTACTTGCAATGCCATTCCTTTAAAATGGCACTCCAAACGCGGCAAGCAGATGTGCATTTTTGTGCCTGTAAAACACGCCGCAACGTGAAGGGAAAGAAGGCACAATGCTCAATGTCAAAAAAGTACAGAAGCTTCTTTGGTAAATTTGTTGTGTGTAGGGCCGCCCATTGAAATTAAAGGGCTGTCCTATTATGTAGCGTGAAAAGGAGCAAAAAAAGTGTACAAAAGCCATACCCAAATGCGGCAAGAAGAAGTGCGTTTTTGTGTGTGTTGAAACGTGCTACAGTGTATGGTTAAAAAATGTGCAATGCTCAATACCATAAAAATACAGGCGCTTCTTTGGCCCGTTTGTTGTGAATAGGGCAACCCATTGAAATGCAATGAGCTGTCCTATACTTGTAACATATAAACACACAAAAAAAGCGTACAAAAAGTGCGTTCACAAGACACTAAATGTGAACCTATTGGGAATAGAAAGAGCAAGTAGGACTTTAAATACCCCTCCAAAGTACACACAGGTACAAAAGTATATACAAAAATACAAAATAATTAGTTATTTGACAATAAAAATGTATTAAAACATACAACATATGAGCTTGCATATTGATTCTGCCAAATATAGCCACCATGGAGTTACATGCTATATGATCGAGATATAGGATAGAAGTCTACGCGTTTCATTGAAGTACAGCTTCTTCAGACCACCTAGCTCCAGAGGAACCATAGAGATTGTTTCTAAAGGTAGAAGAGCATATCAGTCTGATTCATAATATAATGTAATCATATTTATTCACAAAAAATTATTATGATAACTTCACTGAAAAGACAGAACGGAATACTTTATACATCAATACAACAATACTATTGCTCAGAGATCGGGATGGAGGAGAGAAGAGAAGGAAAAAAAACACCTTAAAATGAGGATCACGTATTTACCCATATATTTGTTTATACCCTTTCAGCGGCAATATGCTGGTTATCTTGACCTATTTGTTTCTTCATCACTTGACTTTGTTTCTTCATCACTGTGCACTTTGGGAATTATATGTGTCCACTTTTGGACCATTATTCCCCCTTCACTCATTATAATTAACTTTTTCCCCATACGCATTAACCCCACACCCAACCCTCTTTACTTTCGCACTTCCCCATTTCATTGCACATAAGCTATCTATCTAGTGCACACCTACACTTGATGTAGATGCTATCACTAATGGCTCGTACACACGGGACGACGATCGTGCGTACGACCATGTTGAATCATACGTTGACGGTCGTATGTAGCCTACTGACATGCACACGACGGTCGTACATACAACTTGCGGCCGGCCGAACGTGATGACGCGAACGAGCGTATAATGAGGAAGTAGCGTCACCTTTTGGGCTCCTTCATCTAATTTCATGTTAGTTGAAGTGGACTTGGCGCATGCGTGTTTAGCACAATACAACTTTGTTGAACACAGCTGCTCTACACACGATACAACGGTCGTATGCGAGCTTGTTGACACAACCAAGTTTTCTAGTCTGCACATACAACTCCCACGAACGACCGTCGTATGTTCAACTGTTGAAAGCACGTCCACAGACGATCGATTCTGTATACAACGGTCGTGAGTACGACGTGTTGAACACGATCGTCGTCCCGTGTGTACGAGGCTTAAGACCCCTTCCACACTGAGGCAGTTTCCAGGTGTTTTAGCGCTAGAAATAGCGCCCGTAAGGCGCCTGAAAACTGCCCCCCATTCATTACAATGGGTGCTTTCTGGACGTTACGAAAAGTTCTGCAAGCAGCATCTTTGGGGTGGGTTGGGACTTGTAGTGTTGTCACTTCATCCCTTTAAAACCAAACACATATTAATTACTCAGGTTCTGTAGCTGATTAAGGTGGTAATGAAACTCACTTGGTGCCTCATCTGCATTAAATTATCCTCAGAACAACCTATGTAATTCATATGTGTTCGGGTTTAGAGGGATGAGGTGGCAACCTTACTTGGGAATGCTGTATACAGCGCTCCCAAAACGCCCCTGCCCATTGCAATGAATGGGCAGCTCTTCGGGAGAGCCTGAAAAGCGTTTCGGAAGCGTTTTTAACCCTTTTTTGGGGTTAAAAGTGCCCTGCTAGTGGCTGAAAAGCGTTGCAGAAGAGCCGCTTAACCATTTCAGCCCCGGAAGGATTTCACACTTTAGGACCAGAGCAGTTTTTGCGATTCGGCACTGCGTCGCTTTAACTGACAATTGCGCGGACGTGCGGCGTTCTACCCAAACGAAATTTGCGTCCTTTTTTTCCCACAAATAGAGCTTTTTTTTGGTGGTATTTGATCCCCTCTGCGTCATTTCTGATCGCCGCTATAAACAAAAAAAGAGTGACAATTTTACAAAAAATCCCAAATTTCTTATTTTTTGCTAAAATACAAATCCAAAAAAAATATATAAAAAAACATTTTTTTTTCATCGGTTTTGGCCGATTTATACTCTTCCTCATATTTTTGGTAAAAAAAATTGCAATCGGCGTTTATTGATTGGTTTGCGCAAAAGTTGCCACGTTTACGGATGATGAGAATTAATTTCTGGGGTTTTTATTTTTTTTAAATTTTTTACTAGTAATGGTGGCGATCTGCGATTTTTAGCGGTACTGCGATATTGCAGCAGACATGTCGGACACTTTTGACACTTTTTTGGGACCATTGGCATTTATACAGCGATCAGTGCTATAAAAATGCACTGATTACTGTGTAAATGCCATTGGCAGTGAAGGGGTTAACCTGCAGGGGGCGCTCTAAGGGTTAACAGTGTTCCCTGGGCGTGTTCTAACTGTATGGGGGCTGGCCTGACTGGGGAAAGGGGATGATCACAGCTTCCATGTAGAGGAAGGCTGTGATCATCGCCCTTCCCCCTCTATGAGAACGGAGGTCCTTGTTTACTTACACGGACCTTCGTTCTCTCACTGCGGGGGGGGGCCATCGCGGGTAGCCGGCGGAGATCGAGTCCGCCCTACCTGCTCCCTGGCCCCCCCCCCCCCCGAACACAGTGAGTGCGCGAGCGCGCCTCCGGCGGCGCGCGCGCGCGCTCACCATATTAGTTATCGCGGCCGCCGTCAGGTGACGACGGTTTGCGATAACGAGCCACCTTGTCGCCGTCATGCTGCGGCGGGCGGTCGGCAAGTGGTTAAACAGCGCTAAAGTGCCGCTAAAACGAGCGGCGCTTTAGGGCGAACGGCCGGTGCCTTCAGTGTGAAAACAGCCTTACAGCTGTAACTGTTCCTTGCAGAGGGATAAGGTTATCCCTATCCAATCCATTTCATTTTTCGTTCATTCTGACTCTGGACACTACAGATTGAAGTGGTATTGTTTGTCTTTGACGATCTTCTAGATAGCAGGTAAACTCTCCAGCTGTATTTAATTAGCTCAGCAACCTAGGTTGACATACATCTTCCTTTTTGGACCCTTGTACCAGGTGTCTTAAAGTGATTGTAAAGGCTTGTTTTTTTAAAAAGTAATAAACGTGTCATACTTACCTGCTCGGTGCAGTGGTTTTGCAAAGAGCAGCCCCGATCCTCCTCTTCTCGGGTCCCTATTTGCTGCTCCTGGCTCCTCCCTCTGGTGAGTGCCTCCTCAGCCAGCAGCTTCCTATGGGGGCACCCAAGCTGAGTCAGAGCTCGGTGTGTCCATTCAGACACAGAGCTCTGACTCGGCCACGCCCCCTCTCTCCCCTGATTGGCAGGTAAGTATTAGGAGGGCACTGGGGAGGCTGCTACACACAGAAGGTTTTTTATTTTAATGCATAAAATGTATTAAGATACAAAAAAACTGCCTTTACAACTCCTTTAAGCACTCTTGTTAAATTTGACATTGAATCTTAGCCCTGGTTCACATTGGTGCGTTTTGGCATGCGATTTGCCATGTCAAATCGCATGCCAAATCGGCGGCAATAGCACCGTCCTAATTTCCAAAACTAGTTTCTATACTACTTTTGCCGATTTCAGGTGTGATTTCCATTGACATCTGTGCAGCAATCCGCACAGATGTCTCTGAAATCGCACCTGCAATTTAGAGTGACATGGGGGAATGAAATGGTGCGAATTCAGCTGAACTTGCACCATTTCATTCCCACACCAATGTGAACCTAGACTTATGCATTTTATTTTTAGTTGTATGCTCCCTGTGGTGCCCTCTCTGGAGCTGGTCACTCTCCTACAGGCCAGTGAGACTTGGCCACATATGTGCATTTGCCCTCACACTTTCACAAACAGGTCAAGACAACCAGCATATTGCCACTGAAAAGGTATAAATAAATAAACAAATTTATGGGTAAATACGTGATCCTCATTTTAACCAATTAAAGACCGCCCACCGCAGATGTACTGCGGCAAGGTGGCTCTATTGCAGGAAACGCCATGTGTAATACACACAGAGGGCGCCCGTGGCACGGTGCCAGAGCTGATGCGCTTGGCCGGCGGCTGAAATGTCTTCCGCCAATCCGTGATCGCTCCACAGAGAGTAATAAACATGTAAACAAGGCAGATCCCAGTTCTGTCAGGGAAGTAGAGAGAGATGGTCTATTCCTAGTGATCAGAAGCAGCAATCTCTCTGTACTCCCTGTCAGTCCACTCCCCCTACAGTTAGAAAGCATCTCCCTAGGACACACTTAACCCTTTGATCGCCCCTGGTGTTAGTCCCTTCCCTGCCAGTGTCATTTATACAGTAATCAGTGCATTTTTATAGCTCTGATCAGTGTATTGGTGTCACTGGTCCCCAAAAAGTGTAACTTAGGGTCAGATTGTGTGCTAAAAATCGCAGATTGCCACCATTACCAGTAAAAACAATTAAAAGGTCCCTAAATCTATCCCCTATTTTGTAGACGTTATAACTTTTGCGCAAACCAATCAATATAGCTTATTGGGATTTGTTTTACCAAAAATATGTAGGAGAATACATATTGGCCTAAACTGATGAATAAATGTGTTTTTTTAATAGTTTTTTTGGATATGTATTATAGCAGAAAGTAAAAAATATTGTTTTGTTTTTATTCAAAATTGTAGGTATTTTTTTTTTTATAGCACTAAAATAAAAACCGCAGAGGTGATCAAATACCTCCAAAAGAAAGCTCTATTTGTGGGGAAAAAAGACATCAATTTAATTTGGGTACAGTGTCGCACAACCGCGCAGTTGTCGGTTAAAGAAACGCAGTGCCGTATCGAAAAAAAAATAGCCTGGTCATGATGGGGGTAAATCCTTTCGGGGCTGAAGTGGTTAAGGTGTTTTTTTTTCCCCTTCTCTTCTCTCCTTCATCCCGATCTCTGAGGAATAGTATTGTTGTATTGATGTATAAAGTATTCCGTTCTGTCTTTTCAGTGAAGTTATAATGATTTTCTGTGAATAAATATGATTACATTATGTTATGAATCACACTGATGTGCTCTTCTACCTTTAGAAACAATCTCTATGGTTCCTCGAGAGCTAGGTGGTCTGAAGGAGCTGTACTTCCGCGAAACGCGTAGACCTCTATCCTATATCTCGAGCATATACCATGTAACTCCATGGTGGCTATATTTGGTAGAATCAATATGCAAGCTCATTTTTAATATGTTGTATGGTTTAATACATTTTTATTGACAAATAACTAATAAAATATTTTGTATTTTTATACATACTTTTGTACCTGTGTGTACTTAGGAGGGGTATTTAAAGTCCTACTTGCTCTTTCTGTTCCCAATATATTTGAAACAAGGATGATACCCTCCAACTGTACACGACTTTGATCTATACCTTCCCCCACACACATTCAACTATTCTTAGATGTGAACCCAGCCTTAAAGCCACCTTCTCCTGGGAACATCTACTGTATATTTCCATATGACAAGGTTCCACGATCCATAAATCTGCAGCAGAATGAAATTATGATTTATCAGATACCAAATGTGATATACAGTCTCTCACAAAAGTGAGTACACCCCTCATATTTTTGTAAATATTTTATTATATCTTTTCATGTGATAACACTGAAGAAATGACACTTTGCTAGAATGTAAAGTAGTGAGTGTACAGCTTGTATAACAGTGTAAATGTCCCCTCGAAATAACTCAACGCACAGCCAGTAATGTCTAAACCGCTGGCAACAAAAGTAAGTACACCCTTAAGTGAAAATGTCCCAAAGTGTCAATATTTTGTGTGGCCACCATTATTTTCCAGCACTGCACACCAGAGTTTCACAGGTTGGCACTGGAGTCCTCTTCCACTCCTCCATGACGGCATCACAGAGCTGGTGGATGTTAGAGACCTTGCGCTCCTCCGTCTTCCATTTGAGGATGTCCCACAGATGCTCAATAGGGTTTAGGTCTGGAGACATGCTTGGCCAGTCCATCACCTTTACCCTCAGCTTCTTTAGCAAGGCAGTGGTTGTCTTGGAGGGGTGTTTGGGGTCATTATGTTGGAATACTGCCATGCGGCCCAGTCTCCAAAGGGAGGGTATCATGCTCTGCTTCAGTATGACGCAGTACATGTTGGCATTCATGGTTCCCTCAATGAACTGTAGCACCCCAGTGTTGGCAGCACTCATGCAGCCCCAGACCATGACACTCCCACCACCATGCTTGACTGTAGGCTAGACACACTTGTCTTTCTACTCCTCACCTTGTTGCCACCACACACGCTTGACACCATCTGAACCAAATAAGTTTATCTTGGTCTCATCAGACCACAGGACATGGTTCCAGTAATCCATGTCCTTAGTCTGCTTGTCTTCAGCAAACTGTTTTCGGCTTTCTTGTGCATCATCTTTAGAATAAGCTTCCTTCTGGGACAACAGCCATGCAGACCAATTTGATGCAGTGTGTGGTGTATAATCTGAGCACTGACAGGCTGACCCCCACCTCTTCAACCTCTGCAGCAATGCTGGCAGCACTCATACATCTATTTCCCAAAGACAACCTCTGGATATGACGCTGAGCATGTGCATTCAACTGCTTTGGTCGACCATGACGAGACCTGTTCTGAGTGGAACCTGTCCTGTTAAACCGCTGTATGGTTTTGGCCACCGTGCTGCAGCTCAGTTTCAGGGTCCTGGCAATCTTCTTATAGCCTAGGCCATCTTTATGTAGAGCAACAATTCTTTTTTTCAGATCCTCAGAGAGCTCTTTGCCATGAGGTGCCATGTTGAACTTCCAGTGACCAGTATGAGAGAGTGAGAGCGATAACACCAAATTTAACACACCTGCTCCCCATTCACACCTGAGACCTTGTAACACTAATGAGTCACATGACACCGGGGAAAGAAAATGGCTAATTGGGCCCAATTTGGACATTTTTACTTAGGGGTGTACTCGCTTTTGTTGCCAGCAGTTTAGATATTAATGGCTGTGTGTTGAGTTATTTTAAGGGGACAGTAAATTTACACTGTTATACAAGCTGTACACTCACTACTTTACATTGTAGCAAAGTGTCATTTCTTCAGTGTTGTCACATGAAAAGATAGAATAAACTATTTACAAAAATGTGAGGGGTGTACTCACTTTTGTGAGATATTGTATATCTCATGTCTATTTCTCCAAGAAGTGTCTTCTATTAGCCTTCTGGACCTTGTACTATAGGTGTTTAACTGAGTGATAATTACTTCTGCATTATTGTAACTACTTTTTGGAAGAATTATGGAATATTTATGAGAGTTGTTGATGTACCAGAGCTCAGCTATAGGTCAATCTCCTAGTTTCATATTAAACTGCGCTCCAAACCATTTACGACTTGGTCATTTATGACAGCGCCTCGTCAGAAGTCCTGGCTCATTGGGGGTTTATGATACCTCTGCTCTTCTGTCAAATGTGTTGCCTTCCTTGGCTGCCTACCACAGACAGGACATTTTGATTTGCTCTTGTTTCAGATTTTTGCATTTCAGGAGAAAATTTGGGTGGCACTGCGTTTGGCCCCACTTTCTCATTCTCTCTTGAAAGTCTGGTGATTGCCCAACCTCATCACTGCCGGTATCACACTTCTCAATAAGTGAGTCTGAGATTTTCACATTAAGTAAATCTTCCAGTTGCACATTTTCTCATTCAGATAACCTTAAGCCTCGTACACACGGGACAACGATCGTAAGTTCGATCGTCGCAAATAGTATGGTGCATAATGCAACTTGCATACTGACTGCACTACACGATCGTACGACCACAGAAAGAACGTTCAGGTGCATGTAATTAGCATACAGCCGTTCCTGACTTCTGAGCATGCGTGTTTTGCACAATACAACTTGTTGTACCAACTGCTCTGTACACACGATACAACGGTCGTATGACTGCTTGTTGGTACGACCAAGTTTTCTAGTCTGCTCATACAACTCCCTTGTACGACCGTCGTATGTTCGACTGTTCTAATCGTGCATACGAACGATCGATATCGCATACAACGGTCGTTAGTATGACCTGTTGTATACGATCGTCGTCCCGTGTGTACGAGGCTTTACTCTGCCTGGTAAAATTAACCCTTAAAACTTAAAGTATAAATAAAGGCAAAACTTTATTTGTCATTTTGGATAGCAAGGAGAGGGATTAGAACATCTGTCAGTTTCTTTTTCTGTCTGGCTTCCCGTTTGGCAAATCCACCCTCTTTATTTGTCTTGATGACCATTATCACTGAAAGTACAAGAAAATTCATTTGGGGTTGTCCTCAAAACAGTAATAGAAGGGACATTTTCAAATGGGGACACGAGTTCTGGCGATTCTAGTGAGAACTGGGGATTTCTTCACTTTGGATGGATTGGGGTGATTTCTAGGCACTTCTTGTTTGGCTATGGGACAGGAGGTGAAGAGAAATCTCCCCAGTGAGACACAGATGGCAAAAAACATCTTACTGGGATTATAACTCTAATTTATTGTATCCAAAATGAAACAAAACGTTTTGCCTTTAATTTTACTTTACTAACCGTTTCAGGACGGCCCACTTACAGTGCGGCCCCGCTGCGTCCAATCACGTAAATGTACGTGATTTGATACTTCTGGGTAGCCATTTTTTTTTTTTTTTTTTACCAAAGACATGTAGCAGAATACATTTTGGCCTAAATTTATGAAGAAATTAGATTGTTTTAATTTTTTTTATTAGACATATTTTATAGCAGAAAGTAAAAAATATTGTTGTTTTTTTTTAAATTGTTGGTCTTTTTTAAAAACCCAGAGATGATCAAATACCACCAAAAGAAAGCTCTATTTGTGTGAAATAATATACATTTTGTTTGGGTACAGCGTTGCATGAACGCGCAATTACCAGTTAAAGTAGTGCAGTGCCGAACAAGCAAAAAATGGCCTGGTCATGAAGGAGGTAAAATCTTCCGGAGCTGAAGTGGTTAAACAAGCCCCAGCACTTAAAAATAATCTACGCCTAAGAACACAATTATAATATATCGCAGCTTACCAGCCCTTAGATGTGGTGGCTGCATTAGTTTTCCTCTTCAAGGCTTTTTCCCCCCATTATTGTCACCTGGTGGTCCTGCCAGTAACAAACTTCCTGTCCCCGGGTAACTCATTGTACTGTATCTATGGAGGAGCAGTGTTGCCACCCTAAGATAGAGAGTGTGTTAGGACTACAGAACACCTCCATTCTTTCCTCGTCTTCACAACCTGGGGGTGTTCCATAGTTCTCGGCCTGGAAAAGTCAGGTCCCTGTAACAAAATCAGAGAAGAGCACAGAAGGGGCTTTTGAAGCTCCTAAAAGTAACACCAGACATTGCCTGGACTTTTAGGGCCGGTTCACATCTGTGCGGTGCGTTTTTGACACATTGTGTTTCAGGCCCATTTTTACACGCATTTTAGGCGGGCTACCATTGAACTCTGTAGAACACATGTTTTGATGAAAACGCATCAAAGATGCAGCATGCAGAACTATTTAACGCACTGCACCTGAAATGCACATAAAACGCACAGGTGTGAATGGGGAATTATATAAAAATGGGCACAGTTTCTCTTTTACAGAGGAAGACGATGGCTCTTTATAAGATGACTGCTATTTGACTATATTTAGCCTCAGTATTTTTAGCATCCTTTGACAGAGTCACAGGGTCCTGCAATCTACGGTCCGATTAGCCCCCAGCCCATGGATACAATATAACGATAATGCACGGCTACATCTAGGCTAGTATCCCCCTGTAGCACAGACTGATGACAACTAATATCAATGTCACGCTGGCAGTGGACTGACTGCTCTAAAACCGCACTGCCAGCGGACTCAGCAAAACTGCCATGTGGGTATAAAACTGCACATAAAGCAGACCTAGCATTAAAGAAGTGCTCCGCTCATCCACTGACCTCTTAGAAGAACCTTTTGTGTGAAATAAAGCTTTCTCCCATGATGAATAATGACTCCCGTTGCCTTCTATATGTGCAGTGGTTTGAATTTTGCCTCCTGGGTGTGGGCACCACTTACCCCTCTCCCCTCAGAACCTGGGGAAAAAAAACAAATAAATAAATAAATATATATATAGAGAGAGAAGTCCAAAGGGATTGCTGCACATAAAATTGTGTTCCAAAAAAATCAATGTTAAGCCTCGTACACACGGGACGACGATCGTATACAACAGGTCGTACGAACGACCGTTGTATGCAGAATTGATTGTTCGTACGCGCGATTAGAACAGCTGACGTACGACGGTCATACAACGGGAGTCATATGAGCAAACTAGAAAGCTTGGTCGTACCAACCAGCGGTCATACGACCGTTGTATCGTGTGTACAGAGAAGTTGGTCCAACAAGTTGTATTGTGCAAAACACGCATGCTCAGAAGTCAGGAACGGCCGGATGCTAATTACATGCACCTGAACGTTCTGTGGTCGTACGATCGTGTAGTGCAGTGAATATGCTAGATACAACAGCCAACATACAATTTGAGACGATCGGTCGTACGATCGTCGTCCCGTGTGTACGAGGCTTTATACAACCATTTCAGGTTACAAAGTGTCAGAGGTATTCCAAATTAGTAACCTGAAATGGTTGTATAACATTGACTTTTTTGGAATAACATTTTTTTGTTCAGCCAACCCTTTGGACTTCATTCCGTGGGACGGCCTGATTGCTCTGTAATAAAATAAGACCGATGTGCTGTTCACCACACCTGATCTGGAGATATACAGCGGGGAAATAATTATTTGATCCCCTGCAGGTTTTGTAAGTTTGCCCACCCTATAATGTTTATCATAGGTGCATTTTAAATGATAAAAACAGAATATCAACCAAAAAATTCAGAAAAAACACATGATACAAATGTTATAAATTGAGTTGCAAATCAGTGAGTAAAATACTAAAATACTGTAAGTATTTGATCCCCAAGCAAAACATAACTTAGTACTTGGTGGAGAACCCTTGTTGGCAAGCACAGAGGTAAGACGTTCCTTGTAGTTGGTGACCAGGTTTGCACATCTCAGGAGGGATTTTGCTCCACTCTTCTTTACACATCTTCTCTAAATCCTTAAAGAGGACGTAAACGATGGGGTTTACTTCCTCAATATAACCCTGTAAAGTAGAAGCATAATGGGCTACTATGCATCGCATGGTAGCCCATTATGTGGCACTTACCTGCAAACGAAGCCTGCGGCGTCCAGTGATGTCCCAGCTCCAGGCCTCATCCATCTTCTGCCCCTCTTCCTTCTGGGGCCGCGACTCTGGCGCTGTGACTGGCCGGAGTCGCGTGACGTCACTCCCGCACATGCTTGCAGGAGCCGCCAGTCACGGCACAGGGTCAGTGGAGGAATGGCACGGAGGCCGTTTCTTCACTGCGCATGTGCCGACATGACATCGGCACATGCAAAACACTGCATATCTCCTGAACCGTGCAGGTTTGGGAGATACGCAGGGCACCTACAGGTAAGCCTTATTCTAGGCTTACCTGTAGGTTAAAGTGGTTGTCACAGGTTGACAACCACTTTAAGGTTTCTTGGCTGTCACTTGGCAACTCGAAGTTTCAGCTCCCTCCATACATTTTCTATAGGATTAAGGTCTGGAGACTGGCTAGGCCTCTCCATAACCTTAATGTGTGTCTTCTTGAGCCACTCCTTTGTTGTCTTGGCAGCATGTTTTGGGTCATTGTCATGCTGAAAGACCCATCCATGACCCATCTTTAGTGTTCTGGCTGAGGGAAGAAGGTTCTCATCCAATATTTTACAATACATGGCCCCGTCCATTGGCCCCTCAATGCAGAAAAGTCAGCCTGTACCTTTAGCAGAGAAACAGCCCCAAAGCGTAATGTTTCCATCTCCATGCTTGACTGTAGGGATGGTGTTCTTAGGGTCATTGTCATCATTTTTCTTCCTCCAAACATGGCGAGTTGAGTTAATGCCAAAGAGCTCAATTTTGGTCTCATCTGACCACAGCACTTTCTCCCAATCCATCTCTGAATCATTTAGATGTTCATTGGCAAACTTCAGACGTTCCTGTGCCTTCTGGAGGAGGGGGACCTTGTGGGCACTGCAGGATTTCAATCCATGGCGGCATATTGTGTTACCAATGGTTTGTTTGGTGACTGTGGTCCCAACTGCCTTGAGATCAATCACAAGCCCCTAATGTGTAGTTCTGGGCTCATCCCTCACTTTTCTCATGATCATCCTCACCCCATTAAGCAAAATATTGCATGGAGCTCCAGACCAAGGGCGATTGATGGCTATTTTGTATTTCTTCCATTTGCAAATAATCACTCCTAACAGCTGTCTCCTTCTCACCAAGCTTCTTGCTGATGGTCTTGTAGCCATTCCAGCCTTGTGCAGGTCTACAGTCTTGTCCCTGACTTCCTTTGACAGCTCTTTGGTCTTGGCCATGATGGTGAGGTTTGAATGGAAAAAGATTCCGTGGACAGGTGACTTTTATACACAGAACGAGTTGTCGTTAGGAGCAACGTCTTACATTGACAGGACTGATCTGTGTACCACATGAGCACCTACTGTAGCCAGAGTTATTGTTGGTTGGTAGGGGATCAAATATTTATTTTACTCACTGAACTGCTACTCAATTTATAACATTTGTATTATGTGTGTTTTTCTGGATGTTTGGTTGATATTCTGTCTCTATCATTTAAAATACACCTTTGAAAAAATGATAGACCCTCAAATAATTATTTTCCCCACTGTGTGTGTATATATGTGTGTATATATATATATATATATATATATATATTGTATATTATATTACATTATATTATTTTATATATACAGTATCTCACAAAAGTGAGTACACCCCTTACATTTTTGTAAATATTTTATTCTATCTTTTCATGTGACAACACTGAAGAAATGACACTTTGCTACAATGTAAAGTAGTGAGTGTACAGCTTGTATAACAGTGTAAATTTGCTGTCCCCTCAAAATAACTCAACACACAGCTATCTTCACAAGCGCCAGCTTCTTCAGCTCCACAACACCCCATTGCTTGCCACAGCTTCACAACACTAAGCAAGAAGTCATGAATGGAAGCCATTCATGACTGTTTGCTTACATTATACAGTAATCATGTGATTACTATAGCCAATCATAGTGATCACATGTTGCCCTGGCCGCTCACAGCAGTACGGCACCCGGTCTGGCTGTGCCGTCTGCTAGCGGTATATGTATTGTTAGCTGGTGGCAAGTGGTTAAAGCTCCTATGTATATATGGTAAGGGAGAGATAAGCACCTGGGATAGCTTGGCCAGAAATTATATTAGAAAACGCTTCCATTTATTGTGAAATTCTGCCAAAAAAAAAAGGGGACTTAGCCTTTAAAGTGGATGTAAACCCTCACATATACCCAGTAAAGTGAACAGCCTCAGATAATACACAGACATGAAACAAATCCTCCTACATAAGTTTTACATTCATATCTGCTGTCTTCAGTTTTATATATTCTTTAGAAAGTTCAGATTGTGTTACAGATTTTCTCTTCCTGTTCAGCACTGAGTGTGGAGTCTGGGCACACAGCCAATACAGCTGATTGGAGGAATGGCACACACCCCCACTCCCCCCCCCCCACTCCTTATAGGCAGAGACTTTCAGAGCTGCTCTGTGACAGGGCAAGCTCTCTGCTAATCTATTTATAGCAACCTCCCCAACACAAAATTGCAATATAAGCGAAAAAAGAGCGAAAATTTTGGAGAAAAAAACTGTTTTTTTAGTTTCTATTGTACAATTTTGCAAAAAAGTAAATTTTCTTCATAAATTTGGGTCAAAATTTATACTGTTACATATCTTTGGTAAAAATAACCCAAATTAGTGTATATTATTTAGTCTCTGTGAAAGTTATAGAGTCTACAAGCTAGGGTGCAAATCATTGAAAATTGATCACACCTGATGTACCAACGGCCTATCTCATTTTGTGAGACAGTAACAAGCCAGTAAAGTACAAATACCCCCCAAATGACCCCTTTTTGGAAAGTAGACATCCCAAGGTATTTAGTAAGAGGCATGGTGAATTTTTTGAAGTTGTAATTTTTTCCCCACAATTCTTTGCAAAATGAAGAATTTTTTTTTTTACACAAAATTGTCATAACAAGTTATTTCTCACACACTGCATATGCATACTTGCAATGACACCCCAAAATACATTCTGCTACTCCTCCTGAGTATGGCGATACCACATGTGTGAGACTTTTACACAGCCTGGCTACATACAGAGGCCCAACACTGAAGTAGCACCTTTAGGCATTCTACGAGCACAATTTACACATCTCATTTCTCAACCACTTTTGAAGGCCCTGGAGCACCAGGACAATGGAATTGCCCACAAAATGACCCCATTTTGGAAAGCTAACACCCCAATGTATAATCTATGATGCATAATGAGTCTTTTGAACATGTCATTTTTTTCCAGAAGTTTTTGGAAAATGTGGAAAAAAATGAAAACGCATTTTTTTTACACAAAGTTGTCCATTTATAAGATATTTCCAACACATAGCATGTACATAGCAAAAATGACACCCCAAAATACATTCTGCTACTCCTCCTGAGTATGGTGATACCACATATGTGAGACTTTTACACAGTCTGGCCACATACAGAGGCCCAACATCCATCTCCAGGTGTTCTAGGTACATAAATCACACATATAAATTCCTGCCAACCCATAGGCGTGCGCACAGGGTGTGCCAGGTGTGCCCAGGCACACCCTAATCACCCTGTGCAGCACAGATTTCCCCTACTGCCCTGGCTCCCACCTCCTTACCTCCACAGCGCTTCTGGCTTCCCTCCTCTCCTCTCCCGCTGGCTGTTGCTAGGGGGATGTTTTAGTATGGGGGGGGGGGGGGAAGGGCCAGTAAGTGTGTAATTTACTGGCCTCTTCCCTTCCTGAATGAACATCGTGAGTGGTCGGTAGTGTGTGTTTGAGCTTTGGGGTGCACACCCTAATGCAATAGGCTGTGCACACCTATGTGCCAACCTTTCACAATTTTGAAGGCCCTGGAGCACCAGGACAATGAAAATGCCCACAAAATGACCCCATTTTGGAAAGCAAACATCCCAACATATAATCTATGGTGCATAATGAGCCTTTTGAACAGTTCCTTTTTTTCCAAATGTTTTTGGAAAATGTATAAATAAAATTAAAACACTTTTTTTTTTTTACACAAAGTTGTCCATTCATAAGATATTTCCAACACATAGCATGAACATAGGAAAAATGACACCCCAAAATACATTCTGCTACTCCTTCTTAGTAACACATAGCATGTACTGTACATACAAATTACAAACCAAAATACATTCTGCTGAGCAAAGGGTAAGAAAAGATTACCTGCGGTTTTAGGAGTGAAGTGGTCAACAGAGGAGAGCATCGGCCCAGGCAGCAGGCAGGAACGTGGACAGCGACCGCAAAACAGGCAGCCTCAGGAATACTGTCCATAGTAGCAGGTAGAGATATTGGCAGCACAGTCAAAGCATTGGTCCAGGTTAGGGTTGCCACCTCATCCCTTTAAACCCGAACACATATGAATTCCACAGGTTCTGTGGCTGATTAAGGTGATAATTAAACTCACATGGTGCCTTATCTGCATTAAATTAGCCACAGGACCTGTGTAATTCATATGTGTTTGGGTTTAAAGAGATGAGATGGCAACCCTAATCCAGGTAGCAGGCAGGGATGTGGTCATCAGCAGCGAAAGGATCATCCACGCAGCAGGCAGGAATGCTGTCCATAGCACAGGCAGCAGGCAGAGTACAGCCAAAGTATTGGGTCCAGGCAGCAGGCACATGGCCATTAAAAGTCCTGGGTCAGTGCAGGCAGAGATATTGTCAGTACAGCCAAAGTATCTGTCCAGGCAGGACCATCAAGCTGAGGGCCTCGGTCAGGAAAGAATGGGGACAGGGGTAGAGGCTTCTCCCACCCAAATCACTTTGAATCCTCCGGACACCAGACCCTGTCCTGGGAATTACAAAACAAAGAGAAAACCAATAACTGTTTTTCTCAAATCAGAACATCATTCTGGAGCCCCTCACATATGTGAGACCCCTGTGTAGCAGGTGAAATATCAGTCCAAGGGGCAGGCAAAATCATGGTCAAAAGGCCGAGGTCAGTGCAGGTAAAAGGTAGAAATAGACGGTAGGCAGAGGCATAGTCGATACAATCCAGGGTCAGTTCACGTGAAAGGCAGAAATATGGCGGATAAACAATGCAGACGGCAGGCAGAGGCATAGTCAATAAACAGGCCAGCGTCAGTTCACATGGAAGGCAGTGGTATGGTTATTCCAGGGAAATAATCAGCACAGGAATTGAAAATTGGGAAATGGCAGTCTATTTGAAATATTATTGAAATACTAATAATTTACAAGCGTATGAAAGCGCTTGAGGCATTCTTCGATGCAAAGGCCAGGATTGGAGGGACATTGGGGACAATTGAAACTGGTGTCTTTCCTAACTCCTCTTTTGCTGCACACCCAACATCTTTTTTGGCGTCTTCTACCGGTTGCTGATGGGGGAATCTGGTCAGGAAAATGGCGCTCATGCAGTCTGCTGAGACAATCAGTGCGAATGCTTTCTGGGGGGGGGGGATCCTTGTGGATATATCAGGGCAGTAATGATGTCTTGAATGAAGTTTAGGAAGGGGTTGGGTCTTTCTGTTGATTTCCGGTAGGTGACGTAAGCATTGTACATGGCCATGTAGAAAATGTAAACCACAACATTTTTGTACCAGAAGAGGGATTTTCGAGTTGGTAGATAGGGCTGCAAAATCTGTCATTTAAATCCCCCCCCCCCCATGAATTTATTATACTCATGGATACAATGTGGTTTTTCAACGGGACCCTGTCTTCTTCGAAGTTCCACTGAGGTGGCATCGTGGATTGTGGACATGATGTACACGTCTTTCTTATCCCTCCACTTCACAGCCAACACTTCCTCATTCCTGAGGCTTGCTGATTCCCCCCTTTGCAGATTTGTGGTGATTAGACTCTGTGGGAAGCCCTTTCTGTTTTTTCTTGCAGTACCGCAGGCCAAAGTATCCTCCCGATATAGGTGGCGGAAAAGGGGCAAACTCGTGTAATTGTCCATGTAAATATGATATCCTTTTTTGAAGAGTGGGTAAGCCAATTCCCAGACAATTTTCACGCTTATTCCCATGTACGATGGACAATCAGGGGGCTTGATATACACGAAAGGCGTGCACGTATCCGTTGGAACTTTCACAAAGCTTGTTGAGCTTTACTCCAAACCTGGCCCTCTTACTGGGGATGTACTGCTTCATACCCAGGCGGCCTGTGAAATGGACCAGGGATTCGTCCACGGAAGTATTCTGTTCAGGGATATAGAGTTCGGCAAACCTTTTAGAAAAAAAAAATCAATTAGGTGCAAATTTTAAACAATCTATCAAAGTCGGGATGCTTTCGGGCCTATGAAACCGGAC